>CM042425.1:15178515-15701015 GCA_023631565.1 Gymnocephalus cernua
CTCTGTGTCTTGGCTCCAGTGTCAAACGGGTCCTGTGGCACTGTAGCACCCTGGCACATCTTAAAAAGTGACACAGCAATACTTATCATACCAGAAATATTCAAGGGTGACAATGTGGAGGGAGTCTGCAAGGGACCATGGAAGACAGACGCCATATAATCATTGGACCCAGTTGGGTAATAAGATGTTTAGGAACAACTTGTGCTTGTAGTTTAAGTAGATTTGGAGGATTGTATATGTGATAGTAAGTAGCACATACACACTGAACTGCATATTAACAGATGACTTAACTTAAATTCAAATCCATAATATACAAAGATGCAAATCAAGTGAAAGCAAAGAATAAAGAATGAGACGTTGATAAAAAGCGGTCTAGCCAAGTTTTACCTAAATCCTGAGGCCCTGTGGGAGTTCTGGTCAGCATCACCATGACAACTGACCTCTCTACCTCATGCTCCTTTCCCCCTCCGACTGTAAACACCCTTTACTTTTATAATCTATCAAGCACACATCTATCAGCTAAGTGTCACATCCGCTGCAAGACCTTCACTCTATACACAAACTCAAAGTTGGAAACCTAAATAATGGCTGACAGGAGGGATCAAGTCATACAAGACCCGGAATGTAACCCCTAATTTTAGTCCACTCCTCTATAAGTGCCTCGGATGGGTGAAGCATTGTCTTCTACACAGCAAGTACCTCATCAGAAAGTCCTCACTGTCAGGTGAAATCTCAAAAATAACAACTTCTCAGTAATCTAGCAAAATAGCCTTATTATTTAGCTTGGACCATTTCTTTTGTTTTCCAAGAGGTGTCGAACAAGTTCTATGAGCACCGACGGTTGTAGGATTTTACTTGAGTATTTCCACTTCATGCTACTTTTTTGCTATAACTCCATAAAACTCCACTACATTTCAGAGGAAGATATTGTGTTTTTTTAATCTGCTATATTTATTTGATAGTTACTGGAAACATTTATATATACATTTATATATACATTTATATATATATATATATATATATATATATATATATATATATATATATATATATATTTATTTATTTATTTATTTATTAACGCCTTCTAACTGGAGGCGTTAATAAAGGCGTTAATACTGGAACTGGTTAATATAATTATTAGATATCACTCACGGTGGCTATTACGCACGCTTTTACATTTGACTTTAAGTGCATTTTTGTTGTGCTTTTACTTAAAATTTTGACTTGACATTGGAAGACTCGTATCTCATAGAGAAATCTCATATGATAACAGGCGGCAGGGATTTGTTCCTTTGACTTCCAAAGAGTTGCGATAAGTACAGTCTCTGGAAAGGCAGCGGGCTTCTTCTTCTGTGGCTGCAGTCAAATTCTGGGCAGCCCATGAACCAGTAGGCAGCTCATCTGTTTTTGTGTTGGCCACTCACACCAAGCCATTTCACAGCATATGCTGCTCTCGCACGCTTTAATTAATTAAATACGCAGCACATAAACACACACATACACACACTTCAAAATACTGGACATGCACTTGTGTATGGAGGCAGACTTCCTCGCATAAAAAAAAAGAAAAGTTGGTTGAGAGAGCAACTGTGCGGGAGAAGACAAATAGAGCAAGCAAGTGAAGAAGGGTGTGTGTGTGGGAATGAGCAAGAAAGCTAGACTCTCTCTCTCCTTGTATCAATGATAGGGTTATAATGGGTCCATTAAAATAGCCCTGGTTCCTTTACCTCCTCCTCTGTATTTAACTATCCGCCGTCCCATGGGAGCGGGGAGGTATATGCTATCATATTACACTACGCTACATTACACACATTCATTATGTGCTGAGTAGACACACCTGGCTCCCAGGAGCACCCATAAGTGGCCATATTATTCTAAATCGCTGGTTTCACACCACAGGAGTGAGGATGGAAGATGTGAGGGGAGGAAATGGGGAAGGTGAAGGGAAGTAGAGAGGGGAGTGGCTGACTCAGGGAAAACAGGTTTGGGACTTTGGTTTTTAGGCTAGGAGGGGACACTGGATGTGCAACCTTGAAACCACACAGCCCCTCAATGAGAAAGCCAACCATGTTGTTATTTCAATTCCTGACGCCTCCTAACTGGTTAACTGGAGGAAAGTGTGAATGAAGTGTTTGTTGTCCTTTTGCTCTCGGTTTGTCCGACTGTGACACACGATGGTACAAGCCAGAAAAGAAAATGCACTTCTCATTCATTCTCTAATCATTTGCCAGTTTCTCAGTGATTGACTCTGAGAAGCTTTGTAGAAATACAACAAACATCTTTCCCACACTGCCCTCTCCCTGTTGGCCCTGCATGTGTGTGTGCTTCCTCCTCATTACAGCCACACTAATTACACTCTCATTAATGTAATTAATATTCACTGATCCAGCTCCCACTAGTCACAACATCAAAACACAGCAGCGCAGACTGATTAACACACATACACATGTACACATTGTCCACAGATTAATACACACAGGAGCTTAATATAGAGAGATCACATGGACAAACACCCAGTCAGACCTACGGACAAGACAAGACCCCCAAACTAAACACAGACACACATGCATACATAAAAACACGGGCAAACTCCTCTATATTTTTACCATCTTTGCATCCCTTACATCCTCTGATAACAACCATACTGTAATTCAGCCATGACGACTGACTTAAAGCTTGAGGAGAGCATGCACTAATCTGCACAAATAAGGAGAGATCATGACATAGATACACATATCTTGTAATGTTGAAGTTAGTTACTTAAGTTGGCGGCGTCACAATATCAGACATTTTACAAGTTCCAAAATCTGGACAAATCTGAATGTGATCCTCCAGTGTTAGGTGGTTAAAAACTGAAATCTGAGTGCAATCTGCAAAAATTACTAAACAAGTGATGCAGAGTCTATTTACAGTCAGATGATTATGCTTTTGTTTTTATTTTGTGAGTAACCAACCTATGTTAAAGAGTTTTCCATTTTTTTAAAGGCTCCATTAGCCCAAACTTGGGAGGATTTTCTTAATCAAAAATTAAACAACAAAATGTGATTTGCAAGGATTTGACATTATTACAGCAACACACACACAAGTGAGGACACACACACACACACACACACACACACACACACACACACACACACACACACACACAAGACCTACCGCATCGCTCTCAGTGCAATTTTGTACGCCAGTTCAGCGTCGTGAGGTAGGAGAGAGGTAAAGAGATAGCGGGCGAAGGTGTGCATGGGAACACTCTCTCTGTGGACGATCTCTCCAAGACCAGAGTACGGACCAGCTGCTCGAAAAAGAAAGAAAACACACACACTAAAAAAAGGGGAGCTGTTTTTAATGACAGAACAAAGAGGTGGAATAAACTCACCAATGAAACAATTATCTGTCTCATCAGGTCAATAAATGTTATAGTATGGTAATGGAGTTTATGATATATACAGTATAAACAGACAACATATTGTTGTATATTGAGTTGTGCTTTTTGTATTGCACACTGAGGAGTGACTTATCCCCCTCCAGGAAGAGGCAAAGCCACGTGGCATTAAAACAAACTGTGACGTCAAAAACCATATGGTTGTGTGTGTGTGTGTGTGTGCAGACTTTGCCTTGCGCTCTCCCCTTCCTGCACTTCCCCTCGTCTCTGGTGGGTTATTTTAAACCCCAACAGGCTCCTAAGCCACAGACCACATCACACAGTGGCGCGACTGCAGCCTCCAGGGGCCCACAGAGGCCTCAGAGCATGGTGCTCTATTAGTAACGGAGCCAGAGGTGGGTGGTCGCACCGGGGCCGAGGCAGGGCTCGGGTTTGGGTGGGGACTGGAGTGGAGTTTGACTGGGCTGGGTCCTTCAGAATGTGCCATCTCCCCCCTCCCCCTCCCCCTCCCCCTCCCCCTCACTCCTCCTCCCTTTCCCCATAACCAAACCTCATTCTGCTCCAGCCCCAGTCCTGTAAATGTACACACTGCTTTGTGTGCACGCATGTGTGTGCTGACACAATACCCCTGGCGTTAGTTTGTAAAGAGCTCATTTTGGTCCGGCCCAGGGCAGCTCAGCCTCTATTTGCACCACAAAATGAAAGGATAATAAATAGTGAGAGAGAGTGCAATGTGTTTTTTCCTGTTTTAGCAAGAATGTGTAGGGCGAGAGAAAAGAAAGAGGGGATGTGTGTCTATATATGTCCGTATTTGTGGAGACTGCTAGGAGATGCAGTGAAATAAAGGGACCATAAGGGTGAAATATTATCCGTTATGTCCCTCACCCTCTAGCAGAAAGACGGCCTGTTTACGGAAGATTTTGACCAGGGAGTCGTCCAGTTCCACTTCCTGCAGCTTGGCCAATAGCTGCTCTTCGTTGCGACACACCTTCTCTTGAGCGTACAGCCCGTCAGGCATCACCCGCTGCTGGCCTAAGCCAATCAGAGCTGTCTCCACTGCCAGCGCCACATACGATTCACCGTCTCCTAGTAATCGCTGCACGGGCATTCGCTGGAGCTCTGCTCGGCTTACAACACTGGAGCAGTCTGTGAAGAAGAGAGAGAAAGGGATGAGGAGAAAGGGAGCTGAAACAAAGGAACTGAGTTGGCATGAAGTGGTAGTCAATGTCTGTGTTATTCTCTGAGGTTTCGGACCCTAAATGAGCCTGTTTCCTATGGAAAACCACTGCGTCAGTCACACAGTAGAGGTCTGAACCCAACAACCATCCAAAATAAAGATCAACGCCTCAGGGGCATTCCCCTGTTCACTTCTCTAACTCAGAGGAAAAGGCTATTTCTGTGAGCAGAGGAGGCAATGAGGGACAGAGGGCTCGCGGAGCGTAGGAGAGAAGAATTGAAAACACGAGGAGGGCATGATAAGATACAGTAAGACAAGCAACTGAAGGTGCACTTAAAATATGCTTTCATCAAGACATGGACGTCAGTATAAATAATGTATTTTGTCATCCCATATTAAAAAATCAATCCCTGTGAATTATACATATATACATATATATACATACATATATATATATATATATACATATACATATATACATATATATATACATATATACATATATATATATACATATATATATATATATAGATATATATATATATATATATATATAGATATATATATATATATATATATAGATATATATATATATATATATATATGTATATATATATATATATATATATATGTATGTATATATATGTATATATGTATAATTCACAGGGATTGATTTTTTAATATGGGATGACAAAATATATAATAATAATATATATAATATATACACACATATATATATATATATATATATATATATATATATATATATATATATATATATATATATATATATATATATATATATATATACATACATATACATACTAATAGAGCACCATGCTCTGAGGCCTCTGTGGGCCCCTGGGGGCTGCAGTCGCGCCACTGTGTGATGTGATTTAAAAACCTCTGTGTATAAATTTACAAACGTTTGTGTACTTTGTGTTTTATGGTTATAGTCCTGTTCATTTTGTATAATGCTACACCTATAGTATTGTTTTGTATGTGGTAGTTACGTTAGGGTTGCTTGATTATGAAAAAAATCACAATGACAATTATTTTGGTCAATATTGAAATCATTATTATTTAACATTATTTAAAATAACAGTTTACTTGCAAAATGGAATGTACAAAATAATCGTTTTTCTCGATTACATTGTTTCTGTGATCGTTAGGAGCCAAAATCAAAATCACGATCAAAATGTGATTAATTGCAACAGCAAGCAGTTACGTTACCCATGTATACAGTATGTTATTATACAGCGTACGTCATATAAATCAAATCATATAGTACAAGTATGAGGTTCAAGAAAGCATAGAAAAAAAACATACAGTACAATACAGTATCATCTTTTTGGATTTGTGTTGGCTCAGAATATATTGTTTCATATGCCGCCATAAAACCAGAGCTATACTGTATTTAAGTATATGTTTAAATGTGTTTTATTCAGGCTGCCAGTTACTGTAAGTCAGGAGTACCTGAGAGGTCTAAGCAGGTGTTGGAGCCCTCCTCTCCTCCTCGTCCCGACTCTGTCAGGGTGCTGAACAGGGTACCGATGGGATCCAGGGGGTGTCCCACCCAGCCCTCCATGTTGGTTATGGAGGTATGGCCTTTATGGAGCAACTCTGAGACAAGACAGAACAGATGAAGAGAAAGTTAGCAAAGAGTGCTGACATAGGGATGCTGGCAAAAACCAATGTCAAAACAATGTACACATATATTTATAAATGGCCTTCACCAAACGGACCGGCTGAAAACATACACTATCAAATAACCTGCACTAGGAAAATGAACAGTTAAGTGTAGTATGTATGAAATGATTAGGACAATGAATAAAAAATGTAATGAAGAATTGGCTTTTGAAAGAAAGTGGTTATTTCAACAACCACACAACATTTATTTTCTCTTCGCTATTGGCAATATAATAACTCCAGCTTCCAAAAATTGATGACTTAAAAACAAGCTTCATGGCTGGGGGACATTTCTGCTTCTCTCTTCTGTGCACACTTTTATTTTCCCTTGATATCATGGCGTATTTACTGTATGTTTGGGATGGATGGAGGATCGTGGTGTTTGTACTGTATGTATAATAAGTATATGGTTTGCTTGATCATTTATATTCTGACAATAAAGAGCTTGTAAAAAAAACCAACAAAAAAAAACACTAGCTTCACCTTTCTTGTGTCGGCGGAAGTGCTCCAGTTGCCTCTGCTGTTGCCGTCGTAATGTGTTTACCACGGCGATGGCCAGTCGGAGGGCTTCTCTTGGGTAACCGTGGGAACGCAGGGCATCCACCCTGGCACAGGCCGTTGGGACATGTTCTGAGGAAAAGACAAAGGTTGAACTCCAACATTCTTCCACTGGCTACTGTTCATTCTCAGTCCAACTGATCGTGTATAAATAACTCATCTGACACATGCGCTCACATACACCTACATACACATGGACTCACCATGCCACAAGGGCCAGCCGCGTGTGTCAAAGAGGGAGCCCTCCTGGTTGTCATGGTAACAGTAGTTGGCATAGAGGTCACTGGCAATAATGTGCTGGAGGTGTCGGTCCTGCCAGTGCAGGTCACAGGCCTCAATGGCCCGTGTGAACACAGTCCTGTGGGGGCGCATCTCTGCAGAAGAAGAAGAAGAAAAAGAAGAAGAAGAGTTGATGGAGATGTGAGTGGATTTAATGCTGAGAAAAAGAAAGAAAAAGAAAAGAGAAAGGCAGGCAAGGACCACATGCATGGTCATTTGGTCACATGCTTTTTTGTCTTAAATGCATGAGCATTTTAACATCTATTAATAGCATGTATTTTTGTTGGAACATTAGCATAATTACTATAAACGAACATAACCATCACCTAAAAGATTACCCGCCTGTACTGGCTTCTACACGGCAGTTAACTTGCTGCGGTGTTTTAGAGACAGAAAGCCAACATTTGTTTTTTCAGCTAAACTGCATGAAAGCTTTGGAAGTGGAAAAATAACTTCCAACAGGTTGGTTGTTTTTTTGATCAAGCTTAGTGAAGCCAAAGCAAAAGTAAAACATGCAGAATGATGCTTGGGATGAACAGTGAGATAGAGGCTTCACTCCTGATGTTTACGAATGCTCCATGCACTGTAGCGCCTCTCACCTTGAGATACGTTACTACAAATGAAATATGTCATTGACAGACATATGCAACTTGTCAATCTCTGACCTTGGTTGCCATGGGCACCCTGAGGCAGTGAGTGGGTGAGGTTGGGCAGCTCGTTGCCGTGGTTACCGTCCTCCCAGGGGCAGACGTCCACGCTGTTCCATCTGCGCAGCTGGCGCAGCCATGAAGACTTCTGCTCTGCTTTGCAGTGGGGGTTCAGTACGATGCACATCCACAGGGCACCTGGACACCAACACAAACGGAAAAAACACACACACACACACACACATCATTCAGCTGCCCTACTTCCCAGCGTTTGATAATGATGTCTGCAACGAGTCATACCATGCAGGTAGGTGTGTCTTTTGAGGTTTACAAAATCCTAAATACAGTTATCATGCAAGACTGAAAGCTGGAAGCAGTTTTCAAAGATGTGCAACATTCATAATATTGTTTCTCTTTCTTTTAGTGCGCATTTTGTATGCTGCCGCCATCTTGCACTGGAATACAAAAGTCTGTGAAAACAGAGAACTTAACTAGTCCCGAGGCAACGCTGACTGCACACACATCATTTTGGAGTAAATTGGAACAAACAGAATATGAAAAGTGGCTATGTCTCTGGGGATGCAAGCACATTCAGGGATTTTACTCTCAAGACTGCTGGAGATATGTACACGCTACAGTGTGTGTGACTGTGTTGTACGTATGCATGTGTGTAAAGGCGCAGAGAGTATGGGAGGAAGGACATAGACAAGGACAGAGACAGACCATGAAGAAAGAAAAAGAATACGAAAGGTGCAGAACAGAGGGAGAGCAGAAAAAAGGGAAATATAAAATGAAACGGGAGCGGAGATGATTTGGACGAGGAGACATGGATGAGGACAAATGAATGAGGCTTGGCTTTGTGTCTGGAGGAGAGCAGTAGCTGCGGCTCAAAGGGGGGAAAGACAAAAGAGGGGGAGAGAGAGAGAGAGAGAGAGAGAGAGAGAAAGAGAGAGAGAGACAGCGAGAGAGACAGAGAGAGAGAGCGGCGCCGAGAGGCAGCATTCACCACACATCAGGGGGAGTGATAAGGACTTGGGAAGAAGGGTTTGAAGTGTGGACTTCAAAGAGACCGTACACACACTTCCAAAAATACGTGGGATTGAAACAGATGAGATCACTGAGCTGTCCTCACAAAGTGCAGAACAAGACCAAAGGGAGAAAACGAACATCATCATCAACTACAGCAGCAGCCGCAGCAGCAGAAGCAGCAACATCGACCAAGACATTAGAGGAAAACAACAAAGACAGGAGACAACACGACTGCTGTCCTGGTGATGGGCTTGTTGGTTTTGTAGTTTGTGGTGAAGTGTTTTGCTGTAGGTACAGTACATCTGTCAAAAGAACTGCACACTATATCAAACCAAATGACTGCATGGCAAGCAGCACTCTGTCACATCAACTAAATATATAATGCGAAGTGTTTCAAAACATTACAGAGGTCACAATATTTGGGGTTTTGATGAGGCGCAGTGTGCTGCATTAAACGGATTGTAATTCGCAAAGACACTCTTGCTGAGGTGCCAAACCTGCATTCATAGTGAAAGGTAGGGACAGTGATGTGTGTGTGTGTGTGTGTGTGTGTGTGTGTCTGCCTATGTGGGCTGTCTTGGACACAAAGGACAAATAAACAAACGGGGAAGAAATGTACGCGTGTGTGTGTGTGTGTGTGTGTGTGTGTGTGTGTGTGTGTGTGTGTGTGTGTGTGTGTGTGTGTGTGTGTGTGTCTGTCTCAATGTCTGGGTTCGATCGCCCACCTTGCTAAATCTGTCCGTGCCTGTGCATACTGGGAAAGAGGTGTTTGTGTGTCTTTGTGCACATTTGTAAGACAGTAATTTTGATTCAGTGTGTGTGTGTGTGTGTGTGTGTGTGTGTGTGTGTGTGTGTGTGTGTGTGTGTGTGTGTGTGTGTGTGTGTTGTGTTTTTCCCCCTCACCTAGCTCATCCCACAGCTGTCTGTACTTGTCGGTCATGGTGGTGCCCTGCTGTCTCCACAGCGCAAGCCGAGGGTCGGCCATGAACTGTTCTGTGATCAGTGTTAACATCCTCGCTCCATTGGAGTCACGCATCTTCAGCATCTCCCTCACCTGCAGGAGGAGAGAGGGGGAGACAGGAGGATGGTTACATACACACCTGCACACACACACACAACATTTACACAAACAGATGCACAAACACACAAACACACACAGTAATATAAAGACACCAAACTGCTCTAATAACTCAGGGACAAGACATACAGAACTATATTGGACTACAACAACTAAATAAATGACAGAAGCATGCGCACATTCAAAAATGCACATAAGTTTATCATTGACCAAAATCCAGTGAGCTGCAATCAAATCAAGCTTCAAGTACTTTTATGCTTTTGTCTGGCCTCATTACGTTTTATAGCATTTTAGATTGTTTTTAGATATGTAAAGATATTTATTTCAATTAATTCCACATAATTACATTTTTTTTAGATTACTATATACTTATCTTTTCCTATCTTTTAAGTGTGATTTGTGTGGCGAGCTGCTGCCTGCAATTGTTCTTTCAGGAATCAATCAGTCCCTCCAGAAAAACGCGGAGTTTTTTTGTGATTGTTGCGGGCAAAAATCCTTGATTATGCGGCACGTTTTCTTAAAAAATGCGATGGAATATGCGGGATATTTATGCCATTTTATGCGATGAAAATGCGGGAACTTGCAAAAATTGCGGGAACTTGCGGGAACTTGCAAAAACTGCGGTTTGATGAAAAAGAGAAAAAAAGTGATTCCCCCAACACAGTGTTCTCAGTAGGTGAAATTACGTCACTTCATAACGTTCCCATGGCAACAGGGGAAAATGGCTGCTCTTGTGTGAAGTAAACGCAACATTTTTCAACTTTCTGCTGAGATATATGTGACTTTTTTTGCAACAAAAATGCGGGGATTATGAAATCATGCAAGCCCCGCATATTTTGCGCGGAAATCGGCAATTTATGCGGCGAAAGTGCGGCGTATTTGAAAAAATGCGGCCCCCGCATTAATATGCGGACTTTGGCTGATTATGCATTGAATTCTGCGATCGCATAATCGCGTTTTTCTGGAGGGACTGGACAATACATTTGTATTGAATAGAAAAAAGTCTTTATAAAATAAATCCTGCTTATGTGCATACACAGGTCCATACACACATCAGACGGCACTTTCTAACAATTTTTGAGTAACATGCTTTAAAAAAGGACCCATTTCCACTTGCTTGGGTTATATCTATTTTGCAGTTACTTAAGTAAATCACAGTGTCAGTAGCGGTCTGTTGTTACTTTGTACTTTATTCTTTTTGAAGCACAAATCCAAAAATGTAAAAAGAGTGGAAGAATTAAAAAAATCTGTGTGAAAAACTGATTTTAAAAAAAGACCGTTTGCAATGTAACCACTCAGTAGTTTAACCATTTATTTTCTTCCTTTCTGGTGAATAACCAGCATTTGAATTTTCTCATTTTCTCTTCACTTTCTCTTACTAAAAGATTTTCTGAGCTGTTCTAATCGCAACAGGGACTCATTTGTTGTAAACTACGGTGGTCAGCATCTTTTAGCAGAAGAAAAAACAACCAGTCTTTGGTGCAAGGGGATATAAAATATAGGAAAACATTGTTTTAACGTGATCTGCTGTATGTTTTGGTGAAAAGTAGTAAAATTTAAAACAGTGATTCTTAACTGTACTTCAAGCTTTTTTGTTTCTATGGTAATAGACAACATGTTTATTTATTTATGTCTTACTGTAGATATGTTACTTACAGATATGTTCTATACACTGATGACTTGCTCTTTTCTTACTCTTATTGTACCTTGAATGTGACTATGAGCAACTGCAACTAAATAATTTCCCTGATGGGATCAATAAAGTATTCTGATTCGGATGTATTCACAAACACACACCAAGGAAAAGCCAAAGACACAGGAGTGCATACATACACAAACGCACATACGTACTGGGTTTATCATTTGAGGGCAGCTCGGTGTACACATGAATGTGTGCGTGACTCTCAACGTGGGTGTGTAAGTGGACAAGATGTATATATGGCTGTCAGTGGGTGGGTGTGCTGAAAAGGATATAACGGGCATCAAAAAGCATGAAGCTGAGAGACATTCTAAAAGCCGGGCAGGGTGGATGATAATGTTCTTAGCTTGCAGTCTTTACATAGCGCACAACATTAATGTTGGCCTAGCTCTGCCAGGCAACAGAGAGAACCACACGTCTCTGATGTAATCATGTAATCGCGGGTACAGAGTAGTACATAGAGCGAGCTTTTTCTCTTTCTATACCTCGTTCTCTCTCTTCATGTTGCATTTCCTTTCTGCAATTAGCTCTAGCTAAGAAGCAGTCTGCCTTTTAATGTATGTGCCAATATATGTAAGTTGTTTTGTCTGGGATTACTTTGAACAGAGAAGGCCTCTTTTCATAAGGGAATAGAAGAGAAGTGCACTAAAGAGAAAATATTTATAAACAGGATGCAGAGGGGAGGATTAGGGTGAGACTGCATTTTTGTGTTCTTGTATAGAGACGAGAACACCTAAAGGCAGGGAGGCACACAGGCAGGGTGAACTGCGTGCCTGTGCCTGTAGCGGTCAGGGTTGGTATGTGTGTTGTTATGTTCTGTATGTGGATGAATGAATGCTGCTGGCTCCTGACCTTGCTAAAGAGCAAGTTGAGTTGCTTGCCCGAGCCGTGGTATCCTCCCTGCGACAGGAAGAGCTTGACTTGCTCCTGAACCTGCTCTTCATCCAGATGCCAGCAGTTCTCATCGTCTACACTGGCTCCTGCTGTGGGGTCCGGGGCCCCTACACAGACACACACACACACACACACACACACACACACACACACACACACGCACACACACACACACACACACACACACACAGACAAATATGTTATATGTGCGATAGAAGAAGAAGTTTATATCTCTATTCTTCTTTCCTCTTCCCATCTCTCTCCTTTTCGTCCCCCTCTCTTTTAATTCTTTACTCTAATTTATTTTCCTGTATGCCTCTATTTTGGACTTCTTGTCCTGTTTTAGCCATTATCTTCTATCACTACTTCTGAGTTACAAACCAGTTTGACAATAACAAATGTGTGCTTTTTCATGTCTTCATCAGTTGCCTGTTTTCACTGGTTTCTTTGTCTTTGTGTCGTTTGACATTCAGTTTCTCCCTCTTTTTATTAAAGGAACAAGTACAGTATCGATAACAAGAGATATGCACCTTTCTTTATCTCACCGCTAACCTCTTCGTCTCTGTTTCTGTATCGTTCTCTCGCTCTCAGAGGTAAATAACTGGTCTATAGTGTTGATTAGAAGCACACAGCCTCTCCTCCACTTCTGGATCTCACTAATGAGTAACATTGATCCTGCCACACTTTACCTTCATCGCACAGTCAATACATGCATGCATGTAGAGGCAGGAGCACACACACACACACACACACACACACACACACACACACACACACACACACACACACACACACACACACACACACACACACACACACACACACACACACACACACACACACACAACCCTTCCACACTCATTGACATACACACTTTCCCTCACCATGGACCTGGTTGATCTCCGAGTTCTGCGACAGAATCTCATCAGCCAGTTTCTGTGCGGTAGGCAACACTTCGGTGTGGTGGACTGAAATCAGATACTGGACGAACTTCTGCAGCTGGTCTCTGCTCATCTGGAACAGGGTTTCTGAGATGGGCAGGTGCAGTTTCACCTGCTCGGGCTTCCGTACTCTGTAAAGTGACAGTGCCACTACATGGGCGCAGTAGAAGATGTCTTTGTTGCCACAGGTGCATGTTACCGCCGTGATCTTGCAGCGGTCGAAGCTGACGCTGACGCTGCAAACGAGCTCTGGGGTCGAGGGTGTGGCCGGGTCCGTCACTGTGCCGCTGAGATGGAAACCTGAAAAAGAGAAAGAAGAGAAGAAGAAAAGAATTATTTTTCAAGAAAGAGTTCTTTAAATAGATTTAAAATGTATGTAGAGGTATCCTTGTCTCCGCCGTCTCCTCTGTCTTTCCTTCAGAGCTGACACTAACAGTCGATCAACTAATAAATAAATCTGAAATCATTGAAATATTTTCTCAAGCAAAAATGCCAAGAATTTACTGCTTTCAGCTTCTCAAATATTTCTCAAAATGTTCTTTGTCTTATATGATAGTTAACTGAATATCTGGGCTCTGTGGATTTGTAATGGGCTCATGGGACATTTTACATAACAAAGGATTAATTGATTTATCGAAAAAATAATCCACAATCTAATAAAAATAATAAAATAATAATGTTGGTTGAAGCCCTATACTACTTCATTCCTTTGTTGAACTTATTTAGTAGTCTTGCATTGCCAGACCTATCTCCACGGCGCAGGGTCAGTGCTGGAGTATGGTCTGGCTGCACCGCTCAACTATTCTGGGATAGGGGGAAAAAAGCTCTGGCTTGTCTGTATTTCTTTCAACAAATAACAACCATCCTGGGCGGCACTACCCGGATACAGCAAGGGTGCCCTTGCAAAACAGACAGAAGGGAGGGACACCCAGCGCATGAGAGACCGGATGTCAGGCTTTATCCCAGCAATGTGCATCGATTGAATCAGCCTACTCATTTAGTAATAAACTAATACAGCCATTTTTAGTCATTAACTTTCAAGCCGAACGACTTTGATCAGAGGTTAAACCAATGGTCATTAAATACGACCATCGTTTCCATCGTTCCTATACAGAGCCAACAACTGGAGGTTTGGCCTAAACATCTGTTAAATGAGAACTGGATGACTTGATCAACTCATTGAATGTGCCCTTTAGTAAATTACATTAGTGAATAAATCTCTTTAGGAATGAACACACTTAGGCTGAAACACACTCAGTAAGACACAGTCATCTGGCGAAGGCCCCATGTTCTCTTATCATGAGAGCATGATCAGGACCAGCTGCAGACAACTGTTACCACTCTGAGAGAAAGTCAATGAGCCTGACAGATATCTAGATGCAGGAACCCAGATCGGGGATCCACTGCAAGAGGAACTGAGAAAGAGACGAGGAAGTGAGCAGTGAGCACGGCTGTTACAGTATGAATTATACAGCCCCTTGTTTGAATATAATGTTTGATCTTATCCTGACTGCGCTATCCGGAGGCGCGGCTAGTTATTATGCGAGGATGAATATGAATGAGCAGGGCGGGGTCCCCGGCAGTGGCCAAAAACACACACTGGATGAGCATATGAAAGAAACACACATGTACGCACACACTGAGGCGCTGCGTGAGATCATGCATTTATTAATAATGGGAGTGGTTAGAAGAGACGAAGAGTAGCTTATGAGTGCATTTATGTGCCCAAGAGAGATCTCTGAAATGCATGTGGACCAGGAAAAGACATACATCTCTTAAATACGTTTATCAAAGGGCTGAGCACACGCATCGCTGTGATATCAAGCATGCATTAACACAGATATCAAAGAATTTCTGGGCCTCTACATTAGGTAAGAAGGAAGGGACAGGGGTGGAATATTCCATGAGATATAGATGGAAATGGGGTGAGGGGTATACAAGCAAGATGAACGGAGGTCAGGTCAAAGTAGCTCTACTTCCTCTTTGATGGTTCAGGAGTGCATTATGAATGCAGGTGAAAAGGGGTCACAACCCTTGGCTATAGTGTTGATGATGCCCTCGGGATGGATAGAAAAATAAGCAAACAAGCAAGCTGGTCTCTGCAGTCTCCCAAAGACAGTTAAGTAAAAAAGACAGTCAAGAAGCCCATTTAAACAGCCTTTACAGTACATGAGTTGACTGAGGCCTAGTACAATTTTATCAATCCAAAATTAAAAACGCTCCATTAGCACCGATGTTGCAATACTGCAACATTTGAAAGAGCATCTAAACTGAAATAGCAATGTTATTGTATCACTTTGTAGAACTAAGAAGTGTTGGCTGCAAATATCCAACAGTGCAGAACTGCAGAACATTGCCATGGAGATATGCTTTTCCATTCGGAAAGCCAGCTGGCAGAGGAAGCACATGTTTCGTTAACAATATCCACAGAAAAGGGGTGTGGATCGAATATGGCAGCCACTTGCATCTGCAGTATTCAAAGCCTATACGTCTACAGCTGTGTGTGTGTGAGTGTGAGTGTGAGAGTGAGAGTGAGTGAGTGAGTGAGTGAGTGAGTGAGTGAGTGAGTGAGTGAGTGAGTGAGTGAGTGAGTGAGTGAGTGAGTGAGTGAGTGAGTGAGTGAGTGAGTGAGTGAGTGAGTGAGTGAGAGAGAGAGAGAGAGAGAGAGAGAGAGAGAGATACTGAGTCACTCTTAAATGAGACAAAAAGGTTTACATGATGCAGCTGGTTGTAGAATGGAGAGCTAACTTATTTAGCTGTGTAGCTGTTTAGCTGTGTGTGTAAATGAGCAATGGCTTTTAACACTTGCTGATACATTTAGTGAGTATATATATGTGTGTGTGTGTGTGTGTGTGTGTGTGTGTGTGTGTGTGTGTGTGTGTGTGTGTGTGTGTGTGTGTGTGTGTGTGTGTGTGTGTGTGTCACAAGCTTGTGTTTCAAGAGTGGCCCCTGGTCCAGAGAGGGGAGAGAGAAGAGAACATCAAAAACATGTGAGGCTGAGAGGGCTCAAAGAAAAATCAACCTCTGATACACATACGCACACACACACACACACACGTAAAAGCAGCTGCAGTTTATTTTGCAAATGTCTTTCATTTTCCCATAGGGAAAATTAACACGGATACTTTCTTTAAATTCAAAACGCATGGAGTATGAAAAACTACATGGTGATAAAAGACTTATCCTTGTTGGAAAAGTCTGCTGTGCTTTCCCTTTGCTTTAATGGACACTCTCACTCTCTCCCCTTCCAAGCCCCTTTCATGCGTCCCTCCCTCCCTCCATCCATCCACATTCCCACAGCGCTTTCTCTCTCACTCTCTGACAGATGGGTAAGTAATGAGTTTCGCCTTTCCCCGTCCAATCGTCTGGGCACCAAAAAACTGCCCCCCACGCCAAAAATGCCCTTTTAATTTAGCCAAGCACAGAGTACAGGGCTATTACTGTTTAGGTACACACACACATGCACGCACGCACACACACACACACACACACACACACACACACACACACACACACACACACACACACACACACCCCTCCCATGACTCCTGGTTGGGTGGGTATGAAACCTTCAATGTCTCATGTGCTAGTTATTAAAGAGCCTGGTTTCCCCCTCACCCAGTCCACCCAACTCCCCTCCCTGAGTGGTGCTCAGGGCTCTTTTCTGTGCATGTTCAAGAGGCCAGGGTTGGCTTTCAAAGTAACCATGGCGGCCATTTTTAGAACAAGGCCTCTGTGAGGTTGCCCTAGAAACCCCTTGTGACCGCCCTGGTGAAATCACACTTGGCCCGAGGAGCTGTGTAAGGCAGCAAAAACAGTGTGTGAAAGAGTGAGCGAGAATTAGCGAATGTATACATATGTTCAAAAGCCTGCAGACCACCCACATTTTTGGGGGGACCCACATCAAAGCATTCCCCCAAATAGCACTTTGTTCTATCTTTCTGTCTGGTTTTGAACTTGTATAAGTGCAGATAAGCCAGCGTGCGCTCTCTTGACCAGCTAGGACCACTTCTGTCTATTCAACAACAAGGGGCCCCAGAATTACCGGACTCCTGCTCTTATTTCAGAGAGGAAAGGCCCAGACTAACACCTGCAACTCCTTCTACATACATCTCCAGTGATGGAAGAATGCCGCCTTTATATGCTCCCTATAAAACAGGATTTAGCTTCCCACATGAAGATAGGCGGCGGGTATCGGGCGAGCCCTGAAAGGTTTGCTTGCATAAGCACAAAAGTGCTCAGTGTTCCAAAATCACTGGAGTAAATTAGATTGAGCAACATACATATATTTCTGCAATCAAATTAAGATTCCAAGTCAATGGAGAAAATTCAGGCCCAGCAGTGCATGGGGAGGTCATTAAGTTTATTGGCTGAATTGGTCCATGAGTGACTGTCACCTAAATCTAATATGGCACCATGCAGTTCAGACAGCAGTCATCCGTTGTATTTGCGTGCGTGCGTGCGTGCGTGCGTGCGTGCGTGCGTGAGGGTGAGAGAGAGAGAGATTCTGAATACATGATTGATTTCAGTGTGAGAAATAAGATGAAACAAATGGGCTGGTATGAAAGCGAGTCAACAAAAGTAAAGAGGAAGAAACAAGAGAAAGCAAATAGATATTAGATATGCGCCCATTCACTTTAGCCTTGCACATTAAATCAAATTACCTCATGAGCTGCAGACAAACGGAGAGCAACACCTAAATACAACTCTGCCCTGCTAGAGTTTCTCTGATCCACAGAGGGTCACCTGCAGTAGTTGGAGCTTTAACGTGGGATTCTACTCGGTGTTGACCAAAGAGAGCTAAAACCTCACTGAGAAAGTGAGACACTGGAATCCAATCCGTTTGGTTGGACTCAACTAGGGGCCCTACTGAAAGGAGATCTGAACCGCAACTGAAGACAAGCAAAGCTCCGCAGCAGGTCGAGGTAGGGTCAAGAATTGTTGGGCAACCCCCACCTATTACACCACCCCTTTCCCACCCACAGCTAAAGGACGATTTCCTTCATTGTGGCTCCTTGAACTGGCCCAATTAATACGCCTATAAAGACAAAAACAAGGCCTTTCAGCATCTTACAGGGTAGTTATGTATGAGTAACAATGAGTACATGCGTGTGTGGTCCTATAAGGAAGCACCCATACAGAGACTATAAACAGAGATCAATGCTATCCTGCAGGAGACCTTGCTCCAGGCGTGTGTGTGCATGTGTGTGTGACCTAGGTGTGGGACGGGCTGGAATAACACAGCTGAGCTCCAGGGGCGGCCATATTTATGCCTTAAACCCTCTGGAAGACCAAAAAGCCTTTTTCTCCCCGAGTGTGTTTTCATCACCTGCACATCTACACCAGGCACCAACTAAAACACGTACTATCTCGCAGTCCGAATGCTTATCACACAAGACACAAACGAGCATGAATTAATGTTTTGAGATATTCTATGAATTTCAATGCTTTTACTTCCACTTGAGATTCTGACAGCAAAATATGCACGCTAATCATAGAGATGGGAGGGAAATAATATTTGTGTGTGTGTGTGTGTGTGTGTGTGTGTGTGTGTGTGTGTGCATTGACGGCTGTGTGGGTGATTGGAGTTGTCATCAGCTGGCGGTTGAAATGACAGTCGACTACTGGGCTGCTGCCACTTAGTTGCCACGTCATGTCACATCAGGAATGACTTGCAATTTTCTAACTATCACTTTCAAAATGGATTCTAATTTTGTTGGATTGGGTCTGTCAGGCAGAGCTGGTGCTACTGCTCTGCTGACTGATCCCAAAGGTTGGCGTTCAGAAGGCTGACCAGCACAGAAAGACAGTGATGCCTCTGTTCAGGGACGTGATAGACACAAGACAAAAAGAATAAAGTGATGAGAAAATGAGTTCTGTTAGTAACAGATGAAAGGCCGCGTCTTAGAAAATTAGCTGGGGCAAGATTCTGTGTAAAGGAATAGTTTGACATGGGAAATACACTTTCTTGTTGAGATTTAGATGAGAAAATGTATAGCACTATCATGTCTTTACAGTAAAGCTAGAGCCAGCAACTGGTTAGCTTAGCTTAGCACAAAGACTGGGAACAAGGGGAAACAGTTAGCCTAGTCTATATCCTTGACGTTCCACTTCCGGGATTGCTCCGGTGTCGCAGGAAATTCCGCCGGATGCACGTATTTTCCGTTTCCTTCCGCTTTCTTTGTTTTGGAATTTTAATGAGGACTATTTTTGACTGCTCCTCAGATCTCTGCAGGGTAAATTGAGACTATCTAGCTAGACTATCTGTCCAATCTGAGTTTTCTCTCGCATGGCTATTTTGCAGCGGCTCTGTGCGGAGCTTAGCGGCGCCCATGACGATTCTGATTGGTTTAAAGAAATGCCATTAAACCAGAGCACGTTTTCCTCCCATCCCCGAATGCTAGGTGGTGTAGCCAGACCCTCCTTCAGCACGCTTTGGAGGAGGGTCTGGCAAAGCGAGACTATAGTTATCCTGACTCCATCCAAAAGGTATAAAATCCTCCTACCATAACCTCTAATACAATCTGTCTCTTCTGTGTAAAGCGCACACAAACCGAAGTGCAGAAATGGGTTGATTTGGTTTTAGAGGAGAATGTGCCAGACTATTTCTTGTCCAGGAGCAGCGACATGCTGGTCTCCCTGCTAGAAGGTAGGTTTTCTTTTCTTTGAACGAAGCCAGACTAGCTGTTTCCCCCCTGAATACAGTATTAATGCTAAGCTAAGCTAACTGGCAGTAGCTTAATATTTACTGTACAAGAGATATCAATCTTCTTATCTAACTATCTGCACGAAAGCAAATAAGCATATTTTCTAAAATGTCAACTGTTCATTTAAATGCTAACTTTATTATAATGCTAATTCTCTAAAACGTCAACTATTCTTTTAAATGCAGATTTTAAAAAAATGAACACACCATTATGTCATTCAAAGCTATTAATAACATAAAAAAGATAACAGTTTTGTCCAATACAGCTACTGCAAGCTAAAAAAAAAAAAAGAAAAGCAAACAAGGTTTTGTTTTGTTTTTGATTGTATCAAATTACATTTCTAACAAAGCAGGCTACATAGTTAACTATTTAACACTGTATTCTTTAGTACACTTTAATTACTATTAGGTGTAATTTCAGAATGTATTGTGTAAGTGTGGTATTGGGTGAACTGTCCTTTTAGCCACTATCCAACAAATCTCTGTCACTGGAGAAGCCAGCAACCTGCTAATTCCGTCTCCTGGCTGTACATTAACTATACATTATCCCAATTCATGTGCAAGGTTCATTAGTGTGAATGAAATTACAGCTGGCTGGAAATGAATGTGTGTAATTAGCAGAGGTCTGTCCCAGTAGAGCCACGCAAGCTATAGACGGAGGTAATGGGATCCATTGGAAAGCCATTGTCTGCCACTTCAGGGCTTCAGTATCGTTCTAACGACAAACCTATGCAGTCGAGACATTATAGCGCTAGCGTCCTTTATGAAGGAGGGGAGTCTAGGTTGAGATGAGCCAGTCTGTGTCGGTCGAGAAGAATGCACAAAGAAAAAACTCGGCAAGAATATGGTAATAGATGATCTTCATTGGTTTTGGAACGTGTGTTTGTGAGGCGGAAGCTTTGTTTGTTAGATTGTGAGCATAATTCGCACGCAGTAATGACATTTGCTGTGCCTGTCAGAATTGATTACAGATGTGTTCCTCTTGCTTAATTTGAACTTTGCCCTAAAAATCCTTTTGAGATTATTCTTTTTGAGAAAACAGCTTTCAAAAATGTGTCTTAGCATCAAAGCTCAAACACAAAAAGGGTAAGAAAAGACAGAACAACATGTAGCAAAAAGGTTGTGTAAAGCTAGTACAGCACACTGACAAAAATACACTACTGTGAGGGCTAACATGGCTGAAAGTGAACTGAATTCATTTGCATATGAAAATAGATGAACACCAACAGCACTGAACTGAAAACTACCGCAGGACTTTGTGTGCACACGTATGTGTGTTTTTAGGTTCACGTGTCCACGCCAGGAAATAACCTTACACTCTTTACCCTTCCCATTTCGTTTGGAAAGTCACTCGACACACTTCACCACACACACACACACACACACACACACACACACACACACACACACACACACACACACACACACACACACACACACACACACACACACACACACACACACACACAACCCCACCCTTTGACACACACTCATGATGCCTTCATGCATGCACGCATACTGGCTTGAGTGACTCCCTGCAGTCAACCTCCTTCTGCTCACAAACAGCCCCTCCTCTTTCCTTTTTCTCTCTCCAATAACTGACTCCTCCCCTGTTCCCCCTCCCATCACACACACACACACACGCACGCGCACGCACACACACACACACACACACACACACGGAACGTTGCCTAGCCCTAAGCTGACCCGCTGTGTGTACTGACGTCACACACTAGACAAGGGGAGGCATCATTCCAGACAGACAGACAGACACACACACACACACACACACACACACACACACACACACACACACACACACACACGTGCACACCCACACACAGGCCCCAGCCGAGGGGGAAGCTGCATTCCAGCACAGGCACACAGGCACACATCACCACGCCTGGCGGTGGGAAGCATGGGGAGCGCTCAGCTGTAGCGGGGAGGTGGGGAAGAGGGCCAGGAGAGGCGAAGAGGGGAGTTTCAGAAGAGGGAGGAGGGAGCGATGGCTCTGAGCCAGTGTTCCTCTGAGCTCAGCACTTCCCCTTTCAGCTCCAGCCAGCCGCCAGTTTGCGTAACGCAGCCCATGCAGCTCTGCCGGCTCGTGCTTAACCCCTTCCTTCCTGGAGTCACTGAGGTCACACCCGCTGTTCTATGTTCGGCGGCGCATGCCACATCCTGGCGTAAACCTGCCCCTGCCCAACATCCCCCAGCTCAGGCTGTCCCATTATAGCACTGAGCACACTGGCCCACTACTCATACTTCCACGTTATTACC
This sequence comes from Gymnocephalus cernua, assembly GCA_023631565.1. Lineage (NCBI taxonomy): Eukaryota > Metazoa > Chordata > Actinopteri > Perciformes > Percidae > Gymnocephalus > Gymnocephalus cernua. The sequence continues at coordinate 15,200,872 of CM042425.1, forward strand.
TGACACAGATGGAGGCAGATACACACACGTGTGCAAACACCACAGAGAAATGATACATTCACCGGGAAATAGGTTAACCTTTTACATGCCACTTTTTCATTGTAGTGGCTGAGCAAATTTACCTGTCTTTGTCTTTGTTCTTACATTACAATGAAAATAAGCGTGTGTCTAAATATCTAAATATGTAGGTAGCCTTGCTGAGAGTGACCTGGATTTACAGTAGCATCTCTCTTTTATAGACAAAGACGACACAAAAGCACTGCAACTACTAAAATACACCCATTCATGAGCAATTACCAAGCAATTATGATTACCACGGACAAATATGTAGCTCACACACTAACCAGTTTAACACAGATTTGTTTGGATTATGAAATTACAAACAGCAAAGCATGTGTAATTTTGCATGGGAATAGTATGTGCGCACTATATCTATTCAGCTGTATATCCATTGACCTTCCAAGAACTTATGTAGGCCAAAGTGTCCATTCTACCCACAGAGATGTGAGGCTCCCACATGGCGCCATCCCCCCCTAAAAACCCCACTGAAGTGTCATAGCTCACACACTAACCACAGCAGACACAGTCCATGGTGGAGGGATGGGCAGAGCAGAGAGAGGAGCGAATGAGGGAGGAGGGGAGGTTCTCTCACGTTTAATATCCCTTGACACGCGTCATCCAGCATCTCTCAAACAGCCGCTGAGCCTGTGTCAAAGCCACGGCGCTGTCGAAGATACTGCGCATGCGTATTACAGGGCGCACCTTACACGCACACACACAAATACAAAACAAAGACCCAAAGACAAATATCTCAGCCACCTGGCGCCATGATCGACGGGCTGCTGCAGCGAATGGGAATTACCGGGATGAAGACAATTGAGGCAAAGAGGAGAGAAGGGGAGCAAGAGAAAAGGTTGAATACGTCTCTGCTGAATCGTGGTGGTCGATTCTCTTGCCTGCGGGCTACTCCTGTAAATATTGACGTTGATGTTAGGACCACTCTCTTAAGGATAAGCTATAAAGCAAGGGGGTTAGATTTACTCTGTGCAAACTGTAAGCATCTAAAATCACACGCTACACTTGGCCTTCTCCAAGCGTGCTGAGGGGAAACGGTGAGATACTTTCAGGGTGAAGAGCTGCAACCACATACGGGAACTGAGCTCTCTCAGTACGGTTAAAGCTCACTCCTCTCCCTCGCTCTCCCTCTCTAGATGGTTTAGGTTTCCACTATCAAGCTAAAAGCAAGCAGCTGACATCAAAACCTTCAGAGAGACCCCTATTTCCCAGAAACAGCTCTCTATGTAAATAGCTGCCTTTCATGACTACATTGAGATAAAATGCACCCTGCTGGACAAGAGGGAGACAATGTTCACCCTGGAGCCTCTTTTGTTGACATATGTATGTGTTGCCATGACAACACGTCTTGATGCGTGTGTGTACGTACATGCGTGTTTGCATTCATTTGTGGGGGCAGACGCCGTGCATACATGTGGGCAAACAGACGAGCACACAGGAAAGCGGGCAGGTCCACACACATAGAAACAAAAATACAAATACCTCTCATTCTTTCTTCAAACACACACAAGCACGACTGCACAAAAGCTTGCAAAGAATAACACACGAGCGTGACCAAAACACTGAATCAGGTTGGACTTGCTTCCAACTACCATGTCCTCGTGGGAGGCTGCAGGCAGAGAAGTTTATTACTAATCATCTTCACGTTAAAAAGGGCAAAACTAATCCAACTATGACAAAGCCTTTTCCAAAACCCTCGAAAGGACCTTATGTGTCCAGTCAACTGGGAATTAATCTGCTAGAGGAACACAGTGATGCATGAATGCGGTTTAATACAAGTAGGTTAAAGATGCCAATCCTCCTAAGGGCTCACCATTGCTCCATTGACAGTAGTCTCTATCCATCTAACTTTGTAAAGGAATTACCGTGATTGTCTGTACACGCAAAACGTCTCCACATTGTTTGATCAAATTTGCTCAAGTTGCCATTTTCATAGATGACAGAAGAGTAATCATATCTATATGCAATTACGCTGATTATGTCTCTTCAGAGACTTGTGAAGTGAAGGACTATGTCACCGCTGAGACCACATGAAACAAAGGCCAACAGCTTTGTTTATATTTCACCACGTGTCTGTACTTCCACAAGATCCTCATTACTTTCATTTGAGTGCGGATGGAGGCTATGGCAGGGGGTTTAATGGGGGGGGATGAGGAGGGTGTAGGGCACAACTGAGGAGGTTGAGGGTCTGCATATTAATCATAAGGATATAAAAAAATATGTGTGCATGTGTGTATGTGTGTGTGAGAGAATCCCCTCCCGTGGGCAAGTCAGCATTCACGCATGAAGTAGGTCAGTGAAATTTGCCCAAATTAGGTCAGTGGTAGTCAATGGGTGCCATCCTGGACAAGAGAAAGAATAAAATGGAGGGAGAAAGAGAGAGAGAGAGAGAGAGAGAGAGAGAGAGAGAGTCTATAAGGTTAGGAGAGCAGAACCAAGCAGCTTACTTCATCTTAGCTTTTTACACTTAGTTAATTACTCTTATGCTGGTCCGTACAACACACACGCACACACACACACACACACTCACACACACACACACACACACACACACACACACACACACACACACACACACACACACACACACACACACACACACACACACACACACACACACACACACACACACACCAAAAAAAGGTACCAAAGCTCCCCCCAAAGCAGAGAGAGTTCTTTACAACTTCAAGCTGTCACTTTTTCTCTACTCAAACATCCCTGGTATCAGAATCAGTGCGCATCAAAAGCCTGTTTTGATTGAAAATGCTTTTGAAAAGCAGTCTGATTTGGTTACATTGCTTAGGTCTGATTATTTAGCACCCCTCCTCCTCCCTCTTCCCCCTCTAGCTGTTTGGATGGTAGCTTCTTTGTCATCTGCCTCTGTTTCGTCTAGCTTTTTCCCTCCCTATTTTGAAGAATCCACATCGGGAGAGAGGTTGTTGTGCGTTGTTGCCAATAAACGGAGGAACACAGGAACCTTTGAAGTCTGTGGCACGTTGTGATTTGCTTTCATCGTCCCGTATCTGTCAGTCAACAAGAGAAAACGTGACTCCAAAAGGAAACTTTTGCTGCTTTTCTCCCCCCAATTTCCTCTTCATAAATACACATACAGACAAAATGACAACAAAGACATCAAGAATGACAAAGGCTGTATTGGGCATTAGACAGACGGGGGGTGGGCTGAATAATAATAATAACCTGTGAGGAGTTGCGAGGTGTTCCATGATGTTGCTTCAACTGGCACAGACCTACTCTTCCTACTACTCTACGCTTCTTCCTGCCTGGGCTTCCTTGGCCCACTTCCACACAAAGGGAGTGTGTGTGTGTGTGTGTGTGTGTGTGTGTGTGTGTGTGTGTGTGTGTGTGTATCCCGCTTTAGCTGTGGGGTGCTCTCTGAACTTTATTCTGTCAGCCCTGTGTCGCTCATCTCGGAGCAGTTGGGTGTCACAGAGGAGGAAGAGCACTGACAGGTGTCTTCTGTGGGCAACGTCTGTTCAGAAGAGTGATGGCGAAACCTGGGCCTGCACCTAATCACACAAGCCTGCAGCCTTGCTCTGACAGCCACAGAGGTTGGGGACTGGGGGGGGGGGGGGGGGGGCAAAGGCCCCCTTCCCTGGGCAGCGATCAAACTCGAGCCCCCGGCTTGCCTGGAGATGTGACAAGGCCCACTTCCTCCTTCCGCTGCTTTTCCCCATCCTCCCCCTGCTGCCAGTCATGTGTCATATGCTTCACACTCTCGCACGATGCACACTTTTGTGTGCTGGGGCTGAGCCTGTCCACACAAGTTAAAGAGATGTACAGAAGCGAGAGTCGAGGAGACAAAGAGACACACAAGGACATAAACAGATTTGCAGGAAGTGTTGAACCAGAAACGACCAAATGTACAAGCTGAACGTGGCTTGGAGTAAAGCGAGCCACAATGAGTTACAGTGACTAACGTTACTAGCCAGAGAGAGAAAGATGCCTGGCTAGAGAGACTGGGTATAGGAGCCAGAGAACTGAACTGCAGCCAACCTGGATGAGGCCTCAGTCCAGATACGTTGGGACAGTACCAGGGGCCCAGCTACAGCCCGTCAGAGCAGGAAAGAGGGAGGAGGGGATCAAGTGAATTAGCAAGAAAATACAGAGTGAAAAAAAAACTGAAAAAGAGAAAGAGAGGGCAGGCTTATAGGCAAAACAGGGAGAGAGAGAAAGAAAGAGAGGGGTTGAGGCTTTTCAGCTCCAGAGTGGGATGGAGGGGGATGGTTACAGGGAACTGCTGAGAGTCAGGCAGAGCTGGAGCCTAGGCTTAGAGGCAGGGCCAGGGCTGAGCTGGGGCTGCTGAGAGAGGAGCCAGGGCTAGAGGCCAGAGGAGGGAGAGGAGGTGAGAATAGGAGGAGGCTGTGGCAGAGCTGAGGCCGGGCCGAGGCCAAAGCCAAAGCCAGGGGCCCCAGCTTTAGATTTAGTCAGCTGTTCCCCTGGCAGGCAGCTGGAAGGACGTAGGGAGAGAGAGAGAGAGAGAGAGAGAGAAAGAGAGAGAGAGAGAGAGGAGATAGCAGGGGAGGATAGTTCAGAGACTTCGGGAGGGAATTTTAACAGAGATACGGAAAGTGAGAGAGAGAGAGAGAGAGAGAGAGAGAGAGAGAAAGAGAGAGACAGAGAAAAAAGGGAGAAGGGGGAGAGGGTGGTGGTGGAGGTTTGGAAAGAGGACAGTGGAAAAGCCATTAGATTCCTATGAGAGAGAAAACAGCACTGAGAGCAGACAGACTGACAGAAGGTGGTTAAGGCTCACTGGCTTCGCAACCACTCTTCCCTTCCTCCCTCACTGGTCCTCCCGGTCCCTCATTCCTCTCTTCCCTCCATCCTCCTCCTCTCCTTCCGTCACTGGTGCGCTATTCTCTGGCTACCTCCTTCTCAACCAGTTGTGCTTCAGCCACAGCCCTGCTATTCATTACGCACAACCTGCACGCATGACCCTAAACACACACCAAGATTCCAAACAGGTGCCTCACACATTATACACACACACACACACACACACACACACACACACACACACACACACACACACACACACACACACACACACACACACACACACACACACACACACGGGAGGAACAATAAGAAAAGAGGGATGGAAAGAAGAAAAAACACAGAAAAAAGAAGGAAAAAAACGATGTAATTAAAGCAGAGCACGTACATGCTTTGTTTCCATAAAAGTGGTGAAATAAGATTTGGAGTAGGAGAGCAAGGAACAAGGGTTTGCCATGGGGTAAGCAGCCACTGCTAGCAAAGCACTTTATGGCCTATTATATTCCATTCAGATGGACCAGGCGTCTGGGATAAAAGCATTTAGTCTGTGCGTTAGTGAGTGACTCAGCACTTGGAGCCTTCACAGGTGGACCCCTTCATAACTACACAATGCATATCAATGAAGTGGCCTGCTCTACGCATTTGGATCACTCACTCCCACACCTCTGCCTCTTCTTTTCTCCTCCTTCTACGGCACCTTTTCCCTCCTCAACCTTTCACACCTCCTTGTGGACAATCTACCTATCCGTTGTTTATTCTGTTTTCAGATGAATTTCACTAAGACTTTAATTAGGGCAGTATCCAATAAGTCAGAAAATAAGAGGAGGTGGGAAAGAATGAATGGGAGCGGTGTGCTCCAAAAACAAACAAAAAGCCTGACAAATGCATCCCTTCGGACACTTCTTTTTTCTTTGACTTTTCCTCAAAATTAGGGGGAGACATTTCTGTGCATGGCTAGAATAGCCGGCCCACCTCTTCTCCTCCCCTCCCACCTCATTTAGTGTTGAGACGGTAGATAGCCCCCCTCTCTCTATTGCTTCCTCTCCATCACTCTCTTGTCTCTCTACAGCTCTCCCTCCACCCATCTGCCCTTTCGTCTTCGTTCTACCTCTGCGCCTCTCTATCCCCTTCTCTCCTCCCCTTGGTGGTGGTTAATGGCACAGGGATCCAGCGTGGAATATAGATCAGTGCGAGATGGATGGGGCACCATGAGCTCTGGCCAGTCCCGTAGGTCCCAGACCAAAGATTAACTAAATATTAGCTGACAGGAAGAGAGAGAGGCAGGGACACAGCTGCAGCTGCTAGTGCCACTGCCGGCAGAACAAACGACAATGACTGTTTTTAACCCCCTTTGCTCTCTGGAGAGGGACAGACACATGCAATAAACACACAAAAGATGCAAAAATACACACAACGCATTGGGGTACGGCTGTGCAGGCGTAAGCACATGCTATCAGAGGCACCCTGGGAGAAGAAGTCCACTAATCACATTCTCTCCTCCCCCTCTCCCTGCCAAGGCGGATGGTGAGGGGGAAAAAAAGGAATAAATCTTTATTAGGCGATGTGTCCCTGCTTTATCGATCGCTTCGCTCCTTCCCTCCCCTCCTCCCTCCCCACCTCCTCTCTTTCTCTCCCCTCCTTTTGTTATTTTAGGCGTGTGTCTGCCATCCAGTCCAATTGAGTCGGGCTGTACATCAGAGAGGACCATTACCCATGTCTCCCTGGGCTGGGTTGTCACTGGCTGTGAGGGGGGTAGGAGGTGAGGTGATGTAGCCACCCAGGAGGGACAGCTAGCCGGCTAAAAGCTAGCCAGACAGACAGACAGACAGACAGACAGATAGTAGGTTTTGGGCAAGAATGTAGACAGACAGGGCATTAACACACAGTAGCAGCAACAATGGCAAGTAACAACAATGGTAGATATGTAGGTCTACTTCACCTACACTCTGACACAGACATAATCTGATTTATGGTGCTAATTCCACTAGCCGCTAATGATAGGGGTCATAGCTTTTTTTTCTTCAGCAAAGGCTTACGGCAAGGGATGTACCCCCAAAATACTCTGATTCCAAAGCAGCAACTACAACAATGTAAAAGCATAGGGCTGGGTATGGTTTCAAATGTTTGGTTACTAATGCTGATGACCCAGTTTTAGTTTAGATATGAAAGTAATTCTTTTTTTGATACCCTTTTTTTTTTCAAACAAAATAAGTTAAATAGAATATGTTATTAAATATTGTATGAAACAAGCAGCTATACAAGGACTTTGTCTATATAAAACAGACTAGAGCTGGGCAATATATCAATATTATATTGATATTGTGATATGAGACTAAATATCATCTTAGATTTTGGATATTGTAATATCGTAATATGGCATAAGTGGTGTCTTTTCCTGGTTTTAAAGGCTGCATTACAGTAAAGTTATGTCATTTTCTAAACTTACCAGACTGTTGTAACTGTTCTATTATTTGCCTTTACCCACTTAGTCATTATATCCACATTACTATTGATTATTTATCAAAAATCTCATTGTGTAAATATTTTGTGAAAGCACCAATAGTCAACACTACAATATCATTGTGGGATTGATATCGAGGTATTTGGTCAAAAATATCGTGATATTTGATTTTCTCCATATCGCCCAGCTCTAAAACAGACTAAGATTTAGATTTCAATAATAACTATCTGATCAAAGAATAAGTAAATAAGATTAGAATTGGACTAGCTATACATTCAACGCTAGCTTTCCGTGATTGACAATTTTCAATACTCTGTGCTACAAACACATATTGCGGCCCCCAACAACAACAACAACAACAAAAAGTATTGAGGTTCAATACCCCGCGTGAGTAAGAATTTTGATTCTGTGACTTGACCTGTGCAAAAAGTAATGATGACAGACTCAGTTCTAAAGGCCAGAGCATGCCAACCCCTGGAAATGTTCCAGGATGGTCCTCTATACCTGGGAAACATCAGGGTGAGGATCATTTAAAAACTTCAGAGAAAGACACCACAGCAAATAGGCCAAGTCCTGTTCCTCTGCTAATTCTAGACAGTGGTAAACAGAGAGCTTCTAAATGTAGAAACAGTGATAGCCCCTGAGGTCTGGATGCAGACTGCTAGCACTTAGCACAGCACAGAGAGCAGGAGCTAGCTAGCCGGCTAGCCTTCCTTTGGGAGTTTAGACACAGGAAACACTATGGAAACATGCTGTATCTAGATAGGGGCAGTGTAAATAAGATATGAGTTTCTATTGCCTGGCTTGGGAAATGAAACAGGAAAATTGAGAAGGGGAGAAAAAGAAAGATCATGAGAGCTTATAAACACAAGGAAGGAATGCTTGAAAGAGAAGGAAGATAGGCACAGGTATGGAGTGGTTAGGAGTAGAAGAGCATAAGAATAAGAAGACAGGACGATGAAGGGCAGGAATGAGGTAAGAAAAAAAGCAAGCAGGCAAGGAAATGAGCAAGAAAGAAAAAGAATGAACTCCTTCAAGATAAAACTCTTTAGAAGGGCAAACTAGATTGAATAGTCTGTTGAAAGCTGTCCTCTCTTTGCCTTTGAATCTCTCCGATTCTCTTTATTTGTCTGTCTCTCATGCCTGGACTGGAGAGCCTTTCTAGATCTACTCAGCCCCACTCTGCCCCAGAGCAGTAAATGCATGTCTCACATGCCACACAGCCACGACATCGTTGGACCAGGCACAGCCAGAGGCACCTCACACTCTCAGGACCTCCTCCTCTGCATAGCTCACACGGCACTTGAGCCTGCCGGGCAAGAAGAGAGAAGAGGGTAAACTCCCCTTCTCAATCTGGCTCAAATTCCCGATTGATCCACAAAAGGACAAAAAGAATGCTGGGCATGTACTTTGTCCCCTCTCTGACTGATCTCTCAGGTGAGGAATTGCTTATTGGAATATGTACACATCCACATATTCAATCAAGCAAGCAATCTTTTCCTTTGGTCAGGTGATGTTTATTGGAAAACAATAATGTGAACATGGGCCCGTCTTTCAAGCAGAGCAATCAGCCACTGGCGGGATAGTCTGACCAGATTGACCTTTGTCTTTAGTAAATCCCTGGGGGTCAAGTAAAGAGGTCAACATTGGGCCAGCTCGATGCTGGGAGGAGGACCGGTCGATGAGTGAACACCTCTGTTGGTGTGCGCGTGCGATAGGGGTCAGTGGCAGGTAAACCCTCATCCTCTGCTGTTGCTTACTCTAAGGCGCCTAGTCACCGACACCACGGCACCATGAGGCAAGTGTGTATCTTAAAGCATGTGTGTGCATGTGTGTGAGTGTGTGTGTGTGTGTGTGTGTGTGCGCATGCGCGCTTGCGTGCAAGAGTGGAAATGGGATAGTGGGGGAATGATGACAGACGAGAATGTCATCCACCCTCTTATCATTAACATGCCTCATTTTTATTCAGCCTGACACAGCCATAAACACGCTCACTGAGCCATTAACACACAAAGTCATGTACGCACATGGTCGTATTCACACACAGATTAAAAACAGGCTGGCAAAATCTAGTTTTACTTAAAGTCCTTTGTAAGTATCTGGTGGAGAATAGTTTTGTCCAGGAAGCAGCTTGAATCCACACTTCATTCTCAACCCAACAATCATTTACAATAACAGCAGGAGTCAAAGTTAGTTAGTCACAGCAAAAAGAACATGCTTATTGTGGCCTTGGTGGCCTCTTTTCGGCAAGCAGTGTCTACGGTAAAAGTTAGTTTACTGTAGACCAAGCACAACAATGTCAAGATATTCTATGCTATACCCTTCATGTCTGTCTGGGATAGATCAAAAACATTGCCCTTAATATGGGACAACAGCAGGTAACTTTCTACTCTTTCAGCAAAGTATACAGTGATTATGTGAGTGCACACACACACACACACACACACACATATATAATTTGTAGCCTTTGGACTGAACTAAAGCTGTTTGGCTTCTGGGGAGAAACAGCTGTTGACCAAACTGGACAGAGAGGCTCTGTTCAGAGTCAACAGTGAAAGCATGTGTAGTGTTTAACATGTATTCTCATACATATCACACACACACACACACACACACACACACACACACACACACACACACACACACACACACACACACACACACACACACACACACACACACAGGGTAGACATACATTGAACCTTCCACTGCAGTAAGCAGAGTCTTGGCCTGCTTTGTGCTTATTTCAGCAGCCCATTGGTGCAAAGAGGAATTCATTAAATAGAAAAAAAGGGGAGCATCAGATAGGAGAACGCTGAGTGCTGCATTCCCCTGTTGTTATTATTGCCAAATCGAAGAGAGAAGGGCGGCTGGTAATAAAAGTCATTAAATGAAATAGAAAAAACAGCTTTTAATAGGGCCTTGTCATTGTGGATTTAGTAGCATTTCTATGGCTTGCTCCCTCTGCTCGGTTTCCTGTGCTCACAGTGAAGAGAGGGGCAGGAGCTCTGTGGAAGGAGCACTGGATTCCTAGACAGAGTCAGCCAGCCGAGGAGCTGTGCTGACGCACACCCAGCAGCCACAGTCTGGGACAGGAGACAAGTCAAGCTGGAACGGGGACTGGGGCAGACGTGAGAGAGCTCATGCTGGAACTTTATTACTTGAGCTGGTTTATTTTAACAGGGGCGATGCACACTGATGTTGTACATTGAGCGTCTATGAAAATGAGCCAGTATCAGCGCACAGGGTAATTTTTAAGCGTGGGCTTTGGGCAACTTGGTAATAGGACTGGGAGTGTGGCAGACAAGGTGGCTAGAGCTGGAACTGGGAATGGTGATTTAAGACGGGCGGGGAGGAAACAGCTATGTCTGGGAGTAGGAATGGGACTGGGAGGGAGGGACGTGGGAGGACTGGAAATAAGGCAGACAGAGCTAGCTTGAGATGTCAGAAGGACTGTCTTATGGTACATCTTGGGTATAGTATTTGGAAACATGAAGAGCAGGAGACTGTTATGGCTGAGTGTAGAAGATGGAACATGGCTGGCTCAAGGAAGTTGGTCTGTGGTGGGAATAATCTATCTAGAGGCACATCTGGGTCTGGGAATGGGGTTGGTTAGAGTTTGGATATGGGGCTGTGACAAGTATTGGGACCTTCTGGAAACTTCTGACGTGCTGGGAACATGGCAGAGCAAGCAGAGGAACCAGTGGTCATCTATCACTCAATTGGTACAGCATGGAAATGTTAGGGTTTGCTTTATGGGTTTAATCTTGAGGGGGCCACCCAGACTGAAATCCCGCTAGGGCTGACTGTCTGTAAGTAATTGAAGGCGGAAACTGAGCTTGTGATGAAACTCATTATGATTAGAATAAAAAGTAATTATCACGTACACACATTTCAGATTCATAGTGATGCTTATTCTAACTTCAGCTTTAGTTTACATGGAAGATATTCTACACAACTAGAGGTAAACAAAAAACACATTCTCCGGAGGATTTGTAAATCGAGATATTATCCAACACCAAGCAATGTCACACAGCAAACGATAGTGTTATTAAACTGAAAACATTGAAAAATAACGTCCAATATTTTGTCTATAGAAACATGTGTATAGAAACACACTCGCACACCAAGTGAGTAAGAGACTAAGCTAACGTGTTTCCAAGAAGCGACAGCTGAAATGTACCTTATCTTTTTTCCATTCAGACAACATAATGGGACAAAGGTCTGGAATTCTCTCTCTCTCTCTCTCTCTCTCTCTCTCTCTCTCTCTCTCTCTCGTTTACAGTAGCTCTCGGCTCAGCCATGTTTCCATGACGATACGAGCCAAGGGATAGTCACATGGCTGAGGATAGACCCGAGGCACCGGATTTGGGGTCACTGCTCCTTCAACACTCTCACCTTAGAGCTCGGTCCACACCAGAGATCTGATTAACTGAGATTACATCCACGCTAAAACTGAAAACTAGAAAACTGGTTTCATTTTAAAACGAAATAATAGTTTACCTCCTGCCATGTGGCAGTAGCATCATAACGTGCAAAATGTAACTGCACAACACCTGCTAGTATAGACAATAAGGTCAGAAACCACTGTAATTCCTTATCCATGTTGAACTAAACCACTGGTAGTCAAGGCTAATGTGGTTTGTTTTTTTTCTGAAAAAGGGTTACGTGATGGTGGCGTGATGAATCAAGGAAGGACACGTCCTGACTGATAAGACCCAATCAGGAAGCGAACGTCATCATTTATTAAAAAAAAGTCTCAGTTTCTGCCCATCCAGACCACAACATAACCCCGGAGTAAAACAGGGTCAGCAGCAGTTTCAAATGTCTCTATTTTACGGGTTCTAAAACGCCAGAGTAGTGTGGACGCCAGGCGTAAACGTAGCAAAGGTTATGCGAAACATGTTAGTGTGGATGTAGCCTAACTTCAGAGTTTACTTTCACACACAATTCTCTAAAATAACTTATCCTTAGTTTATATTTTAGAATAACTTCAAACTTTTTGGGGGGGGAATGATTTTCAAATTGTGTCAGCATCTATTTTAAGTCCTGGGTCACAAGTTGAGCCTCTTTACAACATATTGGTTTTACACAGTTAAACACATATTCGGACGCGTCGTGTCTCTCTCTCTCTCTCTGTCTCTGGTGGTAGGCATGAGGGCTCATTCTCGACCAGCATTGTAAAAAGATAAAGGAACTCTCTAACCTAACAGGAAAATAAAACCAGATCCACCCACATGAAAAGAAACAGCCCACACATAAACAAAAAGAATAAGCCTTCACCCACCGAAAATCCAGCTCAGCCTGATAGCGTCTCACAGTCAACATGCTCATGCAAGATTTACGTTTGGCATCTTAAATTCTGCACCTTCGTGGACAAAATGCTTGAAATGTCGATGTGGGTCCTCAAGAAACCCTTTGAAAAGCCTTGTGAATTCTTAGTTCAACAAAAAGTCCAGAGTAGTGTGTGTGTGTGTGTGTGTGTGTGTGTGTGTGTGTGTGTGTGTGTGTGTGTGTGTGTGTGTGTGTGTGTGTGTGTGTGTGTGTGTGTGTGTGTGTGTGTAGTAAGAGTGTGTTCTTGCACAAACATGCTCAGTGTTACTCCACCTTTGTAAGTGGTACAGATGTCTTTTTGGCATTTGGCTCTTACCACTTTGTCACACAAACAATAACCTACTAGTGTGCACAAATATTCTTTGTTGTTTTATCGGCCCCTTTGTTTTGTCGGTGTTGTCTGTGCTCATTTGCTGTATTGTTGTAAATTATGTCTGATATCGCCACGGTTCTGCCAGAATGCTAAGCACACGTGATTTAAAGTAAAAAAGGAAATGACATATGGCTCTACAGACCCTCTATTCACACACTTAAAACATGCGTTTTACGAGTCAAACATAAGGTTAAGGAGAGTCTGTGTTATGATTTTCACCATCTGTGTTACAAAAAAGGAACAGGGTTAAAAACGGGGAACCACCAGCCTGGTTGTTATTTCACCGTTTCATTGACATCATGATAAAAAGAGGGTGAGAGAGAGTAGGTGACGCACAAACCTAATTAAGAATCTCCAGAGCGTGAACAAATTAACCTGAGTTATGAGCATGCAGAAGCATCTCACACACACACACACACACACACACACACACACACACACACACACACACACACACACACACACATACACATACACACACACATACACATACACACACATACACACCTCTGAAATAGGTGGAGCAGAGGATGACATTCACACTCAAACAGGCATGACTGCCATGAACATTCATTGATATTTTAAGCAGGGGAAAGGCAAATCATTCTGGGCTATCTAGTCCAACAACACAACCATGCAAAATACACCAAAATAGGCTACAAGATATGCACATCTACTTGTATTCTAGTTGAATTTAAAACTGCCTCAAAAACCCTCATCACTCAGATGTGGGGCAGCAGCATGATAACATGACATGTAGCTTCATGTGAAAAAATTAGCCTAACAAGGAGAGCTGGATAAATAGGCTGTAGCATGTAGCCTATGCTAATGACATTGCAGAGAGCGACATATGCCAGGCATCAGAATGTCACTCCATAGGGACATGAGGCTTACGGTAAGAGGATAGTATGGGTGAGGTGGTGGTGGTGTGTGTGTGTGTGGTGGTGGTGGTGGGGGTTATGGTTTATTTACCTCCTGGCACAAAGCCCTGAAGGCAGACAGAAGGGGTGGGAGTTAGAAATACAGGGATGAGGAGTCAAAGGGGGGAGGAGCAGGATAGGACATGTCATATATGAATGAGAGACGAGAGGATGAACTTGACCCAGACTGGAGGACTAAAACAGGAAGGAGGGTAATGAAGTGCAAACATGCTTTGTCATGCCATGTTAGAGCCATAGGATTAGAATTCTATAATTAGAGGACGGGGCACCATAATACTAGCCTTCCTTTCAGCATGATGAGCTGCTGAGTCTAAATTACACAAGGGGGCCGGAGAACAGATGCTGTGATCAGAACAGGCAGCTCTGGAGGTTTTCTATACCAGTAAATGATGCTCAGTTAAGGCACAGCACGGTCTGATTGACATGCTAAGGAAAATTTTAACTTGGCACACGATTTACCGATATTTCTGGGATCTGCTCATGACAATGTCATTTTCACGACAGAGAACCGTTGTTATGGTACTGTTCTCCTAAGAAACATGCATATTGTATTACATTTATTTGCAGTTTTTAATGTATTATTACACACACAACCTTTTCATACAGGTTGAGGTTAGGTAGGGGTTCCACTACCTGTTCAGCGGCTGACATATTCATCACTGATTCAACATTAGAAAAAGTGCAAGAGGGCGGAAGCTGGGTTGTTATAAAACTGCTATATCAGGAGATGCAGTGGACTGCTAGATAACACTTGCATTCATGTATGAATATTCATCTCGAAGGCTGGCATTGGAACAGATGAGCTCGCATGGGAGAAAGAACAACCCATCCATCTCACTCTCTCCCATTCTCTGCACTTCATTCTTTACTTTCAGACATCCCCTTCTTTTACAATCACCATTTCAATGCCTCTTTCCTCTTTTGCATTTTCCACCCACTTTTTCCCCTTAGGCTTCCCCTCTTTTTCTTGATATCACCCGATCTATTGCTCTTCCCCGTGAATGCCATCCCCCTACCATTCTCTCTGCAGCACTGGTGTATATGAAAAGAGATGGAGGAAAAAAGGGAAAACGTGTGATTAATGTCTATGAGAAAAAGATAAATAATCACAGGAGACTGGGGCCTGGTAGTTGGCCTTAGGGGAGTAAATATGGAGAGTTTTATAGCTGCTCACTTGGGAGAGAGGGGGGTGGAGGAGATGAGAGGGGGAGGAAAGGAATACAGCGACAGCAGATCCATTCAAGTATATTAGCTCCCCCCCCCACCCCCCCATACACCCCATACACAATAACCTCCACATCTATTCTATTGCTATACTGTCTTTCATCATCAACACTGAATCCCATCCTACTGACAGCACGCACACGCACACACACACACCAACAACCCTGAACTATTTTTTCCAGGCCAGGCCCACTGTGTTTGATGGGCCAATACATGTGGTGTGTGATGTGGCTGACAGCCCCCTCCCATGCTGCCCTGCTTCTAAGCCCTCATCCTCCAGTGGCTGCCTGTCCCCTGGAGTAGATTGCATCTTTTATTTATCATTTTCTCTTCCTTGGCTTTATTTTCCCCAGCCAAAAAAAAAAATTCTGGGGCGAAAATTGCAATCAGCATAACATGCCCTCATCCTGCTGTGTACTCGCCTGTCATCCTCCACTCTCTGTGAGCATGCAGGATGAGACTGACAGCCCGTGCAGACGAAGACACACACATGCACACACAGAGGCATGCACAATCCCCCTCTGTGTTTATCAAACCCCCACACATAATCCTCTCTCTCTCTCTCTCTCTCTCTCCCTCTCTCACACACACACACACACAAAAACACACACACACACAAAACACATGTATGGCCAAAGAAAATGACCCCATTCCCCTCTTTGTCACTATTTTCCAAAGCACACACACATGAATCTCCTCACTGACGCCTTACACTATTTCACCCCGTGCTGGGTGTTTAGCTTCCTAAAGCTCCAAAAGAGTGAGCACATAAATGAGTCTAATGCTGGGGAATCTGGTAAACAGGCCAGAGAGGGAGGGAGAGCTGCCTGCCTGTCTGCCTGCTCCATGGCTACTATTGTGCACTGCACATTCTCTGAGCCCACAAGAGCTGAAGCCATCTCCACACAGATTCTTTGGAGGGATAGTAAGCCAAGAAGTGAAAGGGAGAGGGAGCAAGGGAGAGCAATAGAGAGGGAAAGGGAGGGAGGAGGAATAAGATCATGCATAAAATCTTGTTTGCAGAATGTATTAAGATTCAGATGAACTGGGAAGGGTAATGGGATTAATATCCTCAACCGTTTCCAAGGGTGGGGAGTCGGATTGACAGCTGAGTCTATTGCACTGACGATTGCAGTAAAATATTGTGGCTCTAGCAAAGGCAGCCAGCCAGGCAGGCAGGCAGGCAGGGGGTTGCTGAGCTTACAGCACCTCTGTTTACTCAGAGCTATACCACAAATAATACAGCGGACAAAAAGATGCATCTTTGCCTTTACCAGCTGCATATAGCCTGGGCTTTAACTGAATATTGGAAAGACAGCAGAAAAGCTTCAGTCTGTCTCACAAATATGTTTGGCAAACAAAACAGAAGCACTGTGGCTTTAAATCACCGTCCCTCCCACCCTTTCTAAATATCGTCTATTTAGCCAGCGGTGAAAAGATATAGGGGGCTTTTGTCTGCGTACCCATTGGTGGGGGCACGGAGAGCTGGAAAGACATAAAAATAGGAACAAAGTGCTAAGCTTCCAATTGGGATGGCTCTGGGCAATTCAATGCGCGCAGCTCAGTGGGCAAAAACAAGGAGAAGTGGGCTACTATTACGGGCTTATCTGAAAATAGGCTATTCTCACACAGCAGACTGGTGTGGAAATACCCTGCATTGTTTACAATACACAAGGCTATGGAAGGCAAACACAACCCATTTAAAAGTATGGCATGGCTCCATAGAAAAAGGCAAATAGTGCGAGTTAGATGTTTTGTTTATTGTAGGCTGTTTCCCTGCATTTTTTGTAACGTTATAGTCCACTCACCGACTTGCAATACGTTGTCTACCCAGCCACCCTCTAGCAGAGTGACACCCCGTAGGAAAGGCAGCTGGGTCTCGTCATTATTGTCCCCGTTAGTTCCACTTTCCTCTCCTCCGGCGTTGAAAGAGGAATACATACAGATCTCCTTCTCGCTTCTCGGGAATGACCAGTATACGATCCTCCGCTGGACGGGTTCAGGGATCCTCTCGAACCGCTCCTCCACCCTCTGGAACGGCCACTTCTCCGCGACTCTGCGTGCCGCGATGTCGAGCAACGACTCGGGGTTGTGCGTTTTTCCATTCCCCGACCCTCCCGGAGCGGACCCTGCGCCGCCACACAGGACTCCTCCAGCCCGCTGCCCCTGCCTGCATGCCGGGTTGTAGCCGGGCCTGCAGCAGAGCCGCTTGGCTGGGGGCTGCTGGACTCGCTCGGCCATGATCGCACCGCTTCCAACCTGAAGCGCAGTTCCTCTCCGATCATATAAACGGGATAAGGAAGAGAAAAGGGCAATCTCGCACCGATTGTTTTCCGTACATGGAGAGACTGCCCTTATTTGGAAAGGGAGGCGGCGCCTGTGAGTTCCGTGAAGTCCTTTGTGTTGTCAAAGTAACCGGGATGGGCGGGATCCTGGAGCGCTGCCAGCGCACGAGTGGCGCTATAAAAGGAACTGGAGGCGGAATTCCCGAACGTCGGCAAATCCTTTGTGAAGTCGTTCAGGAGCGCGAGGGCGGAGCCCCGGCGGCCGACGGCCTTTGAAGTTTCCTTCTTATTTGAGTTTAAAGGCGGGGACTTAATCCAGGGGCGGTCTCGCAGTTTCCCACAGGGGTAAAAGGGGGCAAGAAAACTGACTTTTTTCCTTTGGATCCTGTTCTACCACCCCAGGCTCTAGCTTCTTCAATAACAACGTGATGGTTGTTTTCGAGGCTTAAATCCAAAGGACTCTCAGCTGTCAGAGACAGTAAGGGCGTGGGAGGAGGGACATAAAGATATGGAGAGCCGGACATGCTTGTAGGCTACTCTGTAGCCTAGCCATTAATCAGTTATTTTGGTCAGCTGTTTGAAATTGGTTTACTGTGCTGCAGCTATAGCCTTGACGATCAGTAGGCTATCCTATTAATATAGGCCTAAATAAACCTGGCGATGTCAGCAGGATCTTGGATAGGGACATTTCAATTTTAAACACAAAAGTCATGCTCTCTACTCATGGGTCTATCTAAGTTGCAGAAAAAGTTAAAATCATATAGGATGTTGAACATTCCTCAGGTTCTGGCTTGATAGTGGGTTACTTGTAATCATTATGACACACGCCACTGGTTAACTATAAATTGTGGTGTAGCCTAGTCATATATGGTCCTCCTTCCTGTCTGTTAATAATGCTAGTTCCATAGCGTCATGAAAAGGGGGCCCACTTCATCAGGGGTTTAGGGTGCGGCTGCATTTCCCACCCCCTGGGCTCTCCCTGCCTGGTGAGACATGTAACAGAAGCTAATAATTATAAGCCTAACAAAAAAGCCACTAGATTGGGGATGTGTTTTTAAATTAAAACTTGGCCAAAACTATGCTGGCAAACCAGAAAGTGTGTTTGCAATGTATTCGTCCTTTGCATGTGTTCCCAGCTGCCCCTCTCCTTCCTCTGTGAGTAGGTCTAAAAGGCTGGCCTTTGAACTGCTCTGAAAGTGATCCATGCCGTATGGACGTAGCAGATGTGGCCTAACCTGATTTGGTTTCAATACTTCCCCACAGGAACTTCACAAAGCCACCAGGTCCATCTTTGTTATGTTAGTCATCTTTCCCAGAGGGCCAGTGGAGCCTCTAGCTTCTTTTTTTTTGACACAGCTATTGCCTTATTGTTTGCTTTATTATTCAGACAGAGCAGTTCCACATGACCAGAAGTTTAAACGGCTAGATTGTATAATCATTTGTCCATGCAGCAGAGTATTGTTTTACAGCTCATGGCACACAGCCATTCATTCTTTCTGTAGGGAACCCTGACAGACAAGAGAGTGGGTCAGGGTATTATAATATATCAGACATATTCATTCTCTTACAAAGACACATTTGATTTCATTTCACTGGCAATCACATTTTAAATTATGCACCCAAAATTAACAAAAAAACCGTAAGCTCACTGTTTCAAAGTTCCTTTATAGGTTACTCTTCTGTAGCCTACAACTGTACAACTTACACCATTTAGGCAATATTATACCCAGAGGTCTGCATAAACTACGGGTTTAATTTTTGCCCCGTATGTTGACAATTTATAAATTCAGTTTCTACGGCTAAAGGACTACATTTCCCATGTTTTAAGGAACGCGTCATATCCAATCACGAGTGAGCAGGAGCCCACACTTCCCGTTCCCGGCCAAATTATTTTCCTAGGATAGCGAAGGCATGGGCAGGCATAAGCCGCCCTACTCTTCCTCTGATTGGCTAGTACTCATTGTCTTCGTTGGTTTGGTTGGTTAGGTATATGCAAGAGGAGTGGGATTGGTTAGGGTTAGGGTAAGAATGTCAGGGTAATCCAATCAGAGGCAGAGTAAGGCAGAGTAGGGCGGAACGTGCCTGCGCCATCCTGGGAAGAAAATACTTGCACCCCGGAACAGGGAGGAGCTGGAACTCATTATCGTGGATATAAACACTCTCTCTGCTAATTGGTAAGTTTATTTTGTATTTAGTTTGTTTATACCACTAGTAACCAGTATGAAAATATAGATTCGTGTTTTTTTTGCGTGCACTTGCATTTTTGTTGCCCCGTTTAGCCAAGAGTCAGTGCTCTTGCTCCTTAAAGCTAACGTTAGGCCCTTAGTCGTTAGCTAGCGTTGCTAAGGTTAGTAGAAACGTAAATGTTTCATCCACGTCCACATATTCAGATCTAATCGTAGTGGCAGGCAAGGCGAATTTGTCACATTAACCAGTTTGTATGAGGCTCTAGCCAGAGTAAATGGCTTGTAACTCATTGGTTTGTCTGTGTGGTTGATGCTAGTTAGCAACCGGTGGTCATTAGCAGAATTAAACTGTTTTGGTCGGAGCGCTCAACAAGTAGCAGTAACCTACGTTAAAGGGCTTAATTAAACCGTATTGATGACTTGTAATGATTCATATTTTGTACACCCTGCACAAAACCTTACAGCGCTAAAACAGTTATATTGTACATATTTTTTACAGTGTCTGTTACATATTTGTATTGTAATATTTCTATTCTGTATTTATGTTCTTAACTGTTACAGTATTTTGCTCTATTGTTTATTCAGTTGTAATATGTTTATTGTATGCACTAAAGACACCAAGGCAAATTCCATGCAAGTGAAAACTTACTTTGGCAATAAATCTCGATCTGATTCTGATGTGTAAAAAAAATAATAAAAAAAATAAATAATAATATATATATATATATATATATATATATATATATATATATATATATATATATCACATATATATATATCACATATATCATATGTGCTTTTTAATTCAGTACACAAAACAGTATTCATCCCCTGATGTTTTATTGTATTGCAACACTGAACCATAAATAGTGCATAAATAGACTCCCATGTACTGATCGACAGAAAAGACCTAAAGAGAAAACAAATGTGGAGCAGCCAGTTGTCTTTAAAAGTTGCATACATTGCATGAACATACCGGTAAGAAGTGAATTTAGGAGAAATACTCCTGAATCTGCAAGGTCCCCCTCCTGTTTAAGAAATATACAGTGTGTATGAAGACAAAGGAACATCCAAACAAGTCAGAATAATTTCAAAGGCAGTGATTGTCCCTGCAGTACAGGAAGGTCAAACAGAAAAAAATATGTAACCGCTGTAAAAGACTTGACTGGCTGCTAATAGGGATGTAACGATTACCGGTGTAACGGTAAACCACAATAAAAATGTTGACGATAACAATTACCATTTTAATTTAAAATATCATTATTACCATGGTGGATTACCACGGTGTGGAAACCGTGTGTTTAATCCTTCCCAGCTTCATCCGAGTCTCCTGAAGTTGCCACGCAGGCGCACTGCGTAGCCTACAATGTGCGTTTCTTGAAGTTGGAATCATGGCGGGAAATGTTCCTGACAAATAAGCTGTTTACATGCACTTTACACTTTGATGTTAAAAGTTGCACTTTTGATATGGTTTTGCCTATATTTTTGTTACATAATAAACACTTACCCTTTTGAAACTATTTCAGCTCGTGTAGGCCTGTCAGTGCTTTCTGAACATATTGAACACACTTTTGGTCACTATAACCGTGAGGTTAAATTTTCATACCGTTACATCTCTAGCTGCCAAATGTACTGACACAGTTGTGTCTTTGCTAGTTTAAGACTGACGCAGTTGTCAATTTTATTTAAAAAAAAAAGTATAACCCTTTTAAGTTGGGAAAACATGATTACATATACAGATCTATGTCTTATGTATAAAATCTTACATGGTCTAGCTCCTCCTGGATTGAGCCAGTTTGTGAGCACAGCACCAACTGCTTACAGATCCACACGGAGTGCAGCGAGAGGCGACTGCATTGTCCCGTTAAGGAGAAGTGCATTTAGTCAAAATGCTTTTTCAGTTAGGGCTACTTGTGGGTGGAACTCTATTCCAAGTCATATTAGAAATTTTAAAACTTATGTCTGTTTTAAACTTAACTTAAAGAAGTGGCTAACAAGTAGTCAGCACTGTCAACATTAGTTTAGTTTAGGCGCTACAATTGCTGCCATCTTGTCTCTCCTGCTCTGTCTGTGTTTTTTGTGCTCTGCCTGTGTGTCTGTTTCACTATTGTATAGTTAGGGAAATAGTATGTTGCTTGTTATCATCCCATCAATGTTGTTTTTGTGCATGTCCACCATATATGTCTTTGTTATTGGGCCCTGTTTGTTATCTGGTCGGACAGTTCAGCTGTGTGTATTTGTGTTGATCTCACCCAACTGTTCTTGTTTTTCTGTTATTGTCTTTTAGCATTAGTATAATCAGCTTTTATTGTATAGGGGCACATCTGTATGTATTATTGATAGCGTAGCCTAATCGGTTTTTATCTCATTTTAGGATGACCTCTTACCACCAGTCCAGGGACAGCCAGTGTACAATAGTCTCCAAGCTAATTCTGGCACATTTCATTTTTTATGTATTATTAGTGTGTATTGTCCCTGGCAAATAAACCTGAAATAAAATAAAAAAATAAATTCCCCGTCAAGCGCCCACGTCATTTAAATAGCAAATGCACCTGGGCCCATCTGTGCGCCCATGGGCGTGTTGGTCTTGCAGGGAGGTGTGTTTAGGTGAATTCTTGGCGTATTGCTATCTTGAGGCAGTGCAAAGTGATCGCGTCATTGACTAACAAAAACCTGGTCTAAAGTCAATAACGCAGCATTTCAGTGTTATTTAACAGCACGCCTAGGCTCGTGCACAGCGCACACACACTATGCTTCTTACACACACACACACACACACACACACACACGTACACAAAGGGATGCGCAGCAGCATACAAACATGCAAGAGATTAAAAATAAACAATATTACGGTGCTAATCCGCCATCATAATAGCAATGCGCCAAGGTACAAACACGCCTGGCTTTTAAAGGGAATGGGAAATTACACTCTGATTGGTTTATTGCATGTTATGCCCAAAACACACCTATGAATTAAGACACTAAGTACAACCCTTTTGAACCATGCGCCCGGCGCACAGACCCTTTTTTCCGCAGTTAAAGTAGCAGAACTGGATTCGTACACGCCCTAAACACACCTGCGCCAGGCGCTGCATGCCAGTGCGCTGCATGCCAGTGCGCTGCATGCCAGTGCGCTGCATGCCAGTGCGCTTAGATCATTAAAATAGGGCCCAAATTGTAACAAATACATTGTTGATTGGCAAAAAATGTAATTCGGATGTTATCTACCTGGGCAGGTCTCAATCTACCTGGGCGGCGAGCCCAAGTAGAACCTATGTATGGGAAACACTGTGTGCCTTAACCATAAGCCACCAGGAAGCCCCAACATATTGGATTTTTATAGTTTTTATAGCAATTTTAGAAAGTACCCTAACTTGTCAAGTATGTAATTTGCTGATTAGCTAGAAAGGCCGTGTATATCTGGTTTAAGGCTCGGACTAAGCACAATTTTGGAGAACCCAATATTATTTTGTCAACTTGCTTTTTTTGTGCAACCAGCTATCCAAAACCTACTTATATATATTGACACTGATACAAAAGAGAGAAAAGAAGCCGGAAGCCTTACATGAGAAGCTTGAACCAGCAAATATTTGGTATTTTCCCTCAATAATTGAGTTGGTTATCAAAATTGTTCACGATAAATGTTCTGTTGATTAACTATTTCATCACAAATCTTTTTTTTTTCTGTAAACAGTTTCTCACTGTATGTGAAAGTAGATTGTATCCATAACACCCACTCCCAATATCAACCAATCATTATTGGTCAAAGGTCCTTTAGTTATTGTTATAGTTATTTTTTTTCTACATATGCCCTGGCTATTCACTGTATTTTCTCCTGGTACCCTTTCTCAGGTTTCATTAAGCCTCATTGTTGCTGACCAGGATGATTGACGTTCGGGCATGGGCAGAGTATGTGGTGGAGTGGGCTGCCAAAGACCCCTACGGTTTCCTCACCACTGTCATACTGGCTCTCACACCTCTCTTCATTGCCAGTGCACTGCTGTCCTGGAAACTGGCCAAGATGATTGAGGCACGTGACCGGGAACAGAAGAAAAAGCAGAAACGTCAGGAAAACATAGCCAAGGCCAAGAGGACCAAGAAAGACTGAGCCTGTGGGTAGAATGGGGGCATAAAAAAAGGAGGCGCAACCACCACGCTCACAGCCCTCCTTATTCCAAATAATGACATAGTGCCCTTCGTTGTTCCAGCCCTACTGTCAGCACAGGGCCACTACGCCTCATATCCGGGGTAGGAGACTGGCCCCACAGGCCTAACAGTGCAGAGACGGACAGTACTGCCCGAAGGAGGCTCGTCCCAGTGGGACTTTGGTCAGCAAGAGCACAGTGGTCATCTGTATGATGTTTTTATACAGAAATCCGCTGATAATATTGTGCAGCTGTTGCAACACCTTGCATTCCATTGTTAGCATCCATGTTCTGCTGAATTGATGATGTAATGAGCATACTGGAACCTTTTCCAAAATATCCCAAATACTACTTTCTAATCAATAAAGTTTTCATGGTTGATAAGAATCTTATTTCCTCTTTGTGGATTTAACATTGGACTGCATAACATATCACAGGTACTTAGTATTCAGCCTCTCATGTTTTATTGCATTGGAACACTGAACCAGGGTGCATTATTAGACTTCCATGTACTGATCGACAGAAAAAACTAATCTCTACAAATGTGGAGCAGACAGTTGTCTTTACAAGTTGCATGAACATACCTGTGAAAAATGAATTTCAAATAAATACTCCTGCATCTGCAAGGTCCCACTCCTGTTTAGTTAAAAAGAAAAATACAGTATGAAGACAAAAAAACATCCAAACAAGTCAGAAGAATTTCCAAGGCACTGAGTATCCCTCGCAGCACAGGAAGGTCAAACTGAAAAAAAGTTAACAGTTGTAAAACACAGACTGGCTGCCTAATGTACCTTTTAGAACAGAGTGAACCAGGATTGTTTTGACTGTTTTTAACTGCAGGATCGCAGTTCATTGCTGCATTTTTTTTTTTTTTTATAGCCCTGCTGAACTTTCTTCATTAACTCCGTGGCCAACATGCTCTCTGACCTCAAGTGAAAGAACTTCTTACTGGGGATCCATGTACTGTAACATTCATTTATTATTGTGACTTGGGGTTTACAAGCAGCAGATAATCAATCTTATCTACATATTGCCACAGGATTAAACACGCTTTTCCAAGTGCTTCCTCAACAAGTAATACTTTTCATCTTTACAATGCCAAATGTTGCTCTCGGAGGGATATTTAAAATGACTGCACAATATTGACTACAATATTTTTCAGTATACTGGCGAGTCAATATCAGTGTAATTAAAATATACAATGTATTAGATTTTATTTTTTTTTACACTCTTAAACATGATACAGTGTATTTGTAGTTGGTTAACTCCATGACTATTGGAAGTACACCCATTTTAGTTTTTCTTTGCTTTATTCACAGACCTTTCAGCTACATTAAATCATTGCGGTCACTTATAGTCAGCTTCAAGATGATCGATGCTTATTGTCTTGTTTATATACAATATCGACTACACAAAGGGACTAGAAAAATAGAAACTCATACAATGTAATACAGTCCAATAAAACAGCCTTGAAAGAAATACTTCCTCTGTGTAATGGAGAGGAGTTGATTAAACTGGTAATTTTCTGAAGTCATAGTTTGTGGTGGTGTTGACTTGGATTGCATTATACTGAAAGGTGCTTCTAAAATTAAATTTCAAAGTCTCAGCGTAAAGTGACTATCAGTTTCACAAAGGTAGTATTCATTGCAGGGCTTTTCTATTGGATTGTATTACTTTGTACAGCGGTCTCAGTATATGTGGATGTCTGGGTCTATTTCTTGGGATTGGGCATCCAGGAGCCAGGCTGGAATGTGTTTGCAGTGCTGGTGGGGTCTTCGCTGATCTCCTGCTTGCCGAAGCTGGTCGTGGCTGCATGGCCCTTGGCCACAGTCTTTGCAGGAGTCGCCACCAGACCTTCCTCATACTCCTTGGCCTGTAGGGCCAGTTCTTTCTCCTCCACTTCCTTGGCCTTCAGTTTAATGTGCTCCCTGTAAGAATCATTCTTCAGCAGCTCCTGTAAAATACACAAGTGGACATACATACATACATACATACATACATACATATACATATTTAGGGTTTCTGCATTGTTCACCAAATTTTTTTAACACATCACATAATGCAATTTAATCATTTTTTTCATGACCACACATCAAAGAATGATGTCCAGTAGGGATGATGTGGCCTAGAATTATTTATAAAGTATATTAATTAATTGACATTCTTAGCGCATATGTATAGCTGAAAAGTACTGACAAAATGTGCTATGAATGTCAACAATAATTCCGCATAATATAATCAAATAACGTGACCTGGATCCAGATAAGCGGCAGAAGATTGATGGATGGATTAACCGATGAAACATTTATGAATTAAGTTTTTGCTGAAATCAACACTTCCCCATGATGAATCGATGAGCTTCCTACCTACTGTGGCTAGCAGTGTTTGTTGCAGGTTTGATGGCACTAACTGAAACTACTCCTCCTGCACATGCAATCCACTGTCACATCAAACCCATTTGTAATTTATAAAGTCCAAACGGCCCGCTACCATGTGCAGAAAAAAGTTATAAATAATGTTACTGTCTATTTCAGGCAAGAAACAATATTCAAGACCCTTGTAACCCAAATTTTAGACTTTTTAATACAATTTTGGGTCCTTTTTTTGATGGATCTGTATTCTTGCAGATAACCTGATATTAAATGTTGTAGTCTGTGACACCTTATATAAATGCTGAAAATCCTCTATTGAGGACATGCAAATTACTTTACAACACTGCCCACTATGGCTAATAAGATCAATAAAAAAGGGACAGATACCATAGTATAAACGGAATGGCAACATCTTTGACACTTTGCACTCAAATTTATCATCATGTCGCCCACCCCAACCAGAAGTGATCTACCAAGATTTGTGGTGTTGGAAATGTTAAGGTGGCAGTTTCCTGAAGATTTGAGACAATCGACTGTGACAACAAGATTACTTTACGGAACCTCCAAACTGTCTTGTTAATCAACTACCTCCGTTTGTTTTAGAGAAAGGCACAACAAGTGAACTTCTCACTATTTCAAAAGTAGAAGAGACATGAAATTGCACTGGGCAGCTTCCAGGAACGAATGTGTGTGTCTGTTCAGTATGAAGTAGGGCATTTACTAGAAAAAGAACAAGCGTGTTCAGTTAACCTATATTGGGCCAATAAACCCTGGTTAAAAATGTAGTGCTTGGAACGGATTAGTAAACCAACATGACAGGAGGCATTCACAATATAAACAACCATTCCAGCTCATGGAAACAATTATAATCTGAACATAGTCCACCAGTGGAAGAGTTACCCACTTGAGCCACGGCTAGTGTCCAGTGATGTTAGCCTCTCCCTAGCATGAGAAGCCAAAAAGGAAGGGAGGACTGGGCATAATGCTGTTGTGTGTTGGCAGAACTGAAGGACTGGAAAAGAGAGGGGAGAGCCGTGGGGAGGGAGACAAACATACTGAGCTGCTTTTCCAGCCTGTTAATGACAGGATTTATCCAATCAATTTATGTCGGCTTGGACCGGGAAGAGAGGGAGCGTGACAAGGGGTAGGGTAATGTGCTGGGAGTGAAGCCTTGGCTACATCAACACTGTCCAGCTGTCGATGGCAGCTATTGGGCAGACGCAAGGCAGAAAATTGGAAGAGAATGTTCTGGCAATAGAGACAGGGGATGGCATTGGCCACTGGCAGGGAGAGAGGACTGAGAGATAGAAAGAGTGCCTGGGTACTGGCCTTCCAAGGGATTTCCTATAGACACACATTTTTCCAGCCAAATCATTTCCAGCATTCTCACATTTAAAGAGCAATAAACCCAGTGAGAGGTACATGAGGGGAAAAACGGCACTACTTCACCATTCCCATCTTGGATATTGCCAGAAATAAAACACAAAAAGCATAGATGCAGGCTTTTGCTGGGAAAAAAAAAGAAAAAGTAAACTAGGACATGGTATCAGTGAGCCCCCTTGTTCAGAGGCTGTCTTTGCTCTCCGCCTCGCCATCAATGCACTTCAGCTGCTGTTTATTTTAACACCTGTCCCCCAAAGTTCCTGGATTCAGTTCGAAACTGTAAGATAAAACAAATCAAAGCCTTTCCTCTATCTTTGCTTCTTTCCCTCCCTTGTAACCAGCCCCCTAGAGTCCAACCATCAGCACAGCGGGGAGGCTGGGGGTAGACGTACCTCGACGGAGGGGGGCTGCTTCCGTCTGCCTCGGATCCAAGCTGGAGGAGGAGAGAGGAGGAAAAAAGAAGAAGAGTGAGAACACCCACACAAACATACGCTGCACAAACAAAACCTGCAGTCATATTTAAAGGCTGCAGCTATAGCATCACCAAGTTTCAGGGCACTACTGTAGCTTGTTGCAAAAACTAACCAAGCTAGTTGGGAAAATGTATCCAGGGTTTTCACTTTGTTTTGTTTCATTTCAACTCTGCAAACTATAGGGAAACATGCAGCATGGTAGTAGTTATACACATGTTAACTCTAAACACTAATACTGCTTTAGTCTAGGCAGAGCAGGACCACTGAGTGCTGTGTCTCAGACGAGACAGTGTGAATCTGCTCTGATCTTTGAATTTGAAAGTATATACTCTGTCATTCTCCATCAGTAGCTCTGTCCTTCTTTCTCCCCCTGAGTAGAACTGTGTCTGTCTGTCATCTTT
The DNA here is from genome assembly GCA_023631565.1 of Gymnocephalus cernua. Classification (NCBI taxonomy): domain Eukaryota; kingdom Metazoa; phylum Chordata; class Actinopteri; order Perciformes; family Percidae; genus Gymnocephalus; species Gymnocephalus cernua. Next base: position 15,229,319 of record CM042425.1, read on the forward strand.
CTTTTTTTTTCTTTTTAAGGAGCTCTATTTTGGCTGAGCAGGCTGCACAGAAGAGCAGGTTAAAGGGAGCAAGAGAGAGAGAGAGAGAGAGAGAGAGAGAGAGAGAGAGAGAGAGAGAGAGAGAGAGAGAGAGAGAGAGAGAGAGAGAGAGAGAGAGAGAGAGAGAGAGAGAGAGAGAGAGAGAGAGAGAGAGAGAGAGAGAGAGAGAGAGATTTTCTAACTCTTCCTCCAGCTAGCACAGGGATTCTGGGCCTCTTTTATCCCTTTCTTATTTGCATCCTGATGAAAATGCATGAGGGATGGGGCGAAGCAGGATGAAGGGTTTAAGGTGGATAAAGCCAGCCTGAGACAGAGGGAACAGTTTGTATCCAGTTGTAAGAAATTTGAAACACTATTTTATGATACAGTTGTATAACACCAGCAGAAGGCGTCTGTGATAAACTCATGAATACGCTTTTCCCAACCCCCATCTCGCAGTATGAAAAAAGAAAAGAAAAAGAAAATCAATGGATTAGCCTAGGCCCCAATAGATGCAGCCATGAATTTGGTATTCCATTTTATTTGTGCAGCACTTTGTGTACTCTGCTAGGTAGCTCTCGTTAACATCGTCATTTATCCATGTTAGTGATAGTTAAAGCATGTAACAGTGATGCTGTGGTCCACACTTACCGTCCCACTCCATCGGTATGCTGCCTTCTATATATTCATATTCGTTAGGATTGGCTGCCACTACCATCCGCTTGGCACGGACGAGCCTTCCTGGGAAACCACAAAGAAAAAAAGAGTAGAGAAAAAGATAGCGAGAGGGAGCAAGAGTGAGATAGAGATGCTCAACAATGATGCATACAAAACGCAAAGGAATACAAACACAAAGAGGCGCAGACACAATGCTCTCAGTCTCCTGCTCGCACAGACACACAGATACGGACAGACGCACAGACACACAAATACACAGAGGGATGACAGCACTGTGACAGGCCACGGATGATTACCTCGTGGCCCTCGGGCCCTTCTCCTCAGATCTCGCTGAGTGGCTCCAAATCTGGGCTAAGCCTTTATGCAAATCAGCCTCCCTTTAACCCAACCAACCACAGCCCCCCTCGCTCACAACCTCTTCCAATCACAGCACTCTGGCTAACAATGCCCTCCAAAATCAACATCAAGCCGAGCATGAGACAAAAGAGGTCAGATATCACAGAGAACAGGAGAGGCACGAGCTGCGTGGAATATTAAGTGCTCCTTTCCCTATCTGTATACAGCACGACGCTCGCTAGCAGCAAGGCCACCGCCAATTATTTTGGTTGAATCTGCTGATTAGACAAGTTTGGCTGGCACACAATGACATGGAGACAGAGGTAGATGGGGGGGGGGTATGGGCAATGGAGAGAGATAGAGACAGAATGAGATGGAGAGATTTAAAAAAGAGCTAGTTGTGTCTTTGTGTGGTTCTACAGAGCTTTAGACAGTGTTCACTAATCACAAGTGTTTCCATAGTTTCTCTTCGCAGGTAGCCGGATGTCCAACCATCGTTCCCATCCCTCTGAGAAATTATGAGGCAAGGAAGGAGGAGGTAGAAGGAGGGAGAGGGAAAGAGAGAGAGAGAGAGAGAGAGAGAGAGAGAGAGAGTGATGATGCATGGCAAACATGGCTAGGAGAAGAGAAATGGATGGGCAAGAAAAACAACACGCTCCAAAACACAGACAATCTGTCAGGATTCCATCACCATTTCTCCGCAGCTGACTGGACATGGACAAATGGAGGCAACACCCTCCATGCACACCGCAGACTGATGGCCTTAATGTTTACTTCAGCCATTACAGATAGCTACGGCACAGGGATGGATGAATGATGGAACTCAAAAGTGGCTAAGTGTGTGTACGGCAGGCTGTTTGCTTGTGCCTTCTTATTGAAAGTTTATGTGTATTCTTCCAACGAAGACAAAAACATTTGTCGTGCATGTGCTGTTTTGTAATTATGCCTTATGAGGATGATTCCTTTCTATACTTTATCCAGCCTATATAGTAATCAGGTCAGCTAATTAGGCTAGTATTGCTTTGGTTCCCACTAGATTGTCACTATAGGGCCTCACAGGCTCCAGCTCTGCAGCTTTAGTTTTCTGATATCCAGCTCCGACAAAAACACTGCATTCTCAGACTCTCACCATATCTGCAAAGCTGGCCCAGCAATGTGTAAAACACATCCTATGATCCTCACATTTGTCTACATGTATGCCTTAAAATGTCTTCTGAGAAATGGTTTCCTAGAAAATCCCCATGATAGCAGAACAAAAACAACTGCCAGCAAACAAAAGGCTGTGTTCTCTAGGCAATACTAACAAATACATTTAACAGGTATGCTAATTATAAACAGATCCTATCCATATTTGCATTGGTGTGGGTGACAGCAGACTGAAATGATACAATTATGATACAGTCCCCATAAGAAATGTGCTTAACTACAGCTAATGCCTAACTAATAAGCATAAAGAGAGGCACCCACTTTTTCTCTGTCTCTATCTCTCTCCGCTAGGTTGCATCTCCCCCTCTCCTCTCTGTCACACTCCAGCATGGCTCTACTCTTGTCGTGTTGCTTTTGCAGCATGACTAAACCCCTTTCCACCACAGCTTTTATCACTGGCTTTGAATAACAAATACAGTATGTACATATATTTATGGAACACGGTTGATCCTCCCACCACATACACATCGTGAGGAGGCTTGTCAGTCTGATTGGGTTGAATCTCGCTCTCTTTGGTAATCTCGGAGCTGGGACAACTGCAGAAAAACACACAGGCCAAGGCTCTATACTGTACCATTCTACAAATGTACTACCAAAGTTCAAGACATACACCACTTCTTCCAAATCTTATAAACTCACAGGAGCTGAGACAACAATTAGAAAAAAAACAAATGTGAAAGATTTTGGAATTGGGCTGATGTCTTAAGTAAGCGCTTACTTTGACCAACAGTAAAAAAAATAAAAAATAAAAATAAAAATAGTTTTTACAATGACATAAATTGAAGAAACGCATCAATAAACCATTCATATTTAAAAGCTGTAGCTCTAGTAAATGTTACAGCTGTTCAAATCACAAAATAACACAGAGAATGCAATCACAAAAAACAGACCCAATATATAATCTTTTTTTCAAACTGTTGTTTAAACTGTTTGAACATATAGTCTTTGAAATGACAAAAATAATGAGAAATGTCCATCACGAGCTACCAGGGTCCAAGGCGTCATCTTAAAATTCAAGTCATGTTCATAAAGCTTGAAATCCCAAATATGTCAGCACACAGCAAAGTTGCCTTCTTATTCCGTCTAAAAAAATTATCCACAAGAATTCAATATGATTAATATGAATAATAATCAATATGAATATTCAGCCTGAATGGAGGAATGCAACAGAAATCTCCCCATTAAGATTTAACCAGTAAATGTTTTTACTTTTATTTAAAAAATATTAGTCAAGATCAGTTGACGAACTGAATGATGTAGTCCTTAATGTAAGTTTCATATAGTCTGTACTTTTAGGATCCCTGACACAGACAGTCAGCAAATTAGGAGTAAGCTATCTTTCTGCTTCACAGTTTCCAACCTCAGAGAGAGAGAGAGAGAGAGAGAGAGAGAGAGAGAGGGAGAGTGAGAGTGAGAGTGAGAGAGAGGTATGAAAGGTGTTAGGAGCTCTCGATCTCAGCGGGCCCCCTTGTGACAGGTCTGCCTTCTCATCACTCACTAGGGGAAACCTACTTACCACACACACACACACACACACACACACACACACACACACACACACACACACACACACACACACACACACACACACACACACACACACACACACACACATTAACCTGAGGGACAGGAGCGAGGACGCTGCCTCTTACCGTGAAGGACAAACGCAGCACTGCGTTGGAGAGGGGGAGGGGCCAGCGGCAGGAGGAATGAAATCCCACTGCATAAATATTCATGAGCCATCTCACCTGTCTGAGCGCGACTCATCTGTGAGCCTAGCTGTGGAACCAGGGGGAGGAGGGGAGAGGAAAAGAAGGAAGGGAGGAGACAGGGAGGCAGGATGGGTGAGGGGTTGCCTTGGCAGCCAGATCGGGAGCCAATCAAACGTCAGATAGGCCTATCCTTCCCATTCGTTAGAATAAGACGTGATGCGCTCCGAGGGTTGCTCTTTGAACCCTGAACACATCCCGCTAAACTCCATCCCCTGCTTCAACACACACACACACACACACACACACACAACTTCACACATCAGCTCCCAGGTGAGTGCTGCTGGGGGCGACCCGAGAGGTTTTTCACCTCCACAATGTCATTCCGGGGCGTCTTGAGCTGTCTCTTTCGCTGTGTGCCTTTCTCCCGCTGCCCGCACTCCTGTCTGATTACAGAAGCAGATGTCAGGGGAACACACTTCTAACAAAACAGAATGAGCTCCAACTGATGGACCTACGTCTCATGCTCCTCATCATCAACACCAACGTCTATTCTGTAAAACACCACGTTCACTTGTCTCTGAACAGATAGCGATGCACACAAAAGCTCCCACTTGCAACAGCAGAAAGAGCCGCTTTCTCAGTCTTCATGACTGTGCGAGGTGAAGCAGTGAGTTTTAGACCTGACGCTGTGGTGGAACAAAAAGCAGTCTTGAAGCAGGGAGCCCATCAGGCTGGTTTGAGCCTAGTTTATTCCTCTCCAGCTGAGCTGTGTGCCAGAGAGAGGGATGAGGGACCAATACCTGCATGGTAATGGACAGCTTTATGAGGATGGAGTGATCCGATAAGCATCAGTGATACAAGGGCAACCAGGTACCAATACCGACACCCTCTGCTGTCTCGCTCTCTCTCTTCCTCCAATCTCTTTCCCTGAAAAAAAAAATGGAGGGGATGTGTGAGGCCTGTAACCATGGTTACCCATTAGCCCTGAGCCTAGTGACGCGGGATGAGGTTTAGAGGGAAAAGGCCAGCCGTTGTTTTGCATCAGTTTTGGTGAAAGGAGAAGCTTATAGGCGTAAAGTAGGCCTGCTGCTGTTGCTGCTGTTCCGTTTTAAAAGATTTTTTATTCAGCCCTCATTCTGTTTGTCCCTGTTGCTGTCGATCCCGCTGAGGCTTGAGCAACTCACGGCAGAACAGAGGAGAATAATTCATATAAAAAAGTAATAACATGCTGAAAAGAATACTCTGATTTCCCCTGTGTGTTACTTTTAACTAAAGGCAGGCGTACTTGAGGGTGGAAGGGATACTTCACCTCCTTCCACTTAAGACCACCCATCCTCATGAAGTCTCTTCCCTGCCCGATGGGTTATAGAAAAGGACAGTGGCGAGCCAGGAAGTCAGCGTCCTTTGTGAAGCTGTGGAGCGGTGTGGACCCCCCTTTCCTCCCCCACTCCTGAGGCCCATACATGTGATGTCCATACACCAAGCTGTCCACCCCTTTCTATTCACCTCCATCACTCTCATCCAACCCCCTTCTTTTTCCTTCCATTGCACCTTCAGTCCCCTAGTCCACTCTCTTCCTCCATTAACCTACCTCCACCTTCCCTCTCTCCCCCTCTGTCTGCCTGTTCCACCCACTCATTTCACCGTCTTTCTGTCAGAAACCCTCCTTTCACTTTCACTCTCTCGATTCTTCCCCCACTCTATAATTTCACCCCATATGTCAGCATCCCCCTTGTTCTTTGTCACTCACTTTCTATACCCCACTTTCTTTTCCACCCTCTGTGAATCTCCCTCGGCCTTATCTTCCCTTACTCCTAGCCTTATTTCTCTCTGCTTGTCTGCTTTATTAAAATATTCTGAATTGAATAAGCAGCGGCAGGCTCCAGGAGATGTCTGCTTTGTGTCGTTCTGTCTGTCAGTCTTTCTGGCTGAGTTTCTGACAGACAAGGAGCACCGAGGTGTCAAAACATCTCACTGGCCATCTGACCAGAGAGAGACATGAATGCACTGGACAGCGAATCCCATCCACGCCAAATGGAAAACTTAATCTGATTAATATGTTGTCCTTCTGTTGGCATCATCAACTGCCTAGGATCGCTCACCACAAAACATTTACATAAAGTGTGTAGGTTGTGAGACAGGTGGAGTCTGAAATGGATACAGATACAGGTCATAGCGTTTCATAGACCTGCAAGATGCTAAGACTACTGATATTGGAGCTAGGCCCATTTGTAATGCTCTACCATAAGAAATAAATTTCTCATTTTCAGCAGCTATCTTTTCAAATGCCTTTTTAATGAAGTAGTTAAGCCACTCTATGATGTTCCACCACAAACGCATACAAACACACACTTGGCAAACAGTATAAAGCAAGATGAGCTAAACCCACTTGGTTTCCCTATAATGATTAAACAACCTTCATTTAAACCCCATGAATTGCAAAGCTGTTGATCAATTACCATGATTTACTGTAGCGGCTCTGGACATAGCCGTTCCACTGACTTGGTGTCCTACTGTAGGATAGACCTTCCTTCATCACACCCTGGGGATGACTTGTGGCAGAATAAACAGCCATTTGGACCCTCGTCTCTCTCCGCTGTGACTCTTTCCATGGAAATATGCGACTTGAATCAACGCTCTGATGACACAAAGCCATCTGTTGTTGTGTTAAGTGTGTTTGGGCATGAAGTGGAGAGAAAACACACTATCGCAGAATTTCTTTTCTTTTTTTAAAAACACAAAGCAGATACAAATGCGCATGCACACACAGTGTGTAGTCGTTATGCCACACCACACAAACACACGTACACAATCACAGATGCACACACTAATACAACACACACACACACACACACACACACACACACACACACACACACACACACACACACACACACACACACACACACACACCTCCCTCAGTCCCCAGAGTCACCCATCCTGAAATAGCAGAACTGGGGCCTTTTCAGTTTTTCACTTCATAGAACAGAGCTGGGGAATCAAATAAATAATAGACAAAGAGAGAGGGATAGTGATAGGACGACAAGTCAATGCATCTTTTCTCTGCAACAGCGTGGCGCACCTCTGAAGAACCTCTGAATCCCTTCCATTCTCCACATAGTGGCGAGGACAAAAAGATTAAAACTGCATGGCACACACTGCTAAAATGAATAGCACTAAAAATACATCCTTTTCACAGTGACATGAAAGAAAACTGCCTTTCCCCTGTCCAGTATTGAGCATCCATTGATTCCAAGACAAAGGCTACACCTCCTCAAAGAGGTAAGAAAAATAGCAATCATACAGGCAATTATTTTCAAATGTGCCTGCAGCGGCCGATAATGTCAGTGCGCCTCTCTTCCTAAATAAAGGGAGGGAAGGCAGGCGTCAAAGCTGCAGGCCCACTGCTGAAGACGAATGAGCCCATCCACAGAATGCTTTGCTTTCATCTGGGCAGCATGACATGGCGCCCCATGCAGTGTGAGGCAGAGCTGGGCCTGGGGGACAGACGCACACAGAAAGAGAGAAGAATATAGATTCTCTATTCAGCTCTATAGAGCTAACACCAAGGCAAAGACCTTCTAAAGACCAGTGGTCAGATTGCCAGTGGCTTTCTCTAGTAGCCCTGCCATAGACACCAATCACTGGGGCTCCACAGCCTATAGCATAGTTTTCTCTATGGGGCAGCAGCATACAGTAGGCCTCTTTAGCTGGACCTTTTCTAAAGACAGAGAGAGACATTCTCGCTCTCTAGGCGTCTACTTCAGACTCAGGCCTTTTCATTTTGATGTGCAGCAGCATATAAGGAGAGGGGATAGAAAGCTCTCTGCTGGGTCTAGCCTTCCACACTGCTGAACTACTCTAATGTTGTGAATAGAAATCTTCACTGGACTAGCTTCAAAGAAGGAGAATTGAGAGGAAGCAATGAATGGGAAGGGGCAAGGGAAGGAAGGACTAACTACCTAAGGAGAAATCTGGGCAGTTGATGAGATCAGATAGGGCAGTCACATAAAACAAGCAGTTGCTTCCTTTTATTTTTCTGTCTTAGCAGCCATTAATGTCCTCATACATAGCCTACCACGCACGGAATTGCTTACGCTCCAGTTTTCTAAAGTAAACAGATTGAGAGAGGTAGAAAATGGGAGTAGCAAAGCATGGATAAAGGTAGGGGAGGGACTGACTGAACACTAGGGATGAACACATGAATAGGCTAAGTAGGCAGAGTTGAGAGAGAGAGAGAGGAAGAGGAAGAGGAAGAGAGAGACTCCTCACCTACTTCAACCACTACTCATGTGCTGCAGTGAAAAGCCCTGCGGTCCATGCCTTAAGGCCCTGAGCCCACGCTTGGCCTATCAGTTTAAGATCAAAAAGAGCCCGCTTTAGCAAGACATATGGACTGAATAATGCATCTGCTTTATTTCCACAAGGCTGGACGGGGTGAGTGGCAGAGAAAAAGAGGAAAATGTGTATGCCATATATTTCTATTTGTTTATTATGAACATATATAGAGTGTGTATGTGAACGTGCCTGTCTGGCGTTTACGAGTGTGTTTGTTCTTAAACAAGTTTTTCTACAGGCCAACAAGCCTCTCCACAGTGTCACTTTTGCACGATCGGGCAGTGAGTACAGTAGCCTGTAGCGTGCTAGAAAATGGGCTTCTGTGATGTCTCATTTGAATAGTCTGACAGCCAGGGGTGGAGGAGCAGCCTTGTAATGAATTATAAATACGAGTTGGGTGCAAGCAAACTGCTGAGAAAGGGTGAAGCACAAAGTCAAGTTCAGACAGAAAGATACCAGGCTTGCAACCTGCCAGAGGTCGGTCCCTCTACAGCAAAGCAAAAAAACAGCTTGGTTTTACCCTCTGAGAAAAGTAACACTGAATGCATGCCAGGCTATGCCAGTTGAAGAAAGACTATCTATATTGTTTAGTGCGGCACCAAGAGAGGGAGACAAACACAAGCACATGTAGGTGGGATACAATTATTCCCAGATTATTGCTGTGTAGTTTAGGTCCCATATAGTGTCTGGACTGGGAGTGAACTCTGCTCAGGCATAATAATCCTTTGTTATAAATACGCCAAAGGTCCATGGCTGGTCAACCAGAGCCACGTTCAGCCCCAACAAAACGTAGCAACACGTTTTTTTTAAACTGAAACAGGGGTGTGTTGAACATCCTTTTGTGTGCGCAAGCGCTCTGCCTTTTTATTACCACGACTTTACATGCACGTCTCTGCTGATTGGGTATCACTTGTGACACAGCCAATAAACGAAAGAAACACCCACCAAATGAGAGAAAACATATCTCAAAAGCGTTGCACACCATTCAGAGAAAACATGTTGTTCAGTAAGACAGTGCACACTGTTTTGAGATTTTTTGACTTAACCTTTATTTATTCAGGGAAGGTTCACCGAGAGGCAACCTCTCTTTTGCAGGAACGTCCTGATCACATTCACAGTTACACGTTCATAACCTGGAAGCTTTCAAGTACAACCACAGTCAGGTGGAGCGGTTTGGGTTAAGGGCCTTGCTCAAGGGCACCTCAGCGATGGTAACGAGGGAGGGACTTTCCCCACCCAGATTGTATCCTGGGGATTGAACAGACGACCTCCCGGTCACAAGCTCGCTTCTTTAACCTTTAGGCCACCACTGCCCACTATTGAACCTGACAGATTGAACCTGCCCCAGCAGCATCATGTTTAGAGCAGGCAAAGGGTGTGCTCTTTGACCTGTGACCCCTGACCTGTGGTCAATAGTCTGGGAAGGACCCCTGCTAATGATAATTTAAGGTGTTAAAGAGAGGGGAAAGTGACATTAGCCTGGACTGTGCTTATGAAGTAAACTAGGAAAGACAGAATTTACGCACATTTAGTGCATCGCTATGTTTCCCCCTAAACAAGTTCATGTACAGGAGTGGATATGACACACGCAGTCACTGGAAATGTTTGTGTTAATCGTCAGTATCTCCTTGTTACAAACACCTTGCAAAAAAACAAGTGTGCTGTGTTTTTCAAATGAAAATAGGCCATTGTGCCAGGATGCCCCAAAACCTCCTTTGATCAGCCTCACATTCTGTTCCTGTCAATCATACACAAGGTGTCAACCAATTATACGGCATGAGGGAGGGGCCGAGCCATCACACACACACATACACACCTCCATTTTTTTTACTAAAGTCATGACAGAGAGACTCTGAGAGGGTCTTCTCGAAAACAGTACAAATTATTACTCAGAGAAGAAACCGCATCAGCCCCTCGAAAGTGAGGCAGCTTGCATTTCTGAATGCAAATCTCTCATAAAATAAAAATATGATCAGCATTGTGTGTGTGTTCATGCTAGTTATACAAAACATAACTAGTGAGATAGGTCATGCTGGTTATAACTTCCCAATAAAGAAGAGAGAAAAAGAGGGACTAGTTAAATCCTTTCAGTTATTTATTTTTCATTAATATGGGTTTTATTATGTTGTTCAGATTCAGATTGTATTTGTTTTGAATGTTGTTTCTATACATTAAAAAGTTGTAATTAAAATGCAAATGTTTAATAGTATTCTTTTTACATAACAAATCAATGCATTTTTAAAGAAATTGTGAGACATTGTGAGTATAATTCATTTAATAATTTAATTAGAATTGTTTTTCACACCTATCATAGTCAAAACATAATTTTTTTTAAAGAGCTGTTTGTGAGCCAAAAGAGACGGCTCTTTTCAGTGAGCTGAGTCAAACGAGCCGGCTCACGAAAAAGAGATGGAATGCCCATCACTACCTACAACTCTCCATTAATCCTATTCTAGACACACTTCTTAAAGACACTCTGTGAGAAAGACAGGACAACTGAAGAAGGACTCACAGTAAGCCCAGGCATTTAGTCGGCTGGGCCAACAAGCGTGTCCTTGGCCTTCTCGCAGTCAGAGACGGTTTGAAGGACACCATTGGCACCCCACTATGGATTAGCCTGATGACACAGTTCTACTGCTTGGCTTGAGCATTACAAACTATATAGCATTGCCACCATGTCTCTGTAGGGATATGACCTCCTTCTAAATTCTCATCACAGACAAGTAATCATTTTCATCTGTAACAGTAGAGGACTTTGAGGGCCAGTGACAGTGGAGCTGCCATAATTCTGCCCCCCAAAATTACTGAAATCTTAACTGCAGTGAGCTGCATTCAGTCCTAAACAATCTTATTAGAAACACTGAAAAGGGAACGTTCTTAGTGAGGCGGTTGCTCCATCTAGTGGCGAGCTTTCTATGCTACAAAGGTGAAAAGGGTAAATGTAAAGTCAAATCCACAGCAACACATTTTAGGAAGAGAGCAGTGGTACATGCAAAATACACAATACACAGCTAGAAAATCTATATTTTATAACCAGAGTACAGTATCCGTAGCAAGCTATAACGCACTGGGTAAGAAAAGCTAAGTTTGTTGTCATCATAGTGAAAACGACCAGGGGTCAGGACAGAAAAAAGGCTAAATTAAGTGTAATCGCTGCATTTTATAAAGCTATCTTCATGTGTCTGCAGGGATCGAGATTGTATATAAATTCAAGACTGGCTAATGTTAGCACAACAGGGCTTAATTTACCTGTCCATGTCTTCTGTTCTGGGATTAAGTAATATTTATTCCCCAAAGTATCTGTCCCGACGTGGTCACGTACTATTCCAAATGTACGCCGTAGAACTCCAGCAATTCTGCTCATCTTCACAGGACAACCCAAAGGATTTGGGCTGTATTTCGTTTACCTAGCTAGTTAGCCAGCTAGCTGTGTGCCTTCTCACCACTGACCTATATAAAAGCTTCTCACTGGGTTGTTGTTTACGCAAGAGCTCATGGGTTGGGAAAAGATTGAAGAAACTGTTTAGTGATTGGACGGCTGTACTTGACCAGCCAATCATCGCGTTTGTCATAGAATGGACATTACGTTCCAACATGGCGGGCGAGCTATTGCGAAGCTAGTCGAAATGAATGTAAAATAAACGTCCAATTGTCAAAGCAAAGCCAGCTAATGGTATTTTGATATTGTATTTATTATTACGGAGCTTTGTGTTCAATAAAATGCCTTGTTGGACGCGCGACATTTCATTTTGGATAAAAAACGTACTTCAGTGTAATGTTAACGTTAGTTAACATGCTAGCCTTAGCTAGAACTAGGTTAGCTAGCTAACGGTAGCATAGATTGAACTCAAATTAAGAACGTTGAAGCAATGTTGGGGTTTCTGACAGCAAGGCAGGCTGGTCTGGATGACCCTCTGCGACTGAGACGTGCTGAGTCAACGAGAAGGTGAGAGAAAATACCAGTAACGTTATCTCAACCAGAAAGGAAAATAAATGCTGCAATCCAGGGGGCATAGCTAGGCTATGCATACTCTAGCTAGTTAACTAGCTAGCTAAGCAGAGCGCTCGGTAACCTAAAATCTCAATATATGGAGTCTCATTTTAGAATATATAAAGTTGTTCCATTGAAATTGTGAAAAAACGAACAATTGGCATGTGTTAAGATTTGAAAAGCTTTAGCTAATGTTTGTAAATCACTCAATTACATTTGTATTTATAGTGTCAATTCATAACAGTTATGTCAGGACTCCTTGCCACACTATAGTTTACAGAGACCCAACAATTCTCCCAAGAGAACATTTGCATTTGGTGCGACAGCGGCCAGGAAAAAAATTCTTTTAACGGGCAGAAACCTCGAACCTGACTCAAGGTGGGCGGTTGGAGACATTGAGAGAGTGCTATATATTATGGCATGCCGTTTAGGAAATTAAAGTTCGAGGTTCATTCAATATATTCAGACTTTCATTCAGTATATTCAAACTTCACATGCATAATAATTTCCTAAATGGCATGCCATTATTTATTTATTTTTATTTATATATATATATATATATAAATATATATATATATATATATATATATATAAGAGAGAGAGAGAGAGAGAGAGAGAGAGAGGTGCACAGCAATTACAATAACTCAATATCAACATGTGTCAACAGTTAATTCTATCGATTGGCTGAGTAGTTAGTCTAATAATGGTTTTATTCTATTTTATCTCATTTGCAACATACTGTATGTGTTTGTTGTCTATTTCCTATTATCTTATTTTGATAATCTACTTGGGCTTTTGAAGTCTGATATGAACTAATGGAGTGTCCAGTGATGCTTAACTCTTCTCCTTTCTGTATCTGCAAAGGGTCCTGAGTCTGAAGTTAAATCCTGACAGAGACGTGGATAGAATCCATGGAAATGGCATCAACACCATTGACATTGAAGCAGTAGAGGGCAGATAGTAAGTCCACTGAATCCTAATTTATTTTTTACTGATGTGTGATTTATTACATTACAATCATCCCCTGAAACTTTTATACTTTTAACAGCAACATTTGTGAAACAGCAGCTGTAAATTTATCCTGGACAAAAAAAAAAGTTATAAGAGCCTAGTAGGCCACCAGTTCCACTAAGGCATTTCGTTTTTGGCTACAAAAAGCATGGGGAAATAGCTTTTGAAAAACTCAAGAGGGTAATCCATAGACCTTTCTGATACGTTTTCATGGAGAACTACTGGCAGTCATACTTTGGTAGAAATACATTTGGAAGCTGTGTTGGCGGAAGTAATGTTATCTCTGAAGTCAGCCCTCTCTGTTGTTTAGCATGTTGTCTGGCGGAGCAGATGGAGTGATCGTCGTCTATGACCTGGAGAACTACAGTGGGAAACTACAGTACACCTGCAAGGCAGTTTGCACAGTAGGAAGGTGAGTGTACTCCATCCACTCAGCCACTAGAGGGTAGCAGTGCATTTTTCACAGTACCATGTCTTGTTCTCAGCCATGTCCTTTAGGCCACACACCATGAAGTGAAATGGCTTAAATCAGAATGTTTCTTCCCTTATTTGTTAATCATGTCTGTTTTTAATGATAATGTAAACAGCAAATCCTACCAAATATTATTTTGTACACTTCAATACATGGCTCTGATTCAGATCTCATTTGTGGCAATGTGACCTCAGTCTGAACAATATCAAACATGTACTTACTGTTGCTCCATGAAACATCTGTCATGGAAGCATGCACCTACATGGCTGAACAGGGCTACAGCAGGATGTAGCATTAGGGTGTGCAATGTGAATATATCTGTATTGTCTGCACAGGGCAGATTAATTAACCCTATTTAATGTGCTGCTACACTATTTCATTTTTATTTTTAAGTTTTGTATTGATCTGGTCACATTTTATTATTTTGTTTTTAGGTCGAGTAAGTATGTCCACAAATTCAGTGTAGAGACAGTCCAGTGGTATCCCTATGACACGGGCATGTTTGTCTCCAGTTCCTTTGACAAGACCATGAAAGTGTGGGATACTGAGACACTGAAGGTAAGGAATGTCACACACAGACTAGGTCACTCCATGTTAAATGTGATATATTTTACATTGAGTTACTAGTTAATTAGATACACTTGTACAAGTAGAACCCTGTGTGCAGTATGTAAATTAGGATGGGTAAAATTAGAAATACCTTTCAACATATGCTATATATAAGTAGTTACAATAGAGCTAAAACACAATATTAACTTATATGGATGTCCTCAACAAAAAGTAACTCTGCATGGTGGAGATTGGTTTATTAAGTAACTAGCTGGCATTTGTTTTGTTAAAGCTCCACCACACTTTCTCTCTTTTTGCTCTTTTCACTATCTCTAGCCCCTCTCTTTTCTTATTTTCTGCTTCATGCTTGCTACCTTTCTATGCCACATAGTCCCATATGGCAGGCCTTAAGCTGTGCTAGAGTTACACTGGCACCACGGTTACCTCAAAAGGTCAGGGAAGGGACAGAAAAGAACCAGTGACCTTTCACTTGCTTTGCTCTGTGTGTTTCTGTCTCTGTGTCATACACAAACTAACATGCCTTTTTAATAATGTATTGTGGTTGTGCATTTGCACATTAGTGTGTGCTTTGCATTAGTGTGCACATAGTCAATGTATATGTGGTAGTTTTATGCAAACAGAGCCTCCTCTGTCTGTGTGTGTGTGTGTGTGTGTGTGTGTGTGTGTGTGTGTGTGTGTGTGTGTGTGTGTGTGTGTGTGTGTGTGTGTGTGTGTGTGTGTGTGTGTGTGTGTGTGTGTGTGTGTGTGTGTGTGTGTGTGTGTGTGTGTGTGTGTGTGTGTGTGTGTGTGTGTGCCTATTGGTCGGTGCTGGCACACACTGACAGATGGGGCACAGAGAGGCTTTTTATATTTGCTGAAGAATTTGCATTGTAGCCGGCACTGCTGCTCGGGTGAGCTGCCTTCTGAGCTGTCCTTCTGTACTCTTTTATTTTTACCCAATTGAACTGAATTGTGGTGAATTTATGCTACAGTTAAACTTGAAGGCCAAAGCTTTATTTAAGGTCATGGCTGTATATTTCTTAGATATCGTAGAAGATTTTCATTCAGCATACACAAGTATACATAGCACTTAACACACAGAAAGCTGACAACAGCTTACTGACCCTATCTGTCTGTCCATCTTCCTCTATTTCTTTGACTTTGTTATTCTTCAGCCTGCTGAAGTCTTTCAGTTTGAGGGCAATGTCTACAGCCACCACCTGTCCCCCATCGCCAGGAAGCACAGTCTTATCGCAGGTGTGTGTGATAATTCAGCCACAGTTTTTGCAAATCTCAATGGCGAAGAACAAATCAGCTGTAGTACCTTTTTTGGCATTCTTATCATTGCGTGTTAAAAAGCAATGGATACATTCCTATGGTCTAAAGCATGATTTATTGTTCTGCGGAGTGTTAGGGTCCGTGTCTCCATGTACCTACATACGTAGCCACGATGTAGATTTAATGCAGAAACATAAATCACGCTTAAGACAGTCCAAAACTCAAATGTGTGATGTCATCAAGTATAAAATCTGAAACTGCTCCGGAGACAAGAAATTGATAAGATGTTATAATGTAGATGACACTGTGAGCACCCAGGGGCATGTTCTGAGTATATGGGTACATTTTCTGTTTCACAACCAAAACAACTACAATAGAACAAAGCTCCTTTGTGTATAAAAAAGAAAACAAAATCAGTTTTACCCTGGCTGTCATCAGTTTATCCAAGCAGTGGACTGTGTGCTTCCCTGTACAGCACACCACACACACTGCCCCTACCTTGTATCCCAGTTTACCAGGTTATAAAGTGACATGTACCTGAAGGGGAATCTGTTTAGTGGTTACAGATGGATTAAGGTTCAGAGACAGATTTCTGGGCAGAAAAATCGTAAGAATTTAGGTCCCACCTCACCACGTCGCCCAGCAGGACCAACAGGTTTCTCGTGCCTTTTGAGCATGTGCTCATAAATGTGGATGCACATAAAGCAGTTTCTTTGACACACCTGTTTCTCAACACCCCTTTCAGGGGTGTTGAGAAACAAGTTGCAAACATCTGTAAAGTCTTCTATTTAATCTAAGAAGACATTTGAAAGGAAATCGGGTACTAAAAGCACCAATAGCTCCTTCATTAATTCTGCCTGCTATTTAGATTTTAATGACATCCCAGTCATCTTCTGTTAAATTTGACATACTACCTTGCCCTCCTCTCATGTATAGATGGGTGTGTTAGCTCATGTCTATCAGAAGTTTGTATCAGTGATTTTTCATATTTATCTTACCTTAACTGAGAACATAAGACTCCCAGTTTTAGCCTTCTGAAGCACCTCTTTCTTATACACACACACACATATTAGATTGTACTTACACAGTTATCACAATCTGTAAACCTAGACAATATTGATAAGTAGGAATGTAATATTGAAACTATCTCCTCCATCAACTCTTTGATTTTTGTCTCTGCGTTTTCAGTTGGCACCAAAGAACCTAAAATCCAGCTGTGTGACCTGAAGTCTGGTTCACGGATTCATGTTCTTCAGGGTTAGTGAACTACACCACAAATACACATACTAATGTTTCCTGCTGTTTTTCCTCACACACAGAATCAGTCATTTTTTTCCCCTCCAGGTCACAGAGCAGAGGTCCTGTCTGTGCGGTGGTCGCCCAGATACGAGCACATCTTAGCCACTGCCAGGTAGGCGCTGTTAACTGCCAGTCTTTCTGTGGAGATTTAGCCTCTGAAACCTTTGACTACTTTGCCTTTAGAGCACGGGTCTTTGTCTCAGTTTTTTAAGAAAGTTAACAATAGTTTTTTAATGCTACATAAGACTTTCAAATGAACCTATTGGGATTAGTGTGCTTCTTATTCCTGTGGACTGTGAAAAGAACTGGCACACAGACAAGTGTATGATATTCTATTATGGAGAAGCATGTTAATTTCTGACAGAACCTACAGTTCCAATAATTAACCAGGAAACCAGGAAAGTGTCAAACAAAAATAATTCCCTCATTTCTTTTCAGTGCAGACAGCAAAGTGAAAGTATGGGATGTGCGTCGGGCTTCTGGTAGTCTCTTTACTCTGGATCAGCACAATGGAGACAAGTCAAAAGCTTCCTCTGAGGCAGGTACTGTTACCTTTCCTTCTTCCTCCTCCTTTTTTCTTCATTTATGGAGTAGGCAGGGCTCTGTTGTTTCATTCTTTGAAGGGAATCCGGACAAAAGATATTGTCAGACAGCCTCCTGGGGTAAACATTTTGGGTTTTGGTTGGTCAGTCAATGTCTAAGATGTGTTTTTAACTCCATGATATGGCATATACCTTATAGTGATGCTACACAGACCTATACATACAATAGGAGCTATATAACCCCGAAAAAGTCTTGAAGTACAAGCTGAAGAACTGTGTTCTAGAGTCACAGAATTACCCTTCCTGCTATCTGATGCTTCTAATGATATGTTTAAAAGCTGGTAGTAGTAGCAAATTGAGTCAGTTATACAGCAACTGTTTCCTCTTAGCTGTGATTTCTGATAACTGTGACTGAGTATGTCTGTATGGAGGACAGGTTTTCCTGCCTGAGGCCGTGTTCATGTCCGTGTCATAGGGGTCACTGTCAAGACAAAAAACAGTTTGCAATTAAATCAGTTTATCTAAGCTACTCGATGTAACGATACCAGACAAGGGTTTTCTTTCAACAACAATTGCACTAAAAGCATACCATTGATTGATAAGTGATTATGTGGAATACATATGCACTGTTGGTTCTTGATCAAGATGGAGGAAAGAGATGACAAATGCATGTTTCTTTGTCTCACCGGTTTTGAACCAGTGAACACAGCTCATGATGGCAGAGTGAATGGCCTGTGCTTTACTGCCGACGGCCTCTACCTCCTCACCACTGGAACTGATGACCGTATGCGACTATGGAATAGTGCCACTGGGGAAAACACACTGGTAAATTATCATATTTATGCAGAGGACATGTAACACATTTTTGTTTCTTGTGCTGACATGGATCCTCTCGGATTATTAACTTAAAGCTGCATTACTTGATTTATGACCTCTAGGGTAGGGTTTAATATTTTTACCGAAAATTAGATGAATCAGATCCCGGGAAAAGACAACGCATTTCCCGGGAATTCCCGGCTGTTTTTTTTTTTTTTGTTGTTGTTGTTTTTAGCCCAAGTAATGTATCAATATCATTCTAATATGCATTCACAAATCCCAAACTGCCATTTTTTTATATTATTTGTATCATTATTAGGGCAAAAGAAGACCGTTTATGTCCATCATCAACACAGTTTGGAATGATCAATTCTGCTGCGTGATCAAGTGAGCTGTGTGCTGCAGCGGGACATCTGCTGCAGCACTAATTATGAAATGCCAGGTGGAATGTCTGTGACTTGTCTTATGAAAATCTAGGCAACCCTTATAAAACCAGTATTTTATAGAACTCCATTATAAAAACTAACGAAATCTGCTAAAGTAAACCATTGAATGATTCCTAATCCATTCTTTATTTTTATTTTTTTTAGCTAATCCATTCTGTTAAACGAAATCCATTCTGTAGCTGTTGAGATGTGTAAGCGGCTGCAAACGGGAATAATCACTCGAAGTTAACCAAATATTTCTTTATTAGGGCAGGGCAGGCATATTTCTCTTTTTAAACACATACAAGTTCACCCAAATAAAAGAAAACGACCCACAGAAATGTACAACTGTGCACTGCAAAAAGACAGGGCCATATGTATCCCGTTTCCCGGGATTAAACCCTACTCTAGGGAGCAGATAAATGGCTATCATCATATCACTGGCTTAAAACTTTTGATGGATAGATAGTGAGACCTAAAAATTCAAAATATGAGGCAAAAATTTCCATAGAGCTGAAGAGTTTGGTGTTGTTGATTGTCAGTGCTTTTGGCACTATGGGCAACCCTTTCACATTAGTGTCATTTTATTACATTTTAATACCAAAATATTGATAAATATTAGTTTAATGTGTTGAATCTTTAAATTTCTTACAACCTTATTAGAGGGAATAATCATTTATCGTAGTGTCAGTTGTGGCTATCTCTAAAAAGCCAGAAAGAAATGAGGTGTAAACACAGTTGACTCCCAGAAGCTTGTTACCATAACCCATAAATCTGTTACACAGCCCTCCAGTGACTGCTAGACATGCTTTATACTGTTTCTTGTCATCCATCACTCTTAAACATTTTCAAAATTACTTTTCAATTATTTAAGTTCAGAGGAAGCATGTTCACTTTCCTAAATTCTTTTACATTTTCAAGGACACACAGTGAAACATGAATTAATGTTTGGATAAACAATCACAAACTGCTAACTAACAATCTAACACTGTTAACCAAATTGGACCGCCTTGTTTACATCATGACTCAATATTTCATTTAGAGTGAGCCAACAGCATATCTTTAAGAAACTTTGCTTTATAGCCTTGGATCTCCATAAAATAATGGATAATTGGTATAACTTGCCCCCCCCCCCCCAAAAAAAAAGAAATACAGAAACACTCCTTTTCTCCTGCTTTTCTGCTCTGCTGCTTAGTGCTGCAGTTGCCATGCTGGACATTTTTCCATCTTCAGGCCAGTAGCACAAGACAAAGAGTGATTTAAAGGGTAGATGACCTTCTTTCCGGGCAAAGATCAGAGTTGGATACACATGAGACAGTGGTTATGTCTGGCGCACATTAGGGGGTGTAAAAGGAATGCATTACACAATTCAAACCGGTTTCACAGGCATAAATGAAACCTAGTCATTCTACAACAGAAAGGTGAAGTAGTTTGCCTGTTTGTTTCTATTTGTGTTTGTTTTTTAGGGAGTCTGCAAGTCCTGGACAAGTTGTTGACCTCTATTAGTGGAGCTGTTTTTCTATGAGTGGGTCCCTGTTTTGTTTATCTCATGAATGCGCCCAGAGGACGCATGTGCATCTGTGCACGCATGTCCTGCCAATGGTTTCACACTATTCCACTGATTTACAGATGGCAGTAACATGGCATTAAATGCAGCAATGTGCCAACGAAGGCAGTGTAGGAGAAGACTGCAAGCTAGAAACATGGATGTAAGCAATACAGGATTTAAAATACTTTAAGAAATTGTCTTTGCAAATTTTTTTTAAGGAAGGAAATGCACTCAACACATTTGTTAGACCTCAAGGATACACATGTATTTTTGGTGGGTAACACTGAATGCCAACGTAACGTTTGTTTGTGTACAGGAGAGCTTCACAGGGCACTTTTTAAAGTTTAATGCTGTGTTTTTTTTGTGTTTTTTAATGTTTAAAGTCTGTCTAATTTTCAGTTATAAAAAGTCTTTAAAAGTCTTCAATAAAGTCGGAGAAAATTTGTAGAATTATATTATTTAGGCATATACACACATGACGTAAACCTTGTGTGACTTCACTGTTTGTCCTCAGGTAAATTACGGGAAGGTCTGCAACGAGAGTCGTAAAAGACTACAGTTCACAGTGTCACGTGGCTGCAGCCCAGAGTTTGTTTTTGTGCCAAGCGGCAGCTCAGTAGCTGTGTATGGCCTCCACACGGGAGAGTTGGTCACTATGCTCAGGGGTCACTACAACAACGTCGACTGCTGCGAGTTCCACCCAGACTACCAGGTGAGACACACCGAAGCCTCAGGTGGAAACTATTCCCTGCTTCTGGCCAGTATACCCATCTATCTGCAGTGGTGCCTTTGTTTGTATTTTCATCTATTTCTGTTTGTTCCACCAGTCACGCTCTAGCTGATCTCTTGTGCACTTAGATAATTGAGGTCAGTTCTCTCTGCCCTTTTTATTTGATCGCTTCAACTGGTGTGGTGTTGTCACCGCAGTAAGAGCTATAAGAAATTTCAGTCAAACTTTAATCAACTAAGCCACTTCCCTTGGATAGATAACGTTGTTAAGTCAACATTCTGAGCTATACTGAGCTAGTATAAATGCAAATACTTTCAGCATTATCAGTAACATACTCTGCTTGTTGCCATTTTAGAATGAAGGATACGTTTAAGGATGAGCCAGTGGAACAGGGTTGTGATGTTGCAAAAAGTTGACTATTTCATAAATGTACAGTATGTAATATAAAGTAAATGCGTTTTCCTTGCTACACAATTTCCTGATCAAGGTTATTATTAAGGGTTTTTGTTTAAATATCCCAATGTTTTTTTTTATTGCAAAACGCCGATATCTGTTCAGCAACAGATACAGGCAACAAGAGGTTCAGCACTGCGAGGTTGTGCATTTGTGAAGTACGCCTGCCAGTATTAATATTGGTGTCTGAACTTCTGTTCTCCATCTCTTGGCTGACCAGCTCGGAGGTCCATTTGCAAATGCATGACTGAATATTGCAAGAAAACTCTACTCCTCTAAAAGGACAAGCTCGTTCTTTGTCAATTCATGTTTAAACTGCCACCACACAAGCTTAAGACGTTTAAAAAAAGAAGATAATAGTTTTGTTCTGTTGCTGATGGACAATGGACACACAAATGCTAATTACACAATTTACCACATATTGGCATAACAGTAATATCTGAAATGAGGAGTCTCCAAATACATCTGTATATCATCTGAGCCTGCATCTTTATCATATCATTATTCTTCAATATATGCTAAACTGACAACATAAAAAAGATTCTTACAAGTTTATCGATATGCTTGTTGAGTGTCCTTTAATATTAACCTAATAACTGCTTACTGTTTCTTTTTCTACTTAAGTGTCTGTAGTAATCTTTTGAATTAAGTACATTAAGTTCTACATAATCATCACAAATGTAGAGGGATGTCCAACCCACGCCGTCCTTATTAACCAATGTCAACATCCGGTGTCCCACACTGGTTTTGCGTTTGTAAAATAGGAATGCAGTTCGGCAGCTTGTCACTCTGGAGAGTTTCAGAACGAGGATCAATCATCTACTAGTAAAAAATGTTTCACTACTTTTGGATGCCTCTTGTCGGATGTAATGACACTGAGTCCCATGGCACAGAGAATGTGTCCCATGTATTCACTTGCGTTGCGTGGACAGCTTTTGAGCTTCTTCATTATTTTACTCTCTACTCACGCTTGTTAAATTCTGGTGTTCCCTGGTTGCTGATGTCATTGTTTGGAAGTGCTTTAACTTAAAGATCGTGCTGCAACAGCAGCTCTTCTTTTACTTCCTGTAGGTGTGTGAACCAATGCATCACAACTGAGGTGTCTTTGTTCTTCATTATGTGTAGGAGCTGTATAGTGGAGGCAAAGACTGTAATATCCTGGCGTGGGTTCCTGTCATTCGTGCCTCAGATGTGGAAGAAGAGACAAAAAGTGCAAATCAGGTACAAGTCCCAATAACAGGAAACAAGATATGGAAATGCCTTGTTGGAAAAATTGTGGAATCAATTAACACTCTAAAGTGTAACGTAATATAAAATGAACTCTATTTCAAGTGTTTTATGTTATTATGTTGTTAGTGACATCTCAATGTAAACTATGCTATTTTATAAATGTTACCCAGCACATACTGATACACACACACACACACAGTCACCACTACTCTGCTCTGTCATGCTATTTTTTTTACATTCTAGTAGTGCTTATCAAATTAAAACCTGTCTTTGTCCTTGTTAACTAGTTGTTACATTTATCAGATAAACAATAGTTGTCATTAGTCATGTACACATTTTTGTCAGTGTATACCCATTATATCCATCCATCTCTGTCTGCTTATCTGGGGTTGGGTCGCGGGGGCAGCAGCTCCAGCAGGGGACCCCCAAACTTCCCTTTCCCAAGCCACATTAACCAGCTCCAACTGGGGGATCCAGAGGCGTTCCCAGGTCAGGGTGGAGATATAGTGACATGATATTGAGCTGAATGTCTTGATTCCTTACAGGCTGCTGCTGCTGACCAGTCTTCAGTGAACTCTGCCTTTCAGGATGCATGGAGCAGCGATGAAGATTAACGCTGGTGTTTTCTATGTGTGGACATACATAGTGTTTGACCATGCAAATGAGCAAACCTTTATTAACTTGTCAAATAAATGACGGGTCCAGGGACACCTGGGAAGATGATTATAGGTTTAGGGAAGTTTTTCCCTTTTTATCATTGCAGACAAAGATGAAGACCTCAAAATTTAAATGAAATGTGTAAATAATTGTAAAACTTTGTGACTTTGCACATTATAAATACTGTTTGTTTTTGTACTTTTGATATAACATTTTTTTTTTTTTTTTTTTTATGTAAAGCCAACATTGTCCTTGGTATGCATAGCAAGCTTTATGTTGCTAAAGTCCTCTTAACCTGTTCCAAACCAATTATGTATTTTCAATAAGTCATTGTAGTCATTGGGGATATCTACCATTGTTTCTGCAAATTATGTTATGTTGATTGATTAAAGATTTGGAGGTTTTGAAATGAGCAGAACCCATATTTATTGGGATTTCACAGCATGCCTGTTATGATGCTTATACTGTATTAGGATGAGACATTTTGTAATATGTATGTATATATATATGTATATATATATATATATATATATATATATATATATATATATATATATATATATATATATTACAATGTTGGTTAAAGGGACACATTATAGAGCACAAAGAGAGACATTTAAACAGGTGTGGTGTCAGTCTCAGTTTCTGCAGCTGAGTTAATTCCTGGCAAAATTAGCATTTGTTTGTAAGGTCTGCTGTCTGCCCTTGTTGAAACTAGAAGTGATGAGTGATGGAGAAACGATTCTCTCTGTTCCACCCCTCTCATAGTTTTACATATTGTCTTGGTTACCATGTGGAAACCTGGAACCCCCCACCCCACACTATTTATATCCAGGATACGGTTTCTGTCTCTATCATCATATCATTTGCCAGTCTATTGTTTCCCCAAATTACCTGAAGTGTCTTGAATTGTACAGTTTTAAACTTGTCTTATAGTAAAAGCAATAGGATTGCTACCTTATTTCGTTCACGTACTTCTGTACTCTTTCTATGGATGGGGTGGGGGGGGGAGTAGCACTAACTGTAAAGCTGCTACTCCTTTCTTTGTACTGAAACCAATGATTAATAACGTTGTAGGAGTATATCCTGTACTAAATCTTGACAGTTTTCGATGAGGCATCGCTCAAGAATGAACTTGAATTGTTGGGCCACGAGTTAGCCAATCAGCAACAAAGAAACGTGGCTTGAGAGCAGACCACGCCCTCCGGGAGCTCCAATAAGAAGGGAGGAGCTCGCGCTGTATCGGAGTGTGAACAGCGAACTAAGCACACCTGTCGGGCAGCTGCAGGTGAGCTGGGAGATTGGATACTGACAATTTGACAGACCGAAAGGATTTTTGGCGAGCGGTAGCGAAACGTGAGTAGTTTGACTTTTCTTAACTGAATCGGAGTTGGGTGATAAAACGAGCCATAACACTACTGAAAATGTTCCAATTAAACTCTTGACAACACCGGTGCGTCGACGCGAAAGCGTGCCGTGGATAAACATTACTAAAACCTGTCCTGAGTTGGATAAGAGCTGTTTTCACCTGGTCCTCAACTAGACTACATGTTGAGGATTGCAGAAAAAAAAGTTGCTTATGCATTCATTATTTTGATGCCTATTTAAATGGTGCACCAACTAATTGAATATCAGTTTCTTTACAGGACCCTAAACATTAATGGCTTCTGCACACAATATCATTTAACGTTTTATTTTTTGAGGAGGTATGGCTGGTTGATGCTGGTCTCCAGTGTTCTAACCTGTGTATACCTCATCAATAAGTCTGCCTCAGTTGTTGAATGGCTATGAGTGTGACCGGATTGGGATGCTGTAGGACTATATTTCACTCAGACGTGGATTTTATCTTTTGTAAAACGTGAGTTGATATGTAGGGTACTAAACCAAATGAGTGTGCCATAGGAATTACAGGCTCCCTGGCAATAATGTTAATTTGCGTATCGAGGCTTGCCATGTC
Organism: Gymnocephalus cernua; assembly: GCA_023631565.1. Lineage (NCBI taxonomy): Eukaryota > Metazoa > Chordata > Actinopteri > Perciformes > Percidae > Gymnocephalus > Gymnocephalus cernua. Next base: position 15,254,566 of record CM042425.1, read on the forward strand.
TTTAGTGTAGCTCCAGACAGCCATGCCTTTTTTTTTTTTTTTCACCTTCACCTAGTGACTTACCCGTGCCTTCTCGTTCACGTTGCATTCAGGTATAACACACCTTAAAAACCTGTCATGTAGGGTAATGTCCTGTGTGCACTTGGCAGACTGGGGGGGGGGGGGGGGGTGATGGTGATGCGTTTTATTCAATTAGCCTACATTTACTCACACTCTCTCAAAAAATGGCACACTGCTTTTCCAGAAACAAATAATCTTACTGGTATGGTTATATGGAGTTCTTAAGATTTCGTTTGGCTGTGGTTTGTCAAAGTTGAAGCCCCTGAGAAAGGAAGTTACCCTTGGCCTATTTCCCTACTACACACGTTTCTTAAACCAGTTAAGCCAGTCATTGTTAACCTTTTTTTATCTCAGTGTAACTTTGCCAGACACCACCCCATTGCCAGAAACTTCTGGGATGTATTATAGACAAATTCTTGATTTAACTTTATTAACATTTACTATTGAGTCATGACTAAATGCTGCTAGTCCTGGTGCCAGCATCACTGGGGAAATTAGTTTCACTGCATCATCATCATGTAAGCAGCATGGTTTTATGAGTCCTTTTTAAAAATAACTATCTTGTAACTGGGCAACCCTTCTTTATACACAATTAGCCATGCATACATGCTTGAAATAAATTCTAGTCATTGTTTCTCTGGAAACAGCAATGCTGACTGCTACTCATTGTACTCCCCGTACACTCTTGGCTTTGTCTGCCTCAGATGATTGGAGGGGCAGCAAAGAATGGCTGAGTGGCTTGTATTTTTTTCAATCCATACAGTCCACTGTTTCAGCCATGGCTGTTTAAGCAAAAGTACAAATGGCACTCCGAGTTGAGCACAGCTCAGATGTTAAAATTACATACTGAAATGAAACTAGTTGCATGTGCCGCAATTCAAATGGTACGGTTGTTACTACATGGGAGTTTCTACTAGCCATTAGTTACCTTGATAGTTCCTCAATGTGAAACTTACTTTGTTCTTCTAATCAAAATGGCTTAAATGCAGTTGTTTTCTCAGCTTTTGAACACATCCCAACATTTTTGCTGTTCTTGGGACACACATCATTGACTGATTCCATGCTAGGCTTCTTATCCTAAATGCCAGTGAACCTTGTTTGGTTCAAACTGACTTCCCAACCTTTTGCTCTTCTAGGTCAACTGCAAGAATCTTGTCTGGAAATGGAATTTGATAAAATAAGGTCCTCAGCCGCACTCATTTACGATGAGTTCATCCAAAATGCAGGTGAGTCTTTGAGCGTTCCAGGTGACCTCATGGCATGTTTTGTAATTTTTTAAAATCCTACAGCATCACTTTTGGATTTGTTTCTGTAAATGCTTTGACTGCATTGCACACTTTTCTCTGTATCTGAACCTCGTTGATCTCCCAAACCTGTCAACAATCTTCGGTTACAGACCGGCGGACAGACACCTGGTTCCTTATGTCCTCTCCTCTCCCCCAAACAATCGTCATCGCAGTGTACATTTACTTTGTCACGTTGCTGGGGCCTCGTATGATGCAGAACCGCAAAGCCTTCGACCTCAAAGGAGTTCTAATCGTCTACAACTTCGGCGTGGTGGCTCTCTCGCTTTACATGTGCTATGAGGTGAGTCATGTTTCAATATAAGATTTCACATAGTGGTGTACTCCTACTGGAATTGGTACGTGCATTGCTGAGCCTATTATTAACAGAGCCATGACACATGCTATCAGCAGGCTTGTGCAATACTCTTGTTGATTGACTCAAGTTTCTTTTTTTTTTTTTTTTCTTTTTTTGTTTTACTTGACTATTGATGTGAGGTTAAACCAGATCTGCAGGTGTTTTTTTTTTTTTTTGTTTGTTTGTTTTTCCAGCACTGTGTTCTGGAAATGTTGCCAAAGAGCTGCGTGATTTCCACATGACTAACTTTCGCCTGTGTCTTTCTTGTCGAGACGTACTTAATTTTTTTTTGTTGTACTGCATTTCCAATGTAATCGGTATCCCGACCGTACTTATTGATTTAGAATGATTTATTTTATTGTGAAAAACTATCCCGACACACTGTAGATTTAGTGTATTGCAGTCAAACATTAAGCTCTAACAGCAACAACTCAAGATTATAACTAAAGAATTTTAGACAAATTTTAGTTTTTTTTTTTTTTTTTTTGTTAAGGTACGGGTTCTTTTTTTAACAGCCAGTTACTTGTGATTTAACCCCACTTTGCACGGTTGTTATCTTCAGTTTGTGATGTCCGGATGGGGAACCGGATACTCCTTTCACTGTGACCCGGTTGACTACTCTGATTCTCCACAGGCTTTGAGGGTAAGCCACTGCTTTTTTACAGCGTGGGATGTAATATCGGCATCTAATTGAACACATGTATTTTTTTTTTTTTTTTTTTTTAAACTAGTACTGAAATATTCTTAACTGTCTCCTCTAGATGGCGTCAACATGCTGGCTTTACTACTTCTCAAAGTTCATTGAGATGTTGGACACGGTAAGTGGCAAGTTCAGTTAGCCATTTGAGTTGAACATATTTTCTAATGTAGTGTGTTGCACTAGACTCTGATAGTTCATCACACAGTAAGTCTATAATTTGTCGATTTTGATTTCATCTTTATTTACAGATCTTCTTTGTGCTGAGAAAGAAGAATAGCCAGGTGACATTTCTTCATCTCTTTCATCACTCGATCATGCCCTTCACCTGGTGGTTTGGAGTTCGGTTTTCTGCAGGTAGGATTTCCTCCGGTCTCAATGTAAAAGCTATGGTTTTCATGACATTTTATTTATTTTAATGTTTTGTGGCATTATCCCTGATACACTTTTTTTATTTTTTCTTCAGGTGGGATGGGGACATTTCACGCCCTGCTTAACTGTATCGTCCATGTTATCATGTACTCTTACTACGGTCTGACTGCTTTGGGCCCAAACTACCAGAAGTACCTGTGGTGGAAAAAATACCTGACTACCATTCAGCTGGTATGTTGGGCGGTCAGACGTGTATCTTGTACTTTTGAATAAGACCTGTGGGGAATCTTGTCAGTAGAATCAACGTTTCTTTCTTGTTGCTCCCCAGATCCAGTTTGTTATGGTGACAAGCCACATCTCCCAGTATTTCTTCACAAAGCACTGCGCCTACCAGTTCCCCATCTTTGTCTACATCATCGGCTCGTACGGCCTGATTTTCCTGTTTCTCTTCCTCAACTTCTGGTACCACGCCTACACCAAGGGCAAGAGGCTGCCTAAAGTACTGCAGAATCAGACATGGGCACACCACAGCAATGGAGTTATGAATGGAAACGCCAGTCATGAAAAAGATGAGTGATGCAGGCTGGCTGGCTGGGGGGGGGGGGGGGGGGTTTGACCTCATTTATGTAAGCAAACTACTGCAGTGGGACTCGACCTCCATTAGTTTGGACTGTATTTTCAGTTTTCTACTTGCAAAAGACAATCTTTAATGACCAAAGCTCTATTTAAGAGGTTTATTGACTCAAGCTGAAGGGTTTTATCTTGCGTGTGTATGTATATGTGTATATATATATTTTTTGTTTTGTTTTGTTTACAATGAAGGTAAAGCCCAAGTTCTGCTATGAAGTCTCCAAATATCCCTCCTTTCTGTTACAGTATGGTTTAAAATAAATTTCAAGCGTCCGAAATCGACTCCACTATTCACACTGACTATAGGGCTTCACCTATGGTGAGACTGTGGGACCCTCGGCTATACAGTCAGACATCGATATCGTTTTAACTTTTGTGACTTGATCTTACTTAAGACTTGTCAGGAAATCCATTATTTTTTTATTTATATTTTTTTGTAAAGTTGTGCACTGAAAAGTTGTTTTTCACCTGGCCAAAAAATGTTTTTTTACTTTGACCGTTCCAAGTCAATATTTTTAAGTGTTCAGGCTACACATGTCTTTGTTAAATGGTTGCATGCATGCACAACAGGGTGTCTTTTTTTTATAGTTTTGATCACATATTCACACCCACTTCTCTAGTCATAACCGTTGCTGATGGTACAGAAATTCAGTGAAAAGGGCTATCTTTATACAGCAGAGTACGTTTGTTTTGCTGATATAGTTTTCCTATGAAGCGATGATGTGACGGATGCCAGAGAGGAAGAACGATGGAGCACTGTGGTTCTTGTAGGATCCAGAGCTGGAGTTTTACTACTTCCTTATTGCAAAATTACACTGTATTATAGAACTGCAGTATGCATATTTACATGGATTTACTATTAGCCAACCAGTCAGAAAACGTTAATGTATTTTTGCTTAATGTGTTTGAAGTTCTGTGGCTAAAGAGGTCTTCAGGCAGCTGGAGTCAGGTTGTGCCTTTAGACTGAAGTCTGTGGAGTAGTTTATTATGATCTTAAGTGAGAAAAGTGAATGTAACACTATATGCTCCTTTGGTGACTGAGGACACAGGATTGAGCTCGATGTGGCAAAGGTTCCACCTTTTATTCAGGTGCAAGCCCATGTTGACACAAAATATTTACAGATGTACATTGAGTACAAATGGGGGTGAACTTTTTTTTCAGATCCCTTATTATACCAATAGTTAATACTGTAAGAAATTGCATGAAATGTCTTTTATATGTATTTATATGACAATAAATGGTCAGTGTATAAATTGTCTTATTTGCTTTTCTGTTAATTTCAGCAGTTAAAGTTTGAGAGTTGAGCACCTCATGTGGACACAAAGAAAGCTGGCAGAATATTGAAGAAACTAGATTTAAAATTCAACCTAATGACTAGATTTGGAAAACGTCCACAGAAAGTTGAACTCAAAAAACGGTTCTTCTTTAGAAGGGGGGATGTATGCACATACAAGTTTTGTGGCATGTATTAGTTAAGTCTGCTCATTGAATTGTAACCTACAGTCCGATTGTAACCATGCACTGCATTCAGCATTGCACTGTACAGAGAATTTGCCAGCATCCCATTTTAACAGGTACTCAGTAAATTACTACCCTATGCATGCACAGTGCATCCGTGTCACGTGCAGCCCATACTACTGCACTGTCTGAGCCAAAGGACATGCCTTGAGGTAAGTTTGACGTTATTGGAGTACATATATTTTGATATTTCAATAATAGCCTAAAGCAAAGTACAGTTGTGTAACACAGCTTCTGCTAGTTTGTTAGCTTTTACCTTGGGATGTATATTTATAGAGTATGCTAATTGAGGTTTAATAAATCTCTTTAAAGTATTTTTCACCATTATCTTAGACATTAGTTCAGACACCCTAGACATTTTTCCCGCCAGAATGGTGAAAGAGGTTTTTAATGACACCATTGGGCCGAGTCTGCTCACTTTTTTTAATTCTTGTCTTAGTTTAAGCTCTGTCCCAGCTGCCTTTAAACATGCTGTGGTCAGGCCCCTACTTAAAAAGCATAATCTTGACCCCTCAGTGTTGTCCAATTTTAGACCCGTCTCTCATCTGCCTTTTTTGTCAAAGGTTTTGGAAAAAGTTGTTTTTATACAGTTACAAGACTTTTTACAGCAGAACTCTGTGCTTGAAAAATTTCAATCTGGTTTTAGATCATGTCACAGCACTGAGTCTGCACTGCTTAGAGTACACAATGATATTGCCCTGTCTGTGGATGCCGGAAATCCTGCTGTTTTAGTGCCATTGGACCTCACAGCAGCGTTTGATACGGTAGACCATGAAATCCTCCTCTCACCTTGAGCACTGTGTAGGCATCCGCGGTTCGGCACTTCAATGGTTTAGCTCCTATTTGGTGAATAGGAGCTTCTCTGTCGTGATTGGTGACTCGTTAAATGCTCCTCTCTCATGTGGGGTACCCCAGGGTTCAATTCTTGGCCCAATCCTCTTATCTTTATATATCTTGCCGTTAGGGGCTATTATAGGAAAGCACAACCTGTCTTTTCACTGTTATGCAAATTAATTTTCCTATAAAACCAAATGACAGTGTTGCACTACACTCCCTGCTTAATTGTATTAATGATATTAAGTTGTGGCTGTCACAAAACTTTCTTCACTTGAACGAAGCTAAAACGGAGTGTATTATCTTCAGTGCTTCAGCCATGACAAACGGTCCATCTTTGAGTTTGGGAGCTCTGGCATCGTACCTTAAACCAGCTGTCAGAAATTTGGGGGTTACTTTTGAATGCAACATGAAATTTGACAAGCAAATCAGCAATGTTATTAGAATGAGCTTTTTCCAGCTCCGTCTCCTAGCTAAAGTTAAGCCATTCCTTAACAGGCATGATCCAGAAAAGGCGATCCATCCTTTTATTAGTTCAAGGTTGGATTACTGTAATGCTCTGTATGTTGGTTTGAATCAAACATCCATCTCACGTCTTCAACTTGTGCAAAATGCTGCTGCTCGGTTTTTAACAAATACATCTAGATGTGCACACATCACTCCCGTTCTTTACACCCTACATTGGCTCCCTGTGCATTTTAGAATAGATTTTAAGATTTTATTATTTGTTTTTAAGGCCCTTAATGGCCTGGCCCCGGAGTATTTATCGGAGATTTTAACCCTGCGTGAGCACAGCCGGTCTTTGCGGTCTTCTAACCAACTGCTCTTAGAAGTCCCAAGGTCAAGGTGCAAACGGTAGGGTGATCAGGCTTTTGCGGTTGCTGCTCCGAGACTCTGGAACAAGTTACCCCCTGATATTCGCACAATTACAGATGTTGCTCTTTTCAGGTCTAAACTTAAAACCTACCTGTTTAGAATGGCTTTTATTACGCAGTAGTGGTGTGTAACAATTTCATGTTTCTATGTAACCTTTTAGGATTTTACTGTTTTTATACATTTTATTCTTTTATTGCATGATATGTTGTTTTAGTCTTAGTTCCTGATGTGAAGCAAACAAAAAAAAACAAAAAGAAACTTGCTAACTCACCACATGGCACATTTTACATTGTATGCATTTGGTAAATTAATGAATTGTCTGTTTATGATCTGGTAAAAGGTTAGTTTATCTCTGCATATGACATGGTAAATGGCCTACAGCCAGAGCAGATAATGCCTATATTTCCATTTTATTCCCGTAAATTTCAATCGAAAGTTTGAACCTTGAATATTCCTGGAATTTTGCAACTCTAATCTAGATCAACGCTGGCTTTGATAAATGCATATTTTAATAGAAGTGATGCTTTAATGTGACTGTTATTAGCTATTTTCACCAGTAGAAGGATGAGCTATTTTCACCAGTAGGAGGCACTGTTAAACTGAGTTTGCAGTGTACAATTTCCAGTGCATTATAGTAAAATAGATTACCACACATAACAATAGATATTATTAATTTCCCATTCATGACAAAGCATGGCTTCCCTGGTGTAAGTCATCAGGTTGAATGTATTATTGAGCAACGCTCCGTTGAATCATCACTGCAAATATGTGTAACACAAATGAGGTGAGTCAGCGGGCAGGATTTATTCCTGCCTGTCACCACAACATATGCAATGATTTAGAAACATTTTAATCATGTCAGCGTTTTCATGTTTGCCTTGCACAAAACATTTTACCCAAATTTGTTTAATGAAGAACAGCAGAAGCAAAATGATAATCGTACTAATTGTCGACATCTGCCATCCCCAGAGACTTGTTTGTAAGAAAAAAGACCTCTATGTCCAATAACATCTGGATCAGCAACTAGTTCCCTACCTTGAACCTTAATCAATTACATAAATATGTTGCAGCTTTAATCTCAATTTGGTCTGATAGTGGACATAAACATGTATCAACATATATCCCAACATTACTCAATTGTATCTGTGCAGTGACCTTTTGTCTGCATTCTGATCTGTTCAAAAATCAAACGGACCACTGCCAGTGGCATTGAAGTTCAGTTTAATTTGATTTACAGCATGTCATCTATATTGGTCACCCATAAACCGTTTGTAAAAGTATCCTGACCAATAACATTTCAATTAGTTAAATAAAGAGATATTTGAAGGTTATTAAGTCTGTTTCTTACTATGGTCTCTGACATGAACATAACATTTTCTGTCAGTTAAAGGATTTTCTTTTAGCTATTTCACAGGAGACATTTCTGTATTCATGTTTTTGTTTTCTCAGTGGTTTGAAATGGCATCCAGCAGACGTGGAACCCATTATCATTCATGTGGAGTTGTGTTTCTAGCGACCTGTCGAATGTAAGTCCAATTTTCACTCTTCCTTTTTGCTCTGTTTTTGGTCTCCATTCACTCGTAAGGGAAATATATGTCTCTTTAGATGCTTAACGCTTCACTATGTTCATCAGCTGATTAACGTTATTTGATTGGTGCTGGGCAGGTAGCGTCTAGTGGGGTTTTAGTGCTTTTTTTTGCTGAACACAGCTGCAGTTGGAAATGGTGCTATGAGAGCAGTGAGACTGAACCAAACAGTAAAGCTGTGTGCTGTAAAACCAAAACAATGAACTGAAAGAAGCTATAACACTCCGTGGAGCTGAGGGAACTCTCGAGTCTAGCGATAATTATCTGTGGCTAAGTAACTTTGCACCTTTCACATAAAAGTACTCATGTGGTTCATTGTTAACATGACAATATTGATAATATCTGCTTTAATGTTACATAGAAATACTTATTTTTTTGAAGGTAAGTCTTCAGGGTCTTTAATGGTGACTCCATACAGTATGCATCAGTTGTCACACTATGCCACAATCAAAGGAGACATAAATATGAAATGAAGTGCTGTCTACCTCAGTGGTGACTGTCAGGAGGACTCGTGAGGCTTTTTGAAGTGGTAGTCACGGTAGACAGGAGGAGCTGATTGCAGTTAAGAGAATGAAAAAAGCTAGATGATAATTGCTTTTCTTTGAGCACTGGGCACTGTAATTTCAGAGATCACGATGGTTCCAGGCAGTGGCACCATCATTTGAGCATGTCGGTTTTCTTAGCAGTGCTTGTTGTGACTTGTGACAACAGTTTGGAAAAATCCATGTGTCTCCTGCTTTTCCATGTTGTAGAGGGGTGACAGCACCGTGGAAAATTTCCGCAGGAGGACAACAATGAATAAAGACAAGTGCTCACTGTATGGGAAAGAACACAGGGTGCTGGAGGTGAAAAAGACAACAAAAAGTACAGCAGGATAAACAAAAGAGAAGAGCCAAAACTTCTTCTGTTCCACTCGTAAGATGTTATACACCTCTGTGATATGAGAAGTATAAATCTGTGGTTAATATGCAGTGGCTCAACTGATGAAGGTGAATCTAATTTTGCTTGGTCTCATATCATGAACCTCTCAAATAGTGATTATGCAGAGTACATTTTGCCAGAGACGTCAGTGTTGCCCAGGTGGTCTATTAAGTGTGTGTGTGTGTGTGTGTGTGTGTGTGTGTGTGTGTGTGTGTGTGTGTGTGTGTGTGTGTGTGTGTGTGTGTGTGTGTGTGTGTGTGTGTGTGTGTGTGTGTGTGTGTGTGTGAGTGAGTGAGAGAAAGATGGCTCTCTGAGTACAATTATTGGTATTTTAGATAATTGTGGGTATTTGGTTGCCCTAATAATAGCCTTCCCCTGTCCCTTTGTCTGTTTTTCTCCTACTTAAAAAAAAAAAAATTAAGTGTAAGTTAAAAAAAAAAAAAAAAAAAAGTAAGTATGTTTATATGATTAAGTACGATTTGGCTTATTAAGATTCTACAGACCCCACGCTCTGCTCTCTACAGAATCTGCTTTCATTTTTGGTGTTGTAATACCACTAAACTGAAGATGTTTGTGTGAAATGGATCTGATTAGAGTTTTATAAGCTTATTTAAAGTGAAGCTTGGTATTTTTTTTCATTACTGTTACAACTGCCAGAACTGATGCTCTACTCTGTACCTTATTATGTTTCTGTGTTTAATGTCAGTCACCACAAATGGATAATCTCATGTTGTGTTGTCTCTTTAAAGTCAACAATACTCAATAATCTCGTAGTTGTCATGGTCTTTAGGCAGAACAGAACTAGATGTTAATGTCAGGACCACGAGAACACTCTGGTAATGTTTAGGGCTGAAACTATTTGTCTTTTAAATAATGAAATAGGCCCATTGTGCAATTTCTCACATTCAAGAATTTGAAGAGATTTTTGAATGAACAAGTGCATTTGGTTTGCATTCAACTCTGCAGGCTTTCCTGTGCAGCTGCACCTTTGTATTTCATACCTGTCAAATTATATTTTAGCTGTTTTTATTTTGTCTTCAACAAAAGTTTTTAATTGTTTTCAAGTGATTTTTAATGTTTTATGTAAAGCACTTTGAATTGCCTTGTTGCTGAAATGTGCTATACAGTATAAATATTGCTGCCTTGCCTTGCATCTCTCGAAGCACATTTTCAACTGTGTGTTTGTCCTTTTGGGCCTTTTTGCAGACTCCTCACACTATGAAGAACATCTCTTTCCCCCCCTGTGATGGCAGTAACTCTGGGTGCACAACAGTAGAAAAAAACTACAGAATGTTTTCCAGGTATTTATCTACCCTGCTGCAGTATATCATTTGTCCTAAAGCTGACTTATTGATCGCCGTCTTGTCTTCCAATAAGGCCTCAGTAGAGTGAGTCTGGTGCGTGCGTGCGTGCGTGCGTGCGTGCGTGCGTGCGTGTGTCAGCTGCTGCCTCTGTGGCTGTCATATCTGCTTAAGCGGCAAAGAAAGGCTATTTATGTAGCCTGCTTTCAGATTTTTCATGTGTTCAAGGAATTTTCAACCTTACATCAGTCAAGACTAAACTATTCCCCTTTGCTCTGACAAATTACGGATGTAAATTTGTATTCATTTTCCCGCTGTTTACCCAGCGTATGATGTTTTGAAGCAACCGTACGAAAGAGGAACAAAGCGTACACGCTTTGCATAGCATTAGCATAACCCTTCCACTCCTGTGAGTTTGACGAGCCTTGGGGCCAGATAGCTTCGAACAGTAGTACTCTGCTTGCTTGCTTTGCTGAATCCCAGGCTGCATGCCTGGCTGTTCCCCGAGGGCCTGCCTACTCTACTGCCTGTGTTTCTGTTCGTCTGTGTTGCTTCTTTAATTTATCATTGAGATATGCATTGCAAAGTTAGAGGAGATTGATATCTGTCTGTAGAATATGAATATTGCTGGAGCCAGAAGATGGTTAGCTTAGCTTAGCATAAAGACTGGAAAGAGGGGGAATGTCTAGCCTTGTTCTGTCCATATAGTTCAAACAATTCCTCCTACCACCATGCCTAAAACTCACTAATTAACATTCTTGTTTGTTTAATCTGTGCATAAATCAAAGACTAATAAAAAGGACAAGTTGCGATTTTATGGATGGTTGTTTGTGGGACTGTTTCTTTGTTGCCTGGCGACCTCAAACAAAACTCTAGGAACTCACTGCTCCAGGCTAAGAAATAGTCTGGGGCTTAACCTCCGGCAGATTCTTTTTTACATTTGGACAGAGCCAGGCTAGCTGTTTCCTCCTTTTTTAGTCTTTATGATAAGCTAAGATAATTGTCTCCTGGTTCCAGTTTCATATTTAAAGTAAACTTTGAGAGTGATATTAATCTTCTAATCTAACTCTTAGGCAAGAAAGCAAATAAGCATTTTCCCCTGAATGTTAACTGCTCCTTTAACTGCTGACCAATCCTTTTCTGTTTTTACATTCTACCAACAGTAATAAATTTAAACTTGTGACTCGAAATAAGCTTAGAAATTAAGATTCCTGCAAGATGTCTTGCACCACAGATTGATAAGACAAGCTGAAAAGGTAGTCTGATTCAAATATCATCACTATTTTCCACTGTGTAAAAAATGGCTGGCCGTTACATCTGTTCATGCTCCCAGTCAATATTTGGATGTGGGAGGAGGTACATTACCTCTCCAGTGTGTATTTATATGAGATATACTCTTTACTCAGGGAGAAATGGGAACATTACCTCAAAATGTGTTTTTGTAAGGTTTTATGGACTCTCTGAGCTTTGTTCATCCTTGTTACTGTAGTTGCTATTTGTTTTACAGTCTGAATATGGACAGAGTGTTGGAGAACGTACAGCCACAGGAAACGGCAATAAAGAATACTGTGAGTAATATGATGTTTTGAGCTGTTTGTGTGGATGAGAGCCGCAAGCTGAACATGTTCCAGACATGATATAACAGACGGGAGACAGATTTGGCAACAGTTGTCCAGAGGGGCTGCTCATAAGGTACATACTTTAATTTGATTTGATTATTCCTGATGGTTGCAACACAAGGTGTGCTGACTTGAAGTTACCCTTCAAGCTGTTCATGGGCCAGAGCTACTATAAGTCCTTATTACCTTTGAACATCCACATGTGCACTGACTGAATTGAACTTCCTTTGACCTGTAGTCCTATATAATTTTGGGGGCTTCAATAATTTAATGCTGTGAGACTTGCGAGGGATATATAAAAAGTGGTGCTATCCCAACTAGGTAGTACCTTTTAAGGGTCAAGCTGGAAAACTGCTGGATCATACATTTAATTACATGTCTTTTCCATAGACTGTAAAAAAAGAATTTATATTAACAGTCTACGGTCTTTTCCTGACCCTTCCTGTCTGGTAAACACCCATGTCTTTCAATCTGTATGCCCCCAGTTTGCAAAACAGCAGGATTTATGGTTTAAATTAAAATTCTTCAAGCTCAAGCTGAAACAAACAGACGACATCGCTATGACATTACCAGATTACCAGCCCAGCCAGCAGCCATTTACCTTAGCTTAAAGGTACAATATGTAATATTTCTGCATTAAAATGTCTAAAAACGACTATGTTATATATTTTGTTAAGTTGTGTACTTACATTATCAGTAACCATAATACTGCTTTTTTTCCCCTGCCACTCATTTTGTCATTGATTACATGCCACTTTTCAAAAGTAATACAGCACATACATTTATTGATACATTTCAATATCGATCGATCCAGCTTAACGTTACTACAATGTGCTGGTTGACAAGTAGCTAATGCTAATGCTCGCCAGGTAATGTTAGCTGTATAGATAGATGGTAGGGCTGCACGATTTGGGGAAAAATATGAATCACGATCTTTTTAGCTTAGAATTGATATCACAATTCTCTGCCACAATTTATTTCTCACGAAGTGTAATGTTTGTAGCACACATGAACCATGACAAAACAAAACAAATGGGCAGTACCGAACATAGATTTTTTTTGGCACTTTTTGGCACATTGTGCATCACCACAAGCCTGTAAACATAGAGGCTTCATTGAATAAAGAAAATAAAGTACATACTGGCCATTTAAGTACAGTAGGCTACCAAAAATAGTGACATATAACAACTAAATATGGACCGGATACAGGCTCTATCTGAACTCCTGGAACATGTCTTTACATAATTCAAACATGTCAATCAACATGCTGCAGCTACAGCTTCAGTCTCTAGAGAAATGGAGTTTGTCAATTGCCAAAGAGCACACACACACTCATACACATCATCATGGCATCACATCACCATTACTGTCCACACAAACTATGCACGCAAAGCTCTGTGCACAATCGTTTTTATCTCAGATCTTTATCCAAATGTTCTAGATAACCAGGCAGCAGCTCAAAGTCTGCCTGACTAAATTCACCTCTTAACTCTTGACCAAACACCATGGCTCCAGTCCCTCCAAGGCAAAAAGAAAGGTGTCTGAGACTCTTGAGTGTGTGTGAATGTGTGCTTCAGTGCATCACTGATAGCTTTGGAGCCTAAATAAATATGACGTTCATTGGAGCTGCAACACAAGCCATATCTATCTTGTCAATGTGTTGTACATAACAAGAACATTTGCAATTCATGTCTCTGTCAGGGTGCGCTGTATTTCCCATAGTCGCTGAAACAAGACAGTCACAACACCTCCGGGAAGTGCAAATGCATCTGTGAGTGTGCTACTTAGTTAAAAACATAGGTGTGATTGGCAAAGGACAAAAAGGCGGGAAAATATACGACAGCACCCTCCCCCCCGCCCCAAAATCACACACATAAATTTCAAAGTGACCCCAAACTTTAAACTTTTGACCGGTAGTGTACATTTAGTGAAATACAGTGCACAGTGCAAACAGTGCACATTGAAAACCTACCTATAGTTTTAGGAAGGCTAATATATATCGTTTGTTTTTCTTTGAGATGTTTTCCTTTTACTTTGTGGTCATTTAGAAGGCTTAGAGTTACTGAATGCATCTGCCAGACTGTTAACCTGCATACTCAGCACGCATTTTTAGGCAAAATGAAACCTCTTTAAACTGATTTCTGAATATGAATATTTTCTTCAGGTCTGGAAACAACAACTAATAGTGGATAAGACCAGACTATTTGAGAATATACAGATTTTTGTTGGTTACTCCAAATACCTGAGGAAAAATGTCGTTAGCACCACATAATAAAATGAACTGTTTTAGTTGAAATGGAAGCTACAGAAATCGTGGCCACGGTATTATATATATAAAATTTCACCTGATGTTTTTACAAAATCATGTCGTTTTTTATAAAAAAAACTATTTTTCTTAGTCATTGTCATGTTTAAAAGTCCATAATGCCTTCAATTCTGGACTCTGTGCTGCTGACAGCCTGTGTGTTACTCACCGTCGATCGACTGTTAGCTTCAGCTGGCTAACGTTAGCTGTCAACCTCCCAACTAATGGTTACCGATAGCTAGTGATGTAGTGAGGATTATCCCTTCAGACCACAGTGGACTCTCCATCCAAACTCCCGACTGGACCTTCGTCTGTCACGACTGCCGGACTCTTTCAAGTACATGTACTCCCTGTCTCCGCCGATCACTTGGTGGCTTTGAAACAATTGGTCAGCTGTCTGCTTAGGCTTACGCCAGCTAGCTTCTGTTAGCTTCCACCGACTGACGGCTCGCCCAGCACATCTGTTCGCTTTAGAGCTTTTAGCCATGTTTCCCGGCTCAAGCAAATAGCTAGCTAGTTACAGCTAAAGTTAGTGCTGGCCACTACCTCTCTGCACTGCCGAAAATGGTGCTCCTAAAATATTCCTCACTGCAACTTCTCAACGTCATCTGATATGTCGCTCCAGCTTACATTGCCATAATCGAAGATATAGAAGGTGGAAATCATTTCAAAAATGTTTTAGTTATCAAATGATATCTATAATTGTTTGATTGCTAACGTTAGCTCAAAACGCCATTCAAATAACAGCCGTTGTTGTGTTTGATTGCCAACTTGTAGCCAGCAGTGAACCAACTTGGTCATGTAGCTCCATGTTCACTGACTTTTTTTATTTTTTATTAACTGACGTGAGGGATCATGCCGTGAACATGTGATGTGTTACGCTAAATAATACATTACTGCCATTTCCATCTTCCATATCTTCGATTATTGCTGTTCCCATCTTCCGTTATTGTCGTTATGCCGTAAATTGTTTAAATCTGAGCATGCGCAACTCGACGCGACTCAGATCGTGTTGAGGACTCAGATCGCGCAGTGACACCCCTGTAAACAGATTTAATCTTTGTTTTTCAATACGTCACAGTCTGTATTTCTGAGTTATTTTCTCATGAAAAGATTTTTAAGTTGAGAAGATCGATACCTATGGCGTCAGGATTATGTCATATCTCACTAGCGATAAAACATGCTTACGAGCAAATTATATAATTTTACACGCGCAGATATTACTCTTCGTGCACCAATTCATCAATTGAGAGTTGTACAGGCAGCAGCGAGTGTGAAACATAGGGAGAGAAGGAAAGAATTGCATCGTAAATAAAGGAATGTATATATCCGTACGAATGTATAAACTCCAATTTTTGTACCAATTAAATAAAAGAGAATTTGTTAATTAGTAAACTTTAGAGGTGCTCGTAGGTGGATTTTGCTACCTTTATTCAGGTAGATGTTTACTATCTTTATTCTATGCTAAGCAAACCTGGGTATAGATTCATATTTTACAAACAAATATTAGAGGGGAATTAGTCTTCGCATCTAGCTACCAGCAAGAAGGGCAATAAGTATTTCTCAGAGTGTTGAACTATTCCTTTAATATTACTGATATAGGCAATAGTAAAGAAGGATAATCTGGATATAATCAGCACAACTGTCACCTTAAAGAAAGCTAAAGCTTTAGCTAAAGCTTTTTTTGAAAAATGAATCATAGCAAAGAAAAACGTCAGGATACAATAAATAGTGAGTAAAGACGTCTTAGCTGTATAACCGGGTTGATGGCTCTTTGGCAACCATTAGCAGATTACACAATTTTCCATAGTTTTGTCATCTTACTCTGTCTGACATTACTCTTTTCTAATGACAAATTCTAATTTCCCCCATTCTGCAAATACTACAGCAATCCTTCCCACTCTTTCTTACTCCTCTCTTTGGCACTATCTTTCATAAACCCCTTCCCTCTCCTCTCCTTTTGAGTTTGTGTACAACTACAACCATGGGAACTTTCAGCAGGAGGAGGAGGAGGGAGGTGGGGGTGGCTGAGAGGCACATGATTGGCCAAGAGACAGGAACCACTCTGACATGATTGGCTGAGAGCCTGGGAGCTGTGAGCAGAGTTCCTTCTTTATTCCAGAGAGCATCAGTGAGCAGCGGAGTGGGACTTGCTCTGTTAAGAGATGCACACCGGATAATTTAGTGTGTTTTGGTTTCTGTGATTGGGACTTTCAGAGAGCAAACAGAAGACACTGTACAGTAGCCAGGAGTGGGTAATTAACATCTTTCTGGAACTTTCTCAAAAAGATAAAAAGTAAGTTTTTATATTAACCTATTTTCCACCCCTTCACTCTAAAGTGGTAACTGTAACTGTGATACAGCAGCTCTTCTTACTATGTGCTTAGTATTGTAGCAAAAGTGACACATTACATCACATAAAGATTAACACATCAGTAATTACAGCACACCATTTGACAATGATAACAAATGCACTACCACAGTTGATAATATGATTAGAAGTTGTGTACATGCATGTGCAAGTGTGTGCACATGGGATGAGTGTTTGTGTTTGTGCACACATACATGGGCATGCATGCACTTAGATGTGTACATGCACTGGATTACTGACAGTATGTACTTACTATCTGTCTTTGAAGGATGAAGCCTTGTGCTTTAGCGTAGGGAACGGTGCAGTGCGTCTTCACAGTGACCAACCTCATCTGCAAACTTGTCACTGCAATGCTTCGCATTGACAGAGTAGCTCAAGGACTTCCCTCCCAAAATCTCCCGGTGTGACTTTCAGGCTGCAGGGTGGTGGTGGCAGTGGTAGTCAGCTATAAATAGGCCTGCTCCCAATAATGCTGCAGTCACACATAAATTCAGAGGGAATAAGAAATGACAGTCATTGTTGTGTTTGAGTTGGCAGCACTTGGATCCTCTATGCAGCTACAAAAAAATAATTTGACTCCAGTGTAAACACAGAGTATAACCTAGTAGAGTGAGAGAAAGGCAAACAGAAGATTATAGCACATGTCTGTCAGTGTGTGTGTGTGTGTGTGTTTGGATGAAAAGTGTTAGCATGTGTCAGAGTTTTTGTTGTTACGCTGCCACATGTGGCAGAGCAATACTCGGCAAATTACCCACAGTTCCCTTTAAGGAGGTTATCACCTCAACTGCTCAGTCAAAGAACAGCTCTCTCAATTTCCATAAAAATACTTTACAAATACAACTTTGCAAATGTTGCGGTCCATACAAGGAGCGGAGCGTTGTCTTGTTATGATCACTCACTGAAACACAGGAAGAGTGGGTTTAAAAAGTGACATCATATCATTACACACAAATTAAACCCAGGAGGATTTCATGTTGATCCAGCTGACCATGTAACAAACATATGGAACTGTTTATGTTTCATATTCCAGCTCCCTAGGTGGAGATGGAAAAGGCATTGTTATAAAGTTTGTTCCATAGAAAAAGCAGCTTGCCATGATAGCTCTTCAGTCCATATTTTCATTTTACTTAGTATGAAGCCAACTAAAGATAAAAAGTTAAAAGTTGTGCATATGACATCAACTAAGAAATGTATCCAAACAAGCTGCTGTCTCCTGTCCTTAGTCAAAGCAGGGGGCTCACCCTGCTGTTTCTAATGTCAGCCTACTTATCTCAGAGCACCTTAATTGCAGTGTAGAACACACAGAGCCTTGTGTTGTACCTGACCTCTACTATGCAAATATACTGTATATTGTCAGACTGCCAGCCAGTACTGATCTGAACTCCACCTCCACGTGGATGAGTCCGTGAGATCTGAGCGGAACACTAAGCCCATTGTTTCACCTGTACATCACCTGAGTGCCGAGATAAAGGCTGGAGACTGACCTATATGACAGGGGTGTCCGCGCTCTCCTCCTCACTTCTAGTTCTGTGATGAAGCATCTACTGTGCAGAGATAAGACCAAGTCAGATTAGGCTAAATAATGGATGACTGCGCTGACTCGAGAATTACTTTAAAACCACACAACATCAGAGAAAATGATTATGGAGCACACTATATTTCTTTATTCTTACACACCTCTGTTTGTATCCTTGTTGTTATGTTCCCCTAGGTCTCATTTCTGACTGAGTATTGCTGCTTGCCAGTGTGAGTGAATAAGAGCACAGAGTAATGAGGTTGGCTCGATGTACTCTGTGTGTACTGTACAGGGACAAAAAGCACCACCTGTCTTCTGAAGGAGGATCTCTGCAGGGGTGTGTGTCTGAATGTACGCACACAAATCCTCCACTGGCTTCACTGATGATATTCTGTAAGACCTAAACTTAAAGTGACAATGTTGACCCAAGTGTTTATTAGACTTTTTGTATTCAGATGGCTGTTAGTGGGACCAACTATGTGATATAGTATGTGATTTAGCTTTTATGAGTTTCCAGAGGTGAAGGGTCAGGGTTCAAGCAGCAGTGGAGGACTTTGTTTGGTGCCAACAAAGTCAAATGTCACAGGTTTCCCTGAGCCATTCTTGGCATTTCATAAGTGGGGGTTAATGGAAACATAATTTGATTCCCAAAGCATATTCATTACTGTAATAAAGGCAGTGTTTGTTTTCCTCGGTTTTTCTGGCAAGGGACTGTATGCAAAAGTCCTCTAAATGTCTTGTGCAGAGGCACTGCAACGTGCATATACACAGACATACATACATAAACACATACAAACAAGCAATGCCAGAAGCATTTAAGTATCTTTTTTATTGGAAACTCTGTTCCCATAACAATGAGCAGAGACGTCTCTGTGTACTTAGGGCTTTTAGAGGCCATTCTGGGACTTTGGTGGTCTATCGAGCTTCAGTAACATTTACTGGGCTGGGTATTTGATTGTAAAAGTCCAATCCTTTTAAAGTGATGCTTGAAAGTTTATTTTCATCAATTACTTGTACATCTGTTTTTAACTTTAAAGTGAGAGGAAACATGTTTTGGAATCAAGAATGGTTTGTTGCTAAGGTAAAAGATATTCCCTGCTTCCAGATGTTTGGCAATATTGTCATGAGTCCTGTGACGAATGTGCTGGTTAATATTAAATTCAAGGTGTGTGACTTTTGGACTTTTAATGGACTCTGTTCTCCTTGCACACCCTTAAAAGGCAGCACCATAGGCTTGCCTTGAGAGCATCCCATGACACATAATGACTTGCAAAGACATGTCCAAAACAGCATAGAGAAAAAGATGCAAGAAGACAAAATTGTCTCCCTTTCTTCCTCTCTCTCTCTCTCTCTGTAGTAGAGCTAATAAACACTGACCTTCAGCACAGCTGAATGGTATCAAGGGAACTATAATACAACGTCTTACTATCTAGCCAGAGATAGGCTATAGCCTTTAATTGATGCCATGTACAACAATATATGCAGGGACTGACAAAACAGATGACGAGAATCTCTGCAGCAGCATCTGTGTGTGATGACTTTGTTACGTTAGGCAGGAAGAATGACCTCCAAGGGACATGAGAGAGGAGGAGAAGAAGAAGAAGAAGAAGAAGAGAGAAACAGCTGGGGCCTCGAGTAACTTCTCTTTCCCCTTGTTACACCGGAAGTCCTGTCATTGTGTTTGTTAGCTTCTTTAAAAAAAATAAAGAGCAACAGCTTACACTACTTTTACAGACGAACAGCAGCTAGTGATCTGGGATCTGCCTGGATTGCGGACGGAATAGGTGGGGGGGGGCGGGGGCTTGATAATGTCTCAAGAGAGTGATGGTATGCGCTGGTCATCTTTTGGTCATCTCTCGCACGGCACATCCTGGTGCTTTGTTTAACGAATAGAGAATACTTTGTTTTCCTGCACTGTGCACTGCAGTAAAACTTTCCGTAAACAACGGTTGACATTTTCAATGTTTAGACTGGGTCACGGCATGTTGCTCTTAAAAACAAGATTTAGACAGAAGATTGCGTTTGCTTCTGCAAACTGCAACAAACTTTTTCCTTGAAATCCAACTCCTTTGTTTTGTTTTTTCACTTATGCTCTCGCAGTCACACACACAAACACAGGGAGTGAGTCAGTCCAACAGTATCAGAACAGGACAGTATCACATACAATAGTGAAAAATGAACACCACTTTCAACAGTTTGAGAGTTGAGCAAGACAGTGAAATGGGTGCATTTAGCACTAAATGATGCTCCAGCCCCACAACAGCGTCTCCAACAGACAGTTAAGCAACTGGATAGTGTTGCACTGTAACATATCAACACTGAGAAGTTATTGTAGTGCTTGGAGTAAGCACACACCACAGAGTAATTGGAGTCAAGTGCCTTTGACGGCTCGTGTTTGTGCAAGGAAGGGATAAATAAACATAAGGGGTGGCACATATATATTTGATTTCTTTCCTGCAACAGGGCCAAAAAGGACTTGCTTGAGCTTACTTCTGATATTTGCATTGAGCCATCACCTTCCTCTGAATTAGATTATCCACAAGGTATATGCTTTCTTGACAGCAGAGACGGCTTGCCAGTTGGCAAGAGTTATATTATAACAAGGGCATTTGGTCAGGTGTCCTATATTATTTATCAGCTCACGGCCCTGATAAGAGCCTTCCTTGGTGCTTCTGCACATGCTTGGCGCCAGACTACACCATTTTGTAAAATTGCCATACTGACAAATAGTGTTTTGTGGAGCTGATAGGCTTAACTAGCTTTGTATCAACTCATTTGGCAATGGCTTGAATGAAACGGATGTTACATTAATATAGAATAGTTGTGCACTATAGCTTTAAACCAACAATGCTCTGTCCACTCTTTTACTCTGCCAAACTGGCTTGGCAACAGTCCAATCATGTTGCATCAGGACAGGTTTGGGAAAAATAATTGTGTTTTCACTGTGCTTTCCACTGTTGCAGAATTTAATTATGTCTCTCCTATGTTTCTTCATACCCCACCAGCTCCAAAAGAACTAACTCGTACAACGTGTACATGTGTCAGCCCACATCAAGAGGCAAAAGTGTTTGAAGGCGGGTAGAAAAGCCTGCTGTCATGGAAAGGGACAAGATGCGATCATTGTTTAAATATGGGGGGATGGCAGGTTAACATTGTGTTATGGAGTGCAGTTTCTTATGGAATGTCATTCATGTTATTATGAGTATTGAGTTTCAGAAAAACTTGATTGTCCATCACAAGGTAGTGGAAATTTGTCTTTGATGTGACTTGTGAGTAAAGACAAAACAAACAAATAGATATGCTGTATTATGAGTATGAATTTGGTTTTGCAGCATATTTGCATATTTTTGTCACATTCATATTTTACTCTCATGCTTCATACTCCTCTAATCATCAGACAAATGTTTTAACTTAAAATCAATAGGTTAGTGTGACAGCTTGCTTTATCTTTTACAACATCACCTTACTATAAATCGAGGACCCTCTGTCTGCTTCCTGGGTACCCAATGAACGTGGGGTTTGGAATTTGGAGCAGTTTGTAAAGCATTGGATATCAAACAAAAGACAGACACTATATTTGTTAAACTGCTGTGAGCTGTAAATTCCCCACTTCTAAGCAGACGGCAGAAGATAACGTCATCTTGGAGCTGACCGGGCAAAGAGAGCTCTCTTCCTTTGTCTCACTTAGAATAGGTTGTGTAAGTGTGCTGTAACTTATAACACCAATAACATTTACCTCTGCTAATTAAATCCATACTTCAACGTTACTTTATAACGTTAAGCCACTAAGCCTGTTTGGGTTAAATTCGTTAACGATAACATGCCGGCTCCGGCAATGTGAGTCCGTCTAAAACGCTGCATATCCAGTCAACACAACAAAGTTCTCCTGGCCTCTAGGGGGAGTGCTATAAGTGGAACAGAGAGAGAGAGAGAGAGAGAGAGAGAGAGAGAGAGAGAGAGAGAGAGAGAGAGACCAGACGACTGTGTTTGATTTAGAAGAGATACGAAAAGCAGAGTAAGGGTCGTCCACACCAATAACGATAACTATAGTTTTAAAAATTGTTAAATCTCGGGGCGACCTTTAGCTCACCCAGTAAGAGCGTTCGCCCCATGTAGGCTGAGTCCTTTGTAGCTGTGCGGGTTCGAATCTGACCTGGTGCCCTTTGCTGCGTGTCATCTCCCATCTCTCTCCCCCTTTCCTGTCTACACAACTATAATGACGACGACAGTGGTGAACGGTATCGTTGGAATCACTTTCTGACAGCCATCAAAATCCATCTAAATTTACAACATGACAGTGCAGGTGATATTGCAGACAGCTTCCTTAAAGATCTGATCCTTCCTTCTTGCGTTTTTAAAACTAAAATAGTTAACTAAACCACCTACTACTTCTATGTGGACTACAGAAGTATCATCCCATGTACCTCTTGAAAAAGTGTCATTTTGTTTGAAGAAACGTCATGATCTGTTTGTAAAATACTGGGGAAGTTTCCTTTCATATATGGGTATAACAACAACAACAGGACAAAATACCTAAATTTCATATGACTTGCTTCTTGTTTAATCTGTTTATGGTTTATTAGTGGCACTGTGGGAGGGAGGTTTGGGATGTGATATAGGGTTTGTAATTTGTATTGCTTTGTTTTTGTTTTTTGAAGAAAAAAAACCCAATAAATATAATGTTAAAAAAAAAAAAATAGTTAACTATTACATGTATGAATGATATGAAGGTGTATTTGTTCCACACCGGAAGGTCAGTGGCGTGGTGTGACTTTTTCAATGATTATTAATATTTTTTAAGTATTTCTCATGTCACAGAAACCACTGAGAGTTTGTATGCCTCTATTAGTGTATATGTGCTTTGCGCCACTTATCGTTTATCAGTGCGGATGCTCACATCATTGTCGTTATAGTTATCGTTTTGGTGTGGACGCCCGGAACAGTCTACATGGTCAGCTGATTGAACCCTGCTCGGCCACCGTAATAAACAGATGTGAGATGAGACTTCACTGCACACGTATACACAAAATGTTCTCTTGAAATGAGTTTGCACTCTTCCTTGTTTCATTTGTATGCTGGTTCAAGCTAGAAAAAATGCTCTCTGTAGTATAACGTCACTCTATTTTGCTTTCTCACTCCTACTCTCTGTTTCTCTCACCACAGTGGGTGGAAGAGCATTCAGTAGAGTCTCAGGGTCTAATTCCATGTGACCATCTAAGGATGATAGCTCACAAGCCTCAGGCAGACCTACATTAATCTCATAACATGTTGAGCTGTAACATAGAGATGCGTTTGCACTCAGCTCTGTCTCATAAATCAGTCATCAAGTTATGTAGTAGCAGGGCTTTAAACCATGTACCGAATTCAATTCAATGGAGATGTTACATTTTATATTTGAACTATGGGCTGTGTTGCATACTAAGGCCGTCTGTCATGGTGTTAGTGACGTTTCTACTGAAATAAGCTTTTGGGAAGTTTAGTGCACTACATCATTGGCTTGTTAAAAAAACCTAGGGTGAAATAACCGGGGGTTATATAAGGGTTGTCTTTACATTATATGCACCAATTCCACAGTTTAAATAGCTGAGGGGAATCAAGAGTTTGTGATTAATCTGTTCTGCCATTTTACTTTGACTCTGAATTATCCAGAAGACACTGACTACCCTGTTTATCCCTAATTAATGGGAAATGTTTTCTCTGGATGAATAAATGGGGTATAAGCATATCTGCTGGAAAATATTTGGTTTAGTCTGTTATTACGTAGACAAGATGCCGTCATTTCTCTGTGGTTTGATGCTGCTTCAAACTGTCAAATCTGATCATTGCAGGGGTTCACTGGAGAAACCAGCCCTTTCCTCATTCCATATTTTTATAAAAACAAGATTACAGATATGCCATCAGCTTTCTGGCTCATTTAATCCAAGGCCAAACTAAACCCCAGGCCTTCTTTACATAACATGACAAGAAATCAGAAACAACATACTGTATCACCTCTGAGCAGCGAGTGTTGGCAGTCCTTTCCTTAGCTGATTGGTTTGTCTGCTTTGCTTACCTTAACCCAGTGTAAAGGTCACACAACCTGCCCAGGGGAGAGAGCTCCTCCACTGGCAAAGACATTCACTACACGCACCATCATGTTATCATGGGGCAATGTGGAGGGTGGGGATGTGGCCTTGACCAACTGCCACTTTGCTCGTTTGAAAGCCATGATGTCCAGTCCCTCCAGAAAGTTTTTTTGTGATTGTTGCGGGCAAAAATACTTATGTTTACTTAAAGTCATGATGCCATGTTGTTATGCGGCACGTTTTCTTAAAAAATGCGATGGAATATGCGGGATATTTATGAAATTTTATGCGATGAAATTGCGGGAACCTGCAAAAATTGCGGGAACCTGCAAAAATTGCGGGAACTTGCAAAAACTGCGGTTTGATGAAAAAGAGAAAAAAAAAAGTGATTCCTCCAACATCCTGTTCTCACTAGGCAAAATTACGTCACTTCATAACATTCCCATAGCAACAGGGGGAAATGGCTGCTCTTGTGTGAAGTAAACGCAGCATTTTTCAACTTTTTGCTAAGATATATGTGACTTTTCGGCAACGAAAATACGGGGATTATGAAATCATGCAAGCCCCGCATATTTTGTGCGGAAATCTGCAATGTATGCGGCGAAAGTGCGCCGTATTTGAAAAAATGCAGCCCCCGCATAAATATGCGGACTTTGGCCGATTATGCATTGAATTATGCGATTGCATAATCGCGTTTTTCTGGAGGGACTGGATGTCTCTCTCTCATGGATTGGCCAAATTCTCTGGGCGGGCAAAGCAGAGAAAGGGGAGGTAACCTTGCTTGTTATGACCAGTGTTGGTCATCTTACTTTAAAAAAGTAATTAGTTACAGTTACAAATTACTTATCCCAAAACGTAATTGAGTTAGTAACTCAGTTACCACATTGTAAACGTAATTAGTTACTCATCAAAGTAACTGTGACGTTATTTTTTATGTTCTATAACGCTATTACGTTCTATAACATTTTTAACATCAATGTTACGTTAACCGATTAAAGAATAAAAACACCATATACAGTATTTTAGAACATTTGGTATTTATCTGAACTCAATAGATTGCAGCCGGCCATATGATATGCAAGGATAGCTCTTAATGACTCAGACTCCACAGTGGAGAGGTAGCATGTTTTCAACAACATACCTTGCAATCAATGTGTTCAGCTCGGCCTTGGTCACCTGTTGCTGACCCGAAAAATCGAGCGTTGCTTGTTTTAACAGAGTGGCTCCGTCTCCTCGCTGGAGCTCACGCTAGCTGCATTTGGGAAGTAGTGCCGGTACTTCCAGTTCGAGAACGCTACCTTTGAATTTCCCTGGCTCGTCGCTGTCTTGTGTTTAGTGGTAGTCAGAGCGTGCAGGTGCAGTGTGAGACAGCGTGAGCAGGTCATTCGCCCACCCAGCCAACCATCACACTTGCAACACTGGTAAAGACCTCATAACAAGCAAGATTCCAGAACGGCTCATCTGAGCTTACATTTCTCAAAGGCAGAGCAGGATACCCAGGACTCGGTTTACACCTATCACCATTTTAAGCCAATTGGGGACCATAGGCAGGCTGGGGGAACTCATATTAATGTTAAAAAACCTCATAAAGTGAAATTTTCATGCCATGGGACCTTTAAAGGTGCTGTAGTAGAGCTTAGATCGGGCCCAAAAAATCAAGCCGAGCCTACCCGAGCCCGTGAACGTTGTGTCTGAGCCCAGCCCGACACATTAACTGTAATTATGAGCCCGAGCCCGATTTAAACCCGACAATTTTTGAATACGTGGGCCATTATAACTGACGTTCTCAACTACAATTCAGAGTTGTTTGAACTACAGAAATCTGTTTAGAATTATCTTAATGAATAATGCAACAAGGACGAAGCATGTAAACTGCATTGTTTGTTTATTCAGAATGGAATGGATCGCAAATGGATCGGAATGAAGAGACGTAAGAAAAACCTCGACCCATAGCTCCTTCAGCCGAATAGTGTGGGTAACAGATCAAGGCAGCAACATAATCAAAGCCCTGGAACCATATAGGAGACTTTCTTGTCTCGATCACCTAATTAATACTGTCCTCCGCCACAGTCTGCATGCTGACGCACTGGCCAACAACAGCGCTGCAGATGGGGGAGACATGATGTAGCAGTTTACCTCTCACTCAAGTCAGTGCAGGACATGCACCCAGAGCTACGGGAGAAGCTGGAGAGGCAGAGCTTTCTCCCCATCAAATTAGGCTACCGTAATAAAGTAATGATTAAAAAAACACAAATGCTTGATCAAGGGCCCGGGCCAGCCCGAAGATAGCGGCGGAAAATATCGGGCTCGGGCAGAGAATCTAAACTCTATGCTGTAGGTAGAGGATTGTGAAGATCCAGGACTTAGCCAAGAAATTTGAACATCGACAACTTCTCAGTCCCTCCCCCCTTTCAGGTAAAGCCCAAAACGGTCTCCTAAGCCCTCTTCCCCCCACAAGGGAGAATGAAGCATGTGCATGAGCAGTGATTGACCTGCAGTTAGGTGCATCTGAACAGGGAGCGGTGGATTTTTGAAAATCGCACTACAGGCTGGACAGAGGAGCCATTTTTTTTTTTTAATTACCTGCTTCATGTAGTTCTACTCGAACATAGGGTCAGTTTCAGCAAATATGACAAAAAGTTAGTTTTATAACTAGGTAGGTAGGCAGTAGGTAAGCTTACCAGTGGCTAACGTAAGCAAGCCAGCTAAAAATGTAACATTAGCTCATTACACAACTTAGCTAGCTAGCTAGTTAACTGGAGGCCTCCCATACCTCCAACCACTGTGTCAAGCAACACATCTCGGACCAGTCTGATGAAATTGATGTGAACCTTTTATATACTGTCTTTGATGTGAACCCTTCTTCAAACTCCCGCCGGTAAGTCAGTGAACAAGCAAACACCCCAAATGTCAAAGTTACTGGGATTAGTAACATTAACGACTAGCTAGCTAGCTATGTGTAATGTAACATACTAAAATTGAAATTGTGTTAACGTTAATTAGCTAGCTACTAAAATAAGTCACATTACTGTAACATGTTTCTAAACACTGCACATAGAGTCCAGAAGACTAAAATTAAAAAATATATATAACGTTATAACAGTTAGCTAGCCCAACAGTAACGTTAAAGTAAACCGTTATTAATAATAACGTTACTGTATTAACACAAAAGCCTCATACTGTAGCTAGCTAATAGCTAACGTTAGCTTGTGTCGAACTAGCTAGCTAAAGCTAAAGTGATTGTAAAAACTACATTAATAAATTACAAATCAACAATGACATAACAGCTATGATTAAAAGCGTAGCCTACCTACAGATGATATTCCAACAAGGGTAGCTATTTGAGGAGTAGAAAGATGCATGTCAATGTCTGTTAAACTGCTAGCTAATAGAGTTGAGAGTGCAATGTGCAAGAATAATTTAAATAGAGAGGGTGACGTTGTATGGATAGCTAGTTATACAGTAGTTTTCTGTATTTAGAATAAATATATCATACTTTGCAAAATTCTGGGTGTTCTGTAGGCTACTGTGTGTTGGGTGTACACTCACATGGAGGAAAATTCTGCCCTCCAAAATATTGTGGGAGAGAAAATGTGTAAAACTGACAGGGCAGACATATTAACAAGAGCTGGAGCTATTGTGCCAGAGGAAAAACCCTGTCGTCCCTTGGGTGAAAATGGTCTAATGTGCTTGGATGAAGCATCAGGTTAATATGTGTGTGTGTGTGTGTGTGTGTGTGTGTGTGGGGGGGGGGGGGGGGGGGTCTGCTGTGAGCTTCACAATAAGCAACACTACATTGAAAAGTAAATCAAACTTTGGCCTAGATAGTTATATGATGACACTGCTGGGAAATCATTACATTTTCCAGTTTGACTTAGTGCAATGTATGAAATAAGTGTAAGGCTACTCCTCATCATGTTTGAAAAAATGTCAGCCCCCAACATAAATGCATCTGTCTTTGTATCTGTGTTTAGTTTGGTGTATTTTCCCAAGCTTATGTTAACATATGGAAAAACACTGCAGGGGACCCAGCATTAATTACGCTGCCAGTCATTCTCTTAACTAGCTGGGTTGTAGTCAGAAACCACTAGTACTGGGTTTGCGACCTTGGCATTAAGTAGCATTGCTGTGTTCAGTCAGTCATCAGTGTCCCCATATTTAATCACATCTGATGAGAGAGATGCAGGCTGATATTCGCCGCACCACTGCATGCCTGCTGTTTTCTCCTGGACTGTACAGAGAGGAGTGAGTCATCCCCAGCTCTGCAGGGCCTGCTTCTGCCTTGGGTCAGTGATGTCATTTGGCTGTAGTGGGCCATGTGTATGAGAGAAATGGGATAGTAGACAATGCCTTGTATGTGTTTTTGTAACAGGGATGGAAAAAGAGGCTCTCGGTTCAGGATAAAAAGAGAAACACTAAAAATGCTTATAATTGTGTATTTTTATATCAGCACAACTCTTAACGGATGGGTGTACAGTATAGTGACAGCTGGTATGTAAACAATGTAAAGTATGGCTTTAGATGTGTTTATATTTCAATTTGAATCAGAAAACTAACATTCTGTAACATGTTTTTTTTAATCATATAGTAGAGGACAGAATAGGTATCAAGGAGTGAACATTTAGTGTGAGTTGTACAGGTAACTATAGCTCTCTGGGGGCCTCTGCTGGCACCTCAAAGCAGAGCAGCACACTGTTTTCATGCATCTGAATGCCCAGAATTGAACTGTAGGAACCTTTAAAATATAGTAGGAATTGCGTTTTACTAGTGTTATTTTTGCTGAATTGTTATTGTCATTCTCATAGATATAACTACTTCTTTTATATCTATGGTCATTCTGCTGTTTGTGCACAACAAACCAATGTGAGTCGTAGCTGCTACTGTCTGTGATACTGTAGTAATTCGCTTTACAGAAGGTTTTCCTTTGGTTATACTGGTCAAAAGTGAGTCATAAACTGGTGCTGACTCAAAGGCTTCCTTAATTGTCAGTCATTTTAACAACATTTCAACTTTCCTCCAGTAAGCTTCTAAATTGGCTCTTAAAACACATCACAGTAAAAAAAGATATTTAAATACTTGATAGACTATGGTTTATGGCCAAGACTAATTTTACATAAAAAACAAAAAACAAAAAGAGGTTTAGTATAATCAGCCAATTTATACTCAAATTGTCTTGGTCTCACATGTTCACTTTATAATGTCATTGGCAAACATGTTGTGTTTGTGTCCACCAGCTAGTCGCTAATTTTGTTTTTTAGCCATTTGGTGCTCTGGAGGTAGTGTAGAGTGGGTTTATCTCATAGACTGTATAAAATATGTTTATCTGCGCATTTTTGCTGAAAACCGCTGCCTGCTCTGGTTGGAAGCAGGGTTAATGAGAGTTGTGAGAGTGAACAAACCGGTAAAGTTGCAGACTCTTAAATCTAAATAGTGAGCTGAAAGACCAGCGCCATTTATAGTGACATTCATTGACAAGTGTGAGTTTGTAAAATGGTACACTCGTAGGGGTTCAGCTCCAAAAACACGAACCTTTTCGGTCTTTAGAAAAGCTCCCTTCAGAGCCACAGTTTTTAGGCCTACAATTTAAAATATGGAAGATTGAAGGACTTGATAACCCACATTATATCACAAATTACCCTATCCTGAGCATCTTTTTCTCAGTAGCTCGAAGTCCATAGCCAGAATGCAACTCACTTCTTGTATTCATGCAACATGTAACTTATCACAGTTTGAACATCGGGTGATGTTAAATGTTTTTAAACGGCAACTTCCGGGCCTGAAAAGTGAAGCTAATGCAGAAGTGCCTTAAGGAATACTCCACCGTTTGTTGAAATAGGGCTTATCACGGTCTCCTCTAGTAGATAGGTGGGCAAACGCATTTTTTGTCTCAGTGCATGCATTGTCTCAGTCCGGCGGAGCCGCCATTAGCTTAGCTTAGCGTAGCGAATGGAATCCTTTGTTGCCGTTAGCATGTCGCGAGTAAAAGTGAGCCAACAACAACAACAAAACAACCTAATTACTTCTTGTGGCCTATGTATTCACAACAAGTACAAATAGCAACGCAAAATAAGACTAGACGATTTCCTAGGCATATATTGATTTGGGACTATATTGGGTGGAAGTAGCCAGCCGAAGATCTGCTACTTGGCGCAGAGATATCATGCAGCAACTCTGTGAGTACAGGTCTAATATGGGTTGATCTATCCCGTAAAATAACCATGCGTCATGTTTACAGTAATCACTTACTCTGTGGACAGCTGTTTATTGGGGCCATTCGGCGTTTTTCCCAGTTGACTTTATCACACCGGAAAAAAACGTTGAGGACTGCAGGATGGATCAATGCTGAGAAATCCCCGGTAGCTCATCTTATCCGGCGGTACGTCCTACTCTCCACATCACAGACGCTCTATTTCAGTCGGCATATTCCCGCACACTCCCACCACCAGCTCTGTTGGCTTTCATCCTCACGTCCTCAGGCTGTTCAACGATCGCTACCGATCCTCCTCCTGTCGTTTTATTCCCAAAGCACGCAGCTCCTCTCCGTCCTGTGTGTGTGTCCTGTAGCTAGTTGCAGCTAGCAGCTGTAGCTAGTTGATTCAGCTAAGGACTGCTGCAGTATTTAGACCCAGGCGGAACTAATCTTCGGCGCCATATCCTTAAAGCTACCAATGTGGTAACTTGGCTCCCAGTGTGATAGCTACCTTGTTTGTTCACGCCAGTACTTTCCTGTATTCCCTCGTGCTTCGCCCACTGTGTCTGCTTGTGATTCTCTGTGTTGTGGGTCAGATCCTCGGCCGTAACAGCTGCTGCGTGATCTCTGCGCCAAGTAGCAGTGCTTCGGCTGGCTACTTCCACCCAATATAGTCCCAAATCAATATATGCCTAGGAAATCGTCTAGTCTTATTTTGCGTTGCTATTTGTACTTCTTGTGAATACGCAGGCCACAAGAAGTAATTAGGTTGTTTTGTTGTTGGCTCACTTTTACTCGCTACATGCTAACGGAAACAAAGG
The DNA here is from genome assembly GCA_023631565.1 of Gymnocephalus cernua. Lineage (NCBI taxonomy): Eukaryota > Metazoa > Chordata > Actinopteri > Perciformes > Percidae > Gymnocephalus > Gymnocephalus cernua. Next base: position 15,285,890 of record CM042425.1, read on the forward strand.
ATTCCATTCACTACGCTAAGCTAAGCTAACGGCGGTTCCACCGGACTGAGACAATGCATGCACTGAGACAAAAAATGCGTTTGCCCACCTATCTACATCTCGAGGAGACCGTGATAAGCCCTATTTCAACAAACGGTGGCGTATTCCTTTAAACCTGTATTCATTCTAATGGCCAGCGGGGGGGGGGGGGGGGTCCTAATTAGTTTATGGTCTCGATCACTAGTTTTAAGTCTTTTTGAATACAGCATCATGTTCATTTTGTAAATTATGGTCCCATTTAGGGAACTGTAAAATAGACGATAAAGAAAGGCATGGCTAACCTGTGATTAGTCTCGCATTGGTCTGGCTAGCATTCAGGGATGGGAGAAAAACGTGCTCTGGTTTACTGCCATTTTTTTTAAACCAATCACAATTGTCTTGGGCGGCGCTAAGTGCCAGACGGAGCAACGATGCCTCTGCAAAATAGCCTCGGGAAGGAACTTGTTTTGGTGGAACATGTGTACGTTCAAAAGTGGTTTTAGTCGTGCAACAGAAAACTCAGATTGGACAGATAGTCTAGCTAGCTGTCTGGATTTACCCTGCAGAGATCTGAGGAGCAGTTAACCATAGTCCTCATGAATCAACCGGAGTTTAAAATGCCAACACAAAGAAAGCGGAAGGTAATGGACATCCAGCGGAATTTCCGGCGGCCCCTGAACAATCCCGGAAATGAAAGGTGTCGATATCTACCTTGTGATTGACAAGTCTCTACTACGGTGTTGTCCGGTGTGTTTTCAGTTCATGAAAGTTAATTATAACATTTTGGTCGCCATAAAAATGTCTTGTTCAGGGTTCAGTTGTACTAAAATGTATTTTTGCACCTTGCAAACAAACAAGCTAGCTGATAACTTAGCTCCACTCTCTTGTCCAAATATGGTCACATTTGGCTTCAAAAATAGAATTGCAGATGGCCAAAAAATGCCAAACTCGAGGCTTCAAAACAGTAGTCCACAAACAAATGACAACAACACGATGGCTATGTCCACTTATATACAGGTGGTACATGGTTTTTACAGAATAATTTATTTAAATATTCTAGTGAAGAGAATTATAGAAAGGTAATCCAAGTGGTAAGTGATCCAATACATTGTCTGAAGAACCTGGAATAGAAATCACTTTAGACTTTCCATTGTTGATGCAACTCAAACTGTTTTCAAAATACTCCCACATCTGACGACCCCAATTTCACAGCACAACAAGCAAACAAGAAATTAAGTGACTCATACTTGGGTCTGTGAGACAACAGATGAAATATAAGACCATTATTTTCAAAGAGCTAGAGGTGTGAGAGCTAATTTACATTTCAAGTAAGTGTTATTGTATTTTCCTCCCTGGTCCACTTGCTGTGAAATTGTTTCGAGCTGCTACGAAAGGCCTCATCTCTGTCAACATGGTGCTACAGGAATGAATGGAAAGGAAATTGACTTTGGCTTTATAACAGCCTTTGAATGAATTGGAGCTCCTACATGTACTGCATAGGACCAAGTGTATGGTTTTGAAGTATAGAATAAGGACTTTCACACATCTTGAAATAGAGTCTGTACCAAGTGACAGCAAGCATCCATCAGTTGGAGGTCATGTTTCAGGGGTGTGTGTGTGTGCACACGTATTTTGGCATACCTTTGAGTTTTAGTGCATGAGTGTGTGTGATTGTATTACAGGAAGTGACAGCCCTCCAGTGGTTGGATCGTAGCTGATTTATGTGATGTATGGACTAAGGGATTCCGGTGGCAGCTAATGCTAGTCCTCATTGTAAAGGACAAGGTTAGCCAAAGAAAGGCAGGGACTTTTGAGGATCTGCTCCTCAGTAGGGTCTCTCCACATATGTCACATGAAATTAAGACTCATCTTTTTTATTTGTGCTATCATGTCTTGTAACTGCAGCACCACTTGGAGGAGCTACTGCTATGTTTCGGCTCACTCAGTGGCTCAGCTGACAAACAACAAACCCATCTTACTTTAAAAGGGGTTCAGCAATGATCTTTAAGCTGCAATCAGTGACCAAAATACAATAACTTAATCAATAGGATGATAATTTACGTTGCAATCTTTAGTTAGGTAAAGGAACTCCACTTCAGTTAATTGCTGCCAAAAGAGACTGATTGGATGGTACACCACGAGGAGCTTTTAGTGAGCCTCAAATAAGTGTCATTTCCTCTTACCCTGCTAACATTTTGATGTGTCCTATAATGGGTTGTAATATATTTAAGATGGAGCTTTGCAACAGTATTGACTGATTTGTTTACTGATTGCTTCATTTTAGTATTTGCCATCTAAGCTTAACTGTGAATGTATACTCTTCAAGTGGCTTTCCTCCACAATATGAGCTTGACAAATTTAGCAAAAAGCATACTTGCTTAAGGGTCTATTAAGGCTATTCTGCCTACAAAGAGAATAAAAGTGACTGGCTATTTCAACAAAGCCTGCTCATCTCGGCTGATTGAATGGCTACAATAAACGGCTGAGATACTTTTGAGCGGTTATTCAATAAGCAGCTGTGGGAGCTCAACAAGAAAAAGGAGACGTTTCACACAGTAGCTAAAACTTAGAGCATATTAGAGACAGCCATGACCTTCTACTGCTGAGTGAGGAGAAACCATAGCTCAGCTCAGTTTTTTCTCACTCGCCTAACGTGATCACACAGGATAAACTCTCATCACTCTCCTAAAGATGGCATGAAGTTAATTGAAAAAGCCAACAAAGGATGTATCAAAGGGACAGGGGGAGAAATATCATCTGCAGAGGGCGGTTTTTATATCTGGATCTCTCTGGTGGGGGATCGGTAGCACCTCACGTAACTAATACTTGAGCTCAGACAGAAATCAACCTCCTGTGGTTGCACTGTAGGCAGACACCCTGCCTCACTGTTCCATCACACACACTGAGACACACAAACAATCAGGGCTTCCCGCCTGCAGTACAAAAAGAAAAGACAAGTTCTGTTTGTTTTAGTCCACAAACACCGGTGTTGCTGACGGTCTTGCAATCACCACTAAGACTAGAAAATTGTCACTGCAGTGTTGCTGTGTCTGAAAAAGAAGAGTGTGATGTGAATGGTTAATAAGTCTAAAAATGCATTTGTGTCACAGAGAGTTCACACATACATGAACAATCTTTGCAAGCCCAGTTCAGATCACTGTGGTGGCAAAGATTTATTAAGCACAAGTGGTCATTGGCTGCCGTTTTAATTGAGAATTTGCACGTCAAAATACTTTTATCCTCTTAGTGCAGCTTTCAGGAGCATGTATAACCAGTGCTCGAAGTGGGCCGGTACTCACCGGTACGCAGTACCGGCACTTCTACATTTTACTCTTAAGCGTACCTGCACTTTTTCTTGCATACTGCTACTTCTCGCATGCAGCCGGTACTCTACCACTGACAGAGAAAGCGTCAGTGCCAGAGAGATGACCCTAACGTTACATGAACTACACTACCCAGAGGGCACTACGTGTTTACATTTTAGATCTTAATGAATCACGTAAAGGCAAGCAGTCGGCCCACCCTATCAGAAGTTAGCTTCTCCACGGACGCTAGTTTGAAAAAGCTGTCAGCCTGACCGTAACAGATTTGTCACTGCTGAAAACCTAGAAACTAAAAATAAATATCGAGTTTGTAAGTCGTTATGTTACCTTGGCTTCAGAAAGGTACTAAAATAACGCGTGTGCCAGAGCCAGACATGTCAACAGAGGTCCAAGTCCAACCAGAAACATCTGTAGGTAGTACGATTCATAAGCTTCAAGCTAACATTCAAGCTAACGTTAGCGTTGATGTGAGCGGAACAGCTGGCGTTAATGAGGAACAATAACGTGAGTAACGAAACACACGGATGGCCTGACTGTTGCTCAAAGGACCAAATTATGTATTTTTGCTCCACGAACAGCTGGCTCGTTTTTAATGATAACAAACTGGGCTGCAAAACATGTAGCAGCATCCCGTCACTTGCTGCCCAGACAGAGAGGGGACTGAAGCTGTCTGGCATAAACCCTGTTCCCCCTGTCTCTGACACACACACACACACACACACACACACACACACACACACACACACACACACACACACACATACACACACACTGAGTGTTTGTTTGCATCTGTTTGAGCACCAAATTGTTAAAATGAATAGTTGTTTTGATAATTTAAATCTCTTAACATGAATCCAACATATTAGCAAATATAAATCAGCTTATTTGTGAAAAGAATAAACAATATTGATACTAGCCTTATATGTAAATTAGTCACTTAGGCCATCCATAGATAGTTAATAAGGATTCACTGTAAATGAAAACATGATTTTTTTTTAATAGCTTATGCACTAAAGTTATGTAAACTTGTTTAAATAAATCAATACATTTATATTGTTAATAAATGACAATAAATTGTTGTTGTACCAGCAATATCTCCAAGTTTTGTTTTTCACTATAGAAATCTCAAATGTCATAATGATTCGCCAATGCAAGAGAGCACCAGCACCTTTCTTTTCCCCACTTCAAGCACTGTGTATAACAAGGTAAATAATAATGGCTGGTTGAGATCAAGAGTGTGAAGTTGTTTATCCATCTATTTCTCTCTTTGTATCTGCACCTTCTCTCCTGCTGATTCAGTTTTTGCTAAATTAGCCTTGTGCTCTCAAGGCTGAAATCCACATTATTCTGGAGAATCATCATATTTGGGCTCTCAGCCCAACCTGAAGAGACAGATGGAAAGAGGAATAGTTTCATTCATTTCAACAACTCCTTGGAGCTATGATAGATTTTAGCTGATTTACAGCTACCATGTATATACTGCAATGTTGATCATAACACTGAATTTTCATAAGTGGCTGTTAATGGCAAAACAGTGTGCACTAAAGGGGTATTTCCACCACGCGGCCCCCGCGAGCAATCGCGGGCATTCAAGTCAGTGCTTGAAATTCCACCACCCGCCTCACAGCGTGTCCCAGAAGTGTGCGTGAAGCGGCTCCGCTTTATGGAACGCCCTGCCGATCACAAATCGCCACTTTCCTAGCCCGTTTTGACCGACAAGACGCGGTTGTTTACGTCGTCTGATGGCAAAGCGGCGTAAAAAGCGCCGTGAAATGCTCCTTTAACGCCGTTTTTTACGTGGCTTGATACGCGTCACATAACGCGTCAGGCAAAGCTCCGTAAAAAACGCCGTGGAATGCTCCTTTAACGCCGTTTTTTACGTGGCTCAATACGCATCACACACGCAACGCGTTATGTTATATAAAAATGAGCTCCACCCTGTCTTTTCCGAAGCCAATACATTTGGACTGTTATCACCCAATCAGTAAAGGACAAGAACAGACCAGATTAATCCAACCCTGATCCAACTCAGCACAAGTTTGAGCAAAGCTCTGTTGATTTGGGAGAGGTTTTTCTCTTTTTGTTCAGTCTATTTTTCATTTTTTTCAATTTCTTTTGTTGAGATGAAGAAGGTGAATCAGCGTCAGTATGCTGTCAGGTGGAGAATATTGGCAACTTTGCCCGCAACGTGCGAAGGTAGGTAACTAGACACCGATTGGCTATAATGTAAGCAATAGCTAGTCGTTTTTTAATCTTATTTATCCCATGTCAATAAATTAAAAACTCGTGGGAGTTCATGTTTGTACTTTGTAGTTGTCATAACACTTACCAGTAAGGACAATTGTGTTAATGAATGTTAATGTGAAGCTTACAGTGGCTAACAGTTTACATTAGCTTGTAGTTTACTGCATACATGTAACAGTAGCCTCATTGTGCAGTAGCTTCTAGCTTTCTAACAAATGCAGTGCAAAATATGATCAGCAACTACAACAAGGTAAACGCTACCAGCTAATGAGCTACCACAGGCAGTATGATATGCAGTAAACTGCAAGTGAGAAATAGTACTGTAAACACACAAGCTACAAGGCTACAACCAACATATGAAAAGTCATAACACCATTGATAAACACCCACTAACACAGTAAAGGTAGCTAGGTGTAAGTGTGCAGGTTAGATAACTAATGGACTAACTAAAGCTTTCTCCTTCTGTCTGCAGTCTGGAAGCAACACCATCATCGGCAGTTGAGTCTGATCACCGCTTCATGTTGAATATACTTGTGTACAGTATATAGTAATGTTTGAATAAATGTTATAATACAGATGCACGTTTCGTTCATGTCTTTTTAGGGCTTGTATACCTAACTAGATATAATTATCCAGTCAGAAGTTTCCTGTGTCCAGCTCAGAATTTGATGGAAAAATAGACACTGAAAAACAGTTTATATTATATACACACACCCAAAAACTTAAAGACAGACAAACCAGTTCATTTAAAGCATTTATTTTATGAATGCCAATCACTACTAGGCTATAGCAAATCTATTCAGCATCTCTTTGGCGTCGGTCTCCCTGCTCTCTTGTCTTTTACGTTCCCTCTCCTCCTCATCTCTCCCTTCTGGCTTTCCCATCCTCAGTGACCGCCTCCGTTTGTTCCTTAGTACCTGTTAAAGACAGTAAACACAAGAAAAATATGTTTATCGTTATGAATGCTATAACGTAATGTTACGGAACGTTACACTTGTGACATGGGAAACTACTCGTACATATTAGCTGTCATTTAACGTTGCTAGTGAAGTTAAAAAGGCGCAGTTACCTCCCATCCTGTAGTTACAACTGATAAACACACCATCTACATCTCTGCTAACGTTACGCATATAGCTACAGTAACGGCATATAAAATGAGATGAAAATGCCACCGGACATTAAACTTTACGAACACAAATGGCAAAAAGACAACCTAGCTAGCTAGCTAACAGCCTAATGTTAAATGATAGGTTCAGTTAGCTAACGTTAGCTCGGGGTGTATCTACCCAATTACGATAGCAATTTCTACCAGCATTAAATCATTAAGCTTTACATTGATGTAACACATTAACGGTGATAACAAATGTACGGCAAACACTAAAGATACTTACATTTAAATGATTATTTCGCCGTCAGCGATGCCGCTCAATCTCTCGCTTAGGTCCGCCATTTAATTTTTTAACGAGCCGGCAACGCCGCACATAGGATTGTGGGTGATCGGGGAGCGCGAAGGATACACATATCCATCCTTTGCTGTCTATGGGAAATTCTCTGAACGAAGGACTCAGTCCTTGGTGGAATTCGGAGGATCCTCGACGTCGATGACGTAGCATCCTCCAAATTCTGGCTTCGGAGGATCCTTCCTTGACATTGAGAAACAGCTAGTGAGAGAATTCAGTCATTTAAAAAAAAATGTTTTAACAATGTTTTTATTAATTTTTCATTGCAGTTACAATTTAAAACAAGGTGCAAAAAAAAGGTGGAAAAACATAATCAACACCACAGATCCTTTTTTATAAGGACAATGCCAGAAAAGAGAAGGCATGGAGTGTAATTACAGGAGTGCTTGGAGTGGAATGTAGATACTAGCTTCATTCTTTCAAGTACTTGTAGAGACAATAAAATCTGCGAGTTGGACAAAATGTCAACTGCACCGCCACATTCAGGAAATTTTGTATCACTCTGTTAATTAGAGTTTTCTCAGTCTGTGCCCAGCGCTTGACTGAAATAGCTGTTTACAGTTTTAAATCTTTAGTCTAGACAAATTCGAAATAATCGACTGGGTTTTCCTGACAGGCACCGGAACATAGCCAGCTATGCTTTGCAGACGGTTTAATCATATGGACTTGCATCATTACTGTATAACACTTAATGACTGCAGAGTGCAGAGAGATGGTAAAATGTGAGATGCCAAGAAATGTTTTAGACTGAAAATTTACATATCACTGTTGCTATGTTGAGGGATTTTGGTGGCTGTGTAGGGACAAAGCAGTTGTGATTCCAGAGCCTGTAACTGTGGTTAAGCATGGTGGTTCATAGCAGTTAACACTTGCAGAGATAGCTGAATATGAGCATAGGTCAAGGCTGTGGTTTGCCCTGAGTTATCTTGTGCCCTGTGTGCAGATTACACTCCCACTCTACCAAACCCCAGTGCATTTCAGTTACAGCAGAAGAGGAACAAATCTTCATTTTCACGTTGTCTTGCCGAGATAAGTTGTTGCACCTCTCAGTCTGAATGGCACTGTTCTCCCCAGCCGGAATGAACAAACCTAAAGATCTAACTAAAGGTGTAATTACTTGCAATGTGCAATTACTTGCAGCCACCGTCTATTGAAACAAGGTGTTGATATTATATGTTCATTTGCATTGCTTGGTGCTGTGCATACATTCTGGCCTCTATGCAGAGTTATGCACATGGTGCTCTTTAGTACTACATCAACATCATGCAAAGCCTGTGCACCATGTCATGACCAATTTTCCTCCTGTCCTCAGAGACCAATCAATCGATGGAGACTGTCCAGTCAGCTCTGTTGGTTTCTCTGTCTTTGGTAATTACCTGGCAGTCCTGTCACTCCACATCTATTTAGTGGAGATGGGCCCGAGCTAAGGGACCGGAGTGAAGGATAATGTGTTACCCGTTTGGCTGATCACTCATTCACAGTACATCCACTGTTGCTGATGAGTCCTGGTAGACAGGGATTAGGTGAATTGGTGTTGTTTCTAAGCTCATGGACCATGTAAATGAAGGTGTACAGTATGTAGTAAATGGCAAGTGACATGCAGGTGTTGTCTTGCATGGAATAAGCTGATAAAAATGAACTGTTAGCCTGCGTTCCCTAATGTGAAACACAGTCAACCATAAAGGAAGTTGCTGTAGTAGGGAAAATATATTATTCAGGGACTGCATATATGCATTCACACAAAACTTGATAGAAATACACAGAGGACAGCGTGAGTTGTTATAAAAAAAGCAGAGCAAAATGAGGAGTACTGAATTGTCTCCTTACTTTCTTGATACTTCTTGCTGGTTGATATCAACCAGACAATGTTAGACGTGACAGGAATACCAAAACATAAGTAGACTTACTGTATATGCTCCAATCAAACCACACCAGAATTTGATTGTTTACTTCTTTGAAGTTCTACAGGAACTTTCCCATGAGTCTCAACACTTTACACTCTATCAATCGTTGTGGAAATTCAGTTCAGCACAATGGGTCTTGGTGTGTGTGTGTGTGTGTGTGTGAGAGAGAGAGACAGAGACAGAGAGAGAGAAGAGAGAGAGAGGCATGTGTAGGCTCAGGGTTATTAGGCCAGGTAAACAGAACACGGTTGTGTAACATAACTCTGGCTGATAATTCACTGACCTTTACCTTTTACACTCTAATGCATTCTAATAGGCCAGTGGATCCCAGCATGGCTCCTTTCTCAACCAACACAACACACACACACACATGCATCGTGTTCCCCCTTCACCACACACACGTACCTGGTTGTCTAGGAGATCAAAGCTTTCATATTCTCAAACCACAAAACCCCTCGGCCTGACAAGACAGTGCTATCTTGCTTGAAAACAATAAACACATTTCAAAAACTCCATACACTGCATAAAAATATGTCACAGATTTGTACAATCTGTGTTTTTTCCATTTATTTAAATTAAGTAACCTATATCAATTTTTGAAAAATCTAGCAAAATGTTTGATTTACTTGTTAAAGTTTACATGATCAGTTTGGGAATTAGTTGAGATGAGCTACCTCCTCACAAATGTTTTGCTTGTATTTTTTTGCTGACCCCCCCTTTCCGAATAACTGTGTGACTGAAGCCTGCCTGTTTTCAGAGGTGGCACGCACCATGCAAAAGAATGACCGGTCCGGGGACGAAAGCCAGCGGGACAGTGTAAGTGAACAGCAGCTTTGTCTTTTTATTTTTCATCTTTCATCTTTACACAACTCTACAGCTTGATAGGCAAAACCATTCTTATGCATTGTATTATACTACATTGTATATGTAATTATAAGGGGTTTGTATAGGTCTTGTGGATTTCCTGATTCAGATTATGTTTCTGGCAATAATTGGTTCAAATTGTAACAGTTAATTATAGAGCTACTCAATAATTTCTGGAAAGCTCCAAGTCACACCAGTTTTGGCCATTAGTGGTGATATGTGATGGAAACCCCCAAACGTGACACATTTAAATGTGAGATGATTCAAATTTGGAACAGACTTGTGAATATGCCTGAATTCACTCTGCTACTCACTCAGAAAGATGTTTAACTAATCATCCCTGGATTAGTGAGGTGGAATCTTTATGATGATGAATGATTTCATCCTTTATGTGAGTATCCAATACTGTCGTTTATAGCACTATTTTATACAAGTTAAAAACTGGTATTTTCCTTTCATGCATATCTCCTTCATCAACCATCCCCCACAACAGCTACACTAGCATCAACATCTAACTGACTGTATCTGGGCTCTCACATGATGTTGTCGAAGTCACCCACCACTATCCATCTGGATTCATTAGGCAGCTTCCTGGAAATCCTACAGACAACTAGAGAGGTCAGAGCTGCTGTACTCAACTAGAGATGGGGCTCGGATAGGGCAGCAGCAGACACTTTGAGGCATATCCCCCCCTCCGTGCATGAATAAGATATTCAATCATACTCCTCGGTTGCTGACCTTGAATTGATGTTCAAACGTACCAGTGTGCAAGTCTTTCAAATTGTCTGACATCAGAGAGGAAATACATTGAGTATGCAGAGGCAGAGCATTTCCCCTAAAAAATAGACTTGTGGGAATATCAGCCAAAATATAAAAGAGAGAAAGAAATGATTTCCATTCTTGCTGTAAGTTTGTCACATGGTCCACATTTCTATGTGAATCATAGTGAAAGCTAAGACAGAAAGCCACACATTTCAACATTGTCTTGGCATGTAGAGAAACCATATCATTATTAGTTCTACAGTTCAAATGCACTTTGCTATAGCTCCATGGGACATATGTGTACACCAGATCTGTGCTGCTTTCAGAAAATATAAATTGATGCTGATGAGCTCTTTGTATTTCCTGTGGGGAAACACTAAAGCCAAAAAAATATCCAAAGACATGATTGCTTGCAAGATAGACTGCTCAAACTGAGACATACCATTATATTAAAACAAAAAGCATGTAGTCCCACTGGCATAATATTTAAAAGAGCTGCATAAATGTAAATGTTTATTAAACAAACCAACAGCGACAGGAACACATGACCTTTGAAATGGAATAAAACCACTACTAATGGAACAAAAAACTGATTGATGATTCACATTTTGTGTCATTGAAGAGACAATGGATTTTAAAACACGTCCTGGGGGAAATTATTGAATTTCGAATGTTTTCTCTCTTGGTTAGTAGTGGGAAGCGGGAGTGGGCGGGATTTGTAACCGAGCAGCAGTAAGAGATTTGGCGAGGTGAGCAATAATTCATGTCAGATATGCCTGTGATTAATGCCTTTGTCAATTAAGACCAAGTGAAGGGAGCAGGGCAAGGGGGCACAGAAGAGAGACAAGTATTGCGAGAGAAATGGGTGGGACAGCAAGAGAGGACAGATAATTAGAGAGAAGATAGGAGGTGTGGGGGGGTGAGATTAAGACAAGAAGTGAATGTGGAAAAACACACTGAGAGCAGCAGAGATGCTCCCTCATCATCCTGAGGGGCATATTGAGGTAGAGCAAGGACACAGGCTGCGCTGATGAATACGTTTTGCAAGGCTCTCGGGGGCTGTCCAATCAGGCAGCGCCATTGATGAATAGTCATGAGTCACCTTATCAGCATCACCATGGTTACGCAGATGTGACTGTGGCCATGTGAATGTGATGAGGGAATAGAAATGGGCCAAACGCCGCCCCGTCTCCTTCCCGCGCACATCTTGATCACCAATTAGAGCCCAGCAGGGGAGCATTTAGGCCATGTGTTTGGGCCTCTCCGGCCTTGAGGATAAGGGGAGCAGATTTTGAGTGAGGAGACTTAACAGGGCTATATGGTGAAGATGATGGTTAGGATTTAACATATAGGAAGAGTGCAAAGAGGGAGGAGGAGGAGGATTCAACTTGAATTATTTGATGACTTAAAATCACATTAATCACCAGTAAAGCCAGTTGACAGTCAGCTCATACAGTTGAAGGCTGGCAGGATGAGTAGAGGGGAAGTGGATGACAAGATATTAAATGAAAAGAGCTGGGGAATTAGATTTAACAGGATCAGAGGAGGGGAACATTATTAGAGAAGCAGAAAAGTGACTGAAGGATGAGCAGGACAAGAGACAGCTGCAGGAGATCAAATAAAGAAAATGGACAAAGGATATGGAATAAAGGGCTTACTGATATATATAATTCCCTAACCTCACAGACATCTTAAAAAAGCAACAACACTCTAAACTTTAAGTACAGTTTTGTGATGATCAATTCCCAAAAGGCTGCTACTCTGGCTTTTAACACTTGTTGAAATCCCCTCCAGGATTGAGAGAGCCATTTAAGACAGATACCACTTAATGCCAAGATTTTTTTTTTTTTAAAACATCTCAGCTCAGGGAGAATGTGCTCTTTGTCTTCCCTCTAAATCCACCCTCCACTGTTTTTTCACCCAAAAGAACATTTTACTGCATCATACACAGCAGTGGCCATTGTTAGATAAACCTGATAATAGCAGTCTTCTTATCATTGATTTGATAGGCCCAGTGCAAACAGTGCCACTGCTTATCTGGCTTCTTATTTATTTATGAGATAGTGAATTAATCTACTGCATATTTGATACATGTAATTAGATTGGCAGGTAGCTCCACTACATGTGTTTTTCTCAAGCCTGCCAAAACTCAACGGGGCAAATTTCTTTTATCTGGTCCACACATACTTGTCAGGGTCTTTCTGCCTGTTCTGTTGTCTGTGGGGAGCCTGCACATAAAAGCATCATCCACGCACATAGGTAGATAGGTCGGCAGGCTCAATATTTATTTATTCTGCTACAACTTGTGTAAAGAAACATCACCACCCGCTCACCGTTCTCATTTCACAGCCTGTTTGTGTGATTAATCTTGCATAAGGTGTTTAGCAGCATGCTCAGCGTAGATTTAGGGGCTGATGCATGAAGGTTGGTGTGTAAACTCTGCCCGAGAAAGGTCAACATGGAGGATTCATGGAGTGATGAATCTGCTGTCCTGTTCGTGTCACAGTTTACCCAGATTCAGTTCATGGATGACTTGTCTTTCTGTCTCACTTTCCTATTACAAAACAATCCAGACCCTCACGCTTTATCTTCAGAGCAATTTATTGTGTGTAGATACAAAACATTGCAAGTAGGCTCCACTTTATGTCTATATATTACAGTACAGTGACCCTGACCCTTTGCACAGATGAGGAAAGTACAGAAAATGTGCTGTGGGGTTTAAATACTTTAGCCTATTAGCCACCTGTGAGTGTTAGCATTTGTTTTTGCAAAAGTAGATTTGGGGCACCTCCAGGGTATTGCATCTAATTTTTTCATGCACAGACCAGTGCTTTACAGAGCCATGTCTGAAGCTAAGGAAGAGTCTGGGTCTTGTCCCCGCCAGACATTTCTTCTCCCGCCTCAAAGGCTAGAGGGGGGCTCTTTGAAACAAAGGGATTCATCTACTTCACTTCCAATATGACACTTAAGTTTACCATTGTTACTTCCTTATCGTCTGTCCTGCTAGTTTTCTCACAGTAAATCTTTTCTCGTGTCTTATTTTTGTCACTTTCCCTGCTGAGATAAATTGGAAACAAGATGATATGTGTCATCATAGCGTCCTCTGTGTTTGTTTTGCCTTTACAAACTACCATATCCTGCTATCATGCTGGACAAACTGGATACTTTTTGCAACCTCATTAGAAGCTAGCCCTTGTACAGCCCAAGGGGTGATGCAAATACAAATGGAATTGTAAGAAGTCCGTTAATTGAGATTGGGAAAAAAATGCCTAGTATGCCATAATTGTCTAAGAATAGAAATCTAATTTGCATATAACAGTATCAGCATACACCTAGCAGAGGTATGGAGATGTTTGATATCCCACACAATGTAGTGCAAATAACACAAAGAATGTTTGAATTCAGCATTACTGCCACATGTGGTGCAGCTGCATGCACATTCTTTATTTCACACAGTAAATGTGTGATGAAAATGAGGTTTTCTGATGATTGATGGAGAATCCAAACCTTTAGAGAACCACTAAAGGTCGAAACAATTTACTGCCACTTTCAGTGAAAAACCTCTCTGTTGTCTATAGTGTGCAATAAAGAATTATAGTGAAATCACCTCACTGTGTTCACCGTCTTTCTGCTTCTCCATCTCTAGTACTGTAAATCCACAAAAATATTATGTTACCTATAGGCGTGAAAAATAAACTTGTACATAATATTAACCTGCATATTTATTCATAATGTGGATCCAAGGCAAAAAGAAGAGTGAAACAGTACACAGTACAATATTCGCAATATTACTTCATCCCCTGACCCTGATAAATCTGCTGTGTGAAGCTGTGAGCACTGTGTACGGATGAACTGAATTCATTTGTATTACTCCACAGGATACTGTGTTTTACAGCTAAGTAAACCATTAGCTCAAGCCGTAAAAACACACACCCTGGTTGTAAATACCAGTAATTCTCACCATGAAGCGATAGATAAACCTGTGTTGTTGAGGCAACTAAGACAGCATGTGCCAAGCAAACCCGTGACTGGTGGAGACATTCAGGCCCCATCCAGACGAAGACGAATTTTGATGCAAACGCACATCTTTTGCATCGTTTGGGCCGACTGTCCACACGAATCCTGTAAACGCACTGCCCGTAAACGCACTTTTTTGAAACCTGGTCCCAGGGTGAATAAAAAAAAAGCCGGCTCACGTTTGGCTTCGTGTGTACGGCGAAACCGCATACGTGCGTATCGATGATGTCATCCCCACACACCTCGGACTCAAAGCTCCGCCTTCAACCCAGCTGACGGCTATTATAGCAGGGACGCAATGCTGTTTATAAAGTGGAAGTAGAGAATTTATCAACTAGCTAGCTAATCTGTCTGCTTATCAACTCCTTGAACGGATTATAGTAACTTTTAGCACCGCTTATTGTAGAAAGGCTACCGCAAGAAAAACGTGTAGCTAGATTATCAAAAAGACATCGGATCATTGATGTTTGTGTGACTGCGGATGTTGATGTTAGCTAGCGGTAGCTAGCATTAGCGCGCTAGCTAGCGCGCTAACGCTAGCTCTGCTAGCTGCAATCATGTCCGATAGAATGTAAACAAAGTTTACATTCTTTTTCTAGGTGGCCTTTATATAACGAGCAGTGGTGTAAGTTATTAAAGTCTAGTCCATGGATGTGTTAAGCT
This sequence comes from Gymnocephalus cernua, assembly GCA_023631565.1. NCBI lineage: Eukaryota > Metazoa > Chordata > Actinopteri > Perciformes > Percidae > Gymnocephalus > Gymnocephalus cernua. The sequence continues at coordinate 15,301,145 of CM042425.1, forward strand.
AAGAGAACTAGCTAACAGTCATATTATGAAAGGAAGTCACTGAAGGCTGCTCTTCTTCTTCGTTCCGTTAATTTCTGTAGCAATAACAGCGCCGCCTACAGGCCTGGCATATGAAGTACCGTGTTGAGTCATTTACATATGGATTCATGTGGACGTGAATTTTCTTGAACCGAATCCAGGGAAGACGGATGCGTTTTCATCCTAACGTCTTCGTCTGGATGGGGCCTTAGATTGCAGAGAACCATGAGCCATGGATATCAAACTTTCCTAAATAAATCAGGTTACATACACTACATACATGTATTTTCTTTAGAGCCAATGCTGTTCAGGAGGAGGGAAGATTGTAGATAAAATCTCCTTCTCGCTCCTTTGTTCCAGATTAGGAGTGTAGGTATAGGTTTCCAGAAAGCTGAGAGCTGCCTAGGTACAGGCAGATAAATGGAAGGACTAAATTGTTTTTTAACCAGGTGATTTACTGCATCTCCTCCAATAGCAATCTTTCTTTTTCATCTCTCTCTCTCTCCCTCTCTCCCACTTCTCACATTGCTTCTAGGCTTTACCCAGAATCCATTTAAGATTAATTCTCTGATAAAAATCAATTGCTAAATTCAGAGATGCACAGAGATGAATGATGGCACTGACGAGGAAGGATTGCACATACTGAGTATAATAATAGTAAGCGCTTATGGTGCATTCCCGTATTTTAATCTAACCCTTAAAATATTTCATGATCATGGCCATTTTGTTAAGTTGCTTATAGCAAAACTGTTCTGCTGAGTTTGATTCTGAAGTGTTGGTGTGGTCCTATGACCTGAGCCAAGATCAATTGTTGTTACCAAGATCAACACACCTGTTATCAACATGGATCCTGATTCAGTCTCTCTAGTCTTGGAATGTAAAATGATGCATCATACATTGTTATAATGTCATCAGAAACTGTAATGGTGATACGAGTCAGAGACTTGGAGCATCATAAACTCACCTGGAAGGATATTTGGGAGATGGAGGAAAGCACACTGAGTTTCACCATCAGAGCCACTTACGATGTTCTCACCACACCCATGAACCTAAACCAGGTACAACCAGGTCCTGCAACAACTGGTGATTACATTGGAAGGAAGAAGAGCTACCACCGAAGCCCTCTCTCCCCCTATCACCGGATTCTCAACACCACCGCCTTCGTAAGAGTAGGGCAACTTCCAGTGAAGCCAGCCGCAAGAGTGGAACCGACCCTGCTGGACACTGAGCTCGACTAAGAAAGAAAGGGAGGGAATGCCTCTCAGCTCGCCCCAGGTAATGCTCCGACACTCAGTGGAAGATAAAGATAAAGAAAAATGCATCAAGGAAAAGAGCTCTTCTAGACATCTACACATCCACTGCATACTGATTATTTCATGCCATTATTGTCAGTCATTTCTATAAGGGCACAATTATAAAACAAAAAGAGATGACACGACTGCAGTCTTGTCCAGATGCTGTTTTCACTGTGAACACTTCCAAAAATGTAAAGGCCAAGAAACAACCGTCTTGGTGTCATCTTAATCTCTCTTAAGGTCAACAGAAAAAAGGGATGGCTTCCTGTTTGCTGAGAAAATGGTCTAATTGATATGAATAGTTAATAAATCATGCATGAGGAAGTGAGTAACTTTAAAAGCTCTAATAGCGATCTAGCTTGACAATAGAGACAGATGGTATGTAGAGATGCCTGATTTCTGGTGTGCAGCAAGACCATTAGAAAGGTAGAACAGTGAAAAGGAGCCCAGATTGTTTGGTTTAATCACAAAGTCAGAGGACAAGACAAGAAGAGGACTGAATTAGGATAAAGGGAATATAATAAATTAAGAAAAGATGTGGCTGCCTCTCAGTCCTTACATGAATAAATAAGAGCTGCATGTGAGAAATATACATAAATGGAACCAATATTGAACCACCTGCATATCTAAGAAGCCTCACATCAAGAGTCTCCATTAAACTCTGTAGAAGAGTTGGTGAATAATTTTCCGGCAAATAAATTCCAATTCACATACATTTTTAACCATTTCCATTATAAAATAAATCAAAGCAGAGTGTGTGTGTTTTTCCCAAGTCTTGTATATCTATTTTATAATAGGTGCAGAGATTTAATTCGGTAATACATATTGGTATGCTGTCATGATCAAAGATTTATCAGGCTGTTTAAACAAACTTTCTACCCAACTGTCCTCACAGTAACTCTTTTCTATCACCTTTCTTCTCAGGGCTGTGCAAACATGTAAACTAACAGTTCAAGTCAGAACAGGACTCATTTTGCATTGAAGTATTTACTCTCTCAGCCACCAAAACCCCATTAAATGCCCACTGAAACCACATTTCTGAAATGGATGAAGTCCTTCTTAACCATGACATAAAAGGAGAGAATCATTATATGTCTCAAGGCTGATTTATAGACCTGAAGGTAATTATCATTTTACTACTTTGTATGTACGTTTGGATAACTAGTTTGCTACGCTAAATTGACTGTTTGCTAAACCTTTCCCCAATTGTCCAATCAACATAGCAACCATAACTAGGAAAAGAATCTGGCTCCTCTGGCACCACCTACAGCCTGTAGTGTGATTTGCAAAAATCCACCGCTCCCTGTTCAGATGCACCAATCAGGGCCAGGGGACGTGTCTAACTGCATGTCAATCACCGCTCAGGCACACGCATTCATTCTCCCTTGTGGGGGGAGGGGCTTAGAAGACCATTTTGAGCTTTACCTGAAAGGGGGGAGGGACTGAGAAGTTGTTGAAGTCCTGGATATTTGCAATCCTACCTACAGCACCTTTAAAAATGGAAGGTTAGATATCGGCCTATAGTTGCTCATTAATGATGTGTCAAGATTATTCTTTTTTAAGAGTGGCTTGATGACTGCAGTTTTCAGGGCCTTTGGGAAGATACCTGAAAGAAGAGACGTGTTACAATCTGTAGAAGATCTGAAGCCAAACAATTTAAAACATCTTTTAAAACGCCCATTGGTAGAATATCAAGGCAACAGGAGGAGGTTTTCAGATTTTGTATAATGTCTTCCAGGTTTTTGTGGTTGATCGTATGAAATTGTGTCATATTGGAATTTGTTTTAGCTGGACACTGTGACACATATCCTGTACTTGATATGGAGGCATTGACTGTTTGTCTAATTTTTTGAATTTTGTCTCTGAAGAAGATGGCAAATTCATTGCAGGCCTTGGTGCATAAAAGTTCAGACGCTACTGGTACTGGAGGGTTTGTTAACCTATCGACAGTAGCAAACAAAGCACGTGAATCAATATTGTTTCTGGCCATAATGTTAGAGAAGAAGGACCGGACCGCCTTGCATTTCTCAGTTAGGAAGAGGAAAACAATTATGAGTTTAAGTGCATAAATCATTCATAGATTGATTTAATAGGCCTAAAAAGTGCAAATATAACAGCAGTTCCCTGTATCCATCCCTGTGTTCATCAGAACATGCACCACAAGATTCATGAACAGTTTCTATCCCAAAGCTATCACTATACTCAACTCTGACCTGAAAACAAACCCACTGTAATCTGTCTGCACTAATCAATGACATCAATACCTCATGCAATGCTCTGAACTTTATTTATTTTGCACTACCTTGCATACAATGGCACTAAGTTGATGGTTGCGTATGACGACATGAATGGATTGATTGAATGAATGAGAATGAGAATGTACTATTTTATTGACTATTTATTATGCTACCTTTTTAATGTGTCCAGTACGTGAGTACACTGAAATGTCGTTGTATTACTGTGCAATGACAATAAATCTCTATTTTATTCTATCACGACTACATCAGTTGTTTAGTAGTCTGCGAATATGTTGTCAAAAGAGGTCATGGTTAATACTGACATAACTTCATTGACTCATTAGCTCCATCATCCATCTGCTTTACCTTTAGCCAAATGAAAAGTGAGGGTTAATCATATTGGCTCCATTGTTCTCCTCTGTAGCAATGAGTCTGTTACAGGTAATTATGTAGGAATGAAAGGCTCGATGGCTTCCTGGATGAAGATTGGCATCTTGATGGATGCAGGGGTGGATGGGGGGAGGGTGTTTTGGCTGCATGATGTATGGTGGGGCATAACAATCACGACAAAGATGGAGAGGGGAGCGCACGCATACATGCAGGCCTGCATGTGCACGCACACGTTTGCACATATTTTCTTCCTCCTTTCTTCATTCTTGGCTAGCGGTCAGTCCTTCTGGTCTAATAGAGAAGTATAATGCTATAAGGGGCAGCGTATAATGCTAACTGCCAGGATAATTAATTTGTTTGCACTTGCAAGGCAAATAGGTGTTTTTATTCAGCAGGCTGCCCCAGGCCATGCAGCTCTGCTTAATTGAAAGTTTGTTAGGGAATTTTCACCATTAAAGTACAAAACCAGCTCAACCAGTTGTAAGAGTTTTATCATCTTAGTTTTTTGTGTGCTCACATGATACATAATACTATGCTGTGTTCATTTAAATACTAAAATTAAGTATTATTCCAGTTTAGGAGTCTTGTCTTTTGTCAAAAATGGACCCCAACCCCCTTGACAGGTTAACCCGGCAATGATATTTCAGAAAACCAGGGCTTTTAACTGTACTCTCCGCATCTGAGATTCAGTGTATAAAGGAGAGGCCTGATCTGTACTCATTAAAAAGGCATATCATGTAAGGGTGTGTAAAAGAGTGTGTGGAATGTAAATGCTAACTGTTGACCCGGGGAAGCCTTGTTATTAAAGCAGAAACAATGACAACTTGTGGTTTGTAGCATGAATAATCATCATGATCATCATGCTATTTCACCAGCTCACTCAATATGTGTGTGTGTTTGTGTATTTAAGTGTGTCCTGAATCAAAGATAGTCCTGGAACCACTCAGTACGCAAATAGCGAATTCACTTTGTGCTGCTCCCAAGGTACCAAACAACACAAAAATAGCTTATTCTATTCACTTCTGTCCAGCAGTCTTGGGTGTCAGCCTGTTGTATTGGAGACCAATACAAAGAAAGCAAACAGCAATTTGAATATAAAAATAGTCATTTGCATTAGGTAATATGTTTGGTCTTTGCCAAAATGAGATTGCTATTTGCTAATGGATTTCCAGGTGCATACATTCAGTGAAAGGTTTGATTATAGTTGCAGTCTTGTCGGTCTTGTTTTTAAAGGAGAGGCTCTGCTGTTGCCTTCACTGCAGCTGAATCAACTTTTCTGATAACTACTAAATGGTACATTGACCACCTGATGTGTTTCCAGGTTGTCTTGCTACTGTAAAATGACTTCCTCTCGTCTCACACTGGTCTCAACTCAGATGTACACTGTCAGCTTTCAGATTTGAAACGGTGTTGTGTAATGTACTAGATTGTAACAGAAATTGCTGTTTTGCAATTAAGATCAACTTTGTTCCATTAGGCTGCAGAATAATTGAATCTTGTTTTGCTCTTTTGGATTATGTTGCTTTCAACTTTTCTATTATTGGGATCTAACTGTCAGTGCAGCTGTGGTTAAATGTGGTGGTATACTACATAAGATGTTTTTTGGTAGCACTTATAAGGCACCTTTTATGAATGGATATATAGAGTAAATATTAACTAATGGATTTACTAATGGTTAAAAAATAATGAATGCTTTATAGAACAGTCAAAAGCAATTATTAAGATTTGGCTGATGTTCATCTTTTCTTTGATAATGATTTAGTTATAGATGTAATAAAAACCCATGGGTCTCACACTTTCTAACAAACCATCAAGTCTACGGTATGTTTTGCACTTTACTTCACACTTCACTTTACTGCAATATAAAAATACTCAATTAAAAGTCTTGCAAAGAAGACGTCAACCATAAAAGTAAAAGTACTCATAATGTATAAAAAATGTCTCCTGAGTGGTGAAACATTACATATTTTTGGATTATTATTACTGATGTAGTAATGTGCGAGCAGCATTTTACTGTTGGTATAGAGGTGGGGCTAATTTTAACGATTTTATGAGCTGTTGGTTGTTTAATCTATAACATTGCACCATATTGTATACAATCATGTTTTGTATGTAAAATCTAAATCTGTAAAGTTGTCCAATAATTGTAGTGGAGTAAAAAGTTGTTGGCTTATTAATAGCCTAAAACAAATCTACGATGCATTAGTAAATATTTATTAACCACTAACAAAGCCATTCGTTACAATATATAAACCCTCGATAAAGGGTGAATTATTATAAATAACCCTTTTCTGTAACATGTAGATAACTTATATTCATTGTATGTAGAGACCAAGCATAAAGGCTTAAGGAGTCCAGCAAAAAATACAACTATTCATTTACAATTGAAAAGTTACTTAAAACTTAAAATTAGGACACAGGGAATAATTAGCAGTGGGAAAACCAGAAATATTATCAGAAACTATGGGTACTTTAAATTCTGTAATGTAAGGTCATCTAGATAACCCTGAGGACTGGAATGGACATAATTAGCCAAACAAATATAGGCCTAGAGGGTATATGTGCAAACAAATAACAGACACACAGAGGGGGAATGAAGAAACATTTAACTCTATAATGCAAATAAAACGTGATACAAAAATATATATTCAAATAGTGTTTGCACACATTTTGTATCTTATATCAAGAAACAACATCTTTAAGTCTAAAGAAATTAGATTTAATGAGGGCCCTCCTTTTGACTTCAGTTAGCCTCTTCCACCTCCTGTTCAGAGAGTAAGAGGCCATCTTATCTTGTATTTCATCTTTTTGTTGGGAAGGACTCAACCAAGGATATATGGAAACAGAAGAACATTTCTTTTTAAATTGATACATATAATGTACACCACACACACACACACACACACACACACACACACACACACTCTCTCTCTCTCTCTCTCTCTCTCTCTCTCTCTCTCTCTCTCTCACACACACACACACACACAGAGAGCGAGAGAGAGAGAACAAAATACTATATTAAATGCCACTATGACAACAAAATTAAAAAGTGGACTAAAATGTGTGAACTCAAATAGGAAAACAAGCTGTATTGTAGAATGTAATATATGTTTTTTCTTTGAAAACACCTCATTACTTTAAGCACATTTCTGTGTTAGCGCTTACTGTGACTATGCTAACCACTGACACTGTTTTGTATTACAGAAAATATATTTATAAAACTATACAGTAAAATGAAAAAAGGCCCTCCACACACCCATGGTCCACACAGGTGTTTTCACTTGCTGTTACTTATTTGCTTGATTAGGCTTGGCTGAGCAGGCTGTAGAGGCTGTGCTTGATTGACATCTGTCTAATCCTCTGATTAGTTTAGTTGCGCCTGGTAGGGGGAGAGGTTACACCTTCATCATTCAACCAGCAACATGATTCCTAATCAATCGAATGTGCAGGGCCTTAACGTTCTTACTGTGTGGCTAATATGTTAGCTATCAGCTGACTATTTGCAGAGCACTTAAGCATCAATTTAGAGTCTTATTTCTGACCACTTGATAAACGTAAGTCCAGTATTCACTGTGTTTTGGTATCAAGTCTTCACAAGTATTACTGGGTCTTCATCTGCTAGCTAATGCTACGCTATGTTGACCAGCTAGTCGCTAACTTTTTCTGTGTGACCTTTGGTGCTGGGAAGGTGGAGTATTTTCAGAACTTTTTTGACAAGAAGAGCTTAAACAATAACCAAAACAATGAGCTGTAAGATGCTAAAAGACTTTGTAGAGGTGGAGGAGCTGCAGAGTTGGTGATTATTCTCTGCTGGTTCGCTAATACCAGCAATCCAAAGAAAAATCTTCCCTATTTAGCATCTGCGCTGTGACTTTTTCCCTTGTAGACATAAATATACTCCCAGGTGACTGTTTACACTTGGCTAAAGCTAATGCTAATTATACAGTAGACAAGCATTTTGAAAGGTTTATGGCAACGAGGGTAGTCTAAATAAAGACCTCACTGTATAACAAAAAAAAACTGTTATAATCTTCATGAAGGTAGGATTTATTGCAAGACTGTTTTATTAGACTGCATTAGTTTTAACTAGGTGCACCTAATAAACTGGTAACTGGAGTATTTTCTACACAAAATGGAATCATGTTTTTTCACAAAAAGTATCTTGATTAATAAATGGTCATATAAAAACTTTTACCTGACAGTAGCGGTAGATTAAAGGTTTGAGGTCTCTTAAATCATTAGGAACCATGTGCTGTTCAACATAATGTATCACATACATGGACTGAGGCAGCTGGATGTCTTTACATTTTAATGGGCTTTTCATTACTTTAGGTACCTTTTGACTTTAAGCAGAAAAGACAAAGACACCTGGAACTTACGCCATACAGTATGTTGGTTGTTATGGCCTTTCATGGCCACACATCAAATGAAGAATTTAATTACACTCGTTAACCTTTTATCGCTTTTACCAACCAAACATTGCACACCTTGAACTTAGTTAAAAACTGGATTCTGCATTGACCAAAACCCTCTACTGGCCATTTTACTATTTACGCTTGGCTACTAATATGCTTGAAGTCCTTTTCTAACCTTTGTTGTTTTTCTTTCTGTTGTTAAATCCCTTTTAGGATAATTTATTTTCTTTTTTTCTTTCTACATAGTCTGATCTATGTTTTCCTTGAATTCACCTACACTTCTTTCCTCCTCATCCAGGTGTCCGATGATTCATCTGACTCCCCAGAGCCGGGGCCAGTCACTTGCATGGAGCCCTTCCTGGTGCGGAGGCTGTCTTGCCGGACAGTCCAGTTGCCCCCTTTGGCCTTTAGACAGGCAGAGCAGTACTACTGTGATCGCAAGTCGGAGTCAGACACAGTCACAGTTCCACCACGGCCTACAACACTGTCACTACGCACCCCACCACTCATCGCCATCACCTCCGCTGACACCAGCAGGTAGGACTGTGTGTATTCTTTTTCACTACAAAAAGTCTTTCAGTAGAATGGGTGATTAGAGTGGGGGGTGAGTAGAGTGAAGTGGTTCAGTAGAGCAGCTGTCTGAAGTGCTCGCTCAGTACCGTACAGATTGAAATGCGTTTGATGGCTGTGTGATGTTTTCTCATCAGCTACAGATTGTGTGTAGTTTACATGCTTGCAATCCAAAGCATCCCACACAGTGTTGTTTGTCAACATCAATGTCAGTATGGTATGAAAATCTACTTAAAGAGACTTAAAACTCGCTTGCGACATGGAATCCATCACAGTAAACATTTCATAAACTTTTTATGTTGCAAATAGACTATTTGAAAATTATTCTTGGAGGTGTTCAAAGCTGCTCCAATAGCACTTTTCACAGATACAAAATCACAAAGTGCTTAACATTACAGTAAAAACAATTACACAATACAAGCAATAACAAAGACTTGTGACAACCATGGGATTGTTTCACAAAGATATTTTAGACTGGTCTGTAGTGTTGAGCCAGTCTTAATGTTGCTTCTTGATTAGTAGTCTAATCAAGTTAGACAGTTTCACAAAGATGACATCTGACTTATTTTAAGCCTAAAATGTAAGCCTAAGCCTAAAAGTTAGGATAATTTGTGGATTACTAACAATGTTGTGGAGTGAGCAATGAGAAGGAAAAATGTTTTTAGAGACCGCAAAAAGCTGTTAGAACTAAACAGTAGTGAGTGACAGATTATAAGTCGTTTATTGTTTGCCCAAGAAAACTATCCTGAGCCTGACTGTCGAGTTAGCAGAAGTACTGAGCCCTGCTAAATTAAGAAACAATAACAGCAGCTCAGCTCTGCTACAGGTCTGCCCTGCACTGCTTTTTTGTATTGTTACACTCTTGCAGTTTCTCAGTCAGCCACGTTTTTTTGTTTGAAAAAAAAAATCTTAATTTACCCAGAATTCGTGGCAAATTGGTCAAGAACTAGACAGCTTTGTGCAATGGATGAATTTACGTCTGTATGAAATCTGACCATGAATTAAATCTAAGGCATATAGTAAGTCTGTCTTTGTGAAACTAGCCCCGTATGTTGAATTGGTAGTTGAATGTTTGTATGTGGGGGGAGGGTAAATTGACAAATAAATGTAATGTAATGTAAAAACGTTAATCAACAGTGAAATGTCATTTTGCAGATGTGCGCGTGTATTTAACATAACAACAAAGACAGCTTCCAAATGAGTCTGTTTTCAGCTGCAACATGCTCATTACTTGAAATTACTGAATGAAAACTGAAAATGACAGAATGTTCATGGTGATGGATTAGCTTTTACCACGCAACTTTCAAACCTCTGCAAATTCAGCTTCATACTGTAGTGAAATTAACAGAAATAATTGGTTGCCTTAAAGGTAGGAAATCAATTCAGTGTGATTTGGGAAATGGTTGGCAGTAATGCAAAGTATGCTGATGTGTGGTAGACTAACACCATGCAAACAACTGGTATGTAAATTATTGCTGACTGGCTACTTGCTTTCATGTGTGACTCATCAAATAACTAGGCCCAATAGATGTTATGTTTGTCACCACTGTCACTTACTAATCTTAAAACGGGGAAAGTAATGCACTGGATCCTGGAGCGCCAATTCAGATGTGCTGATCTGCTGGCCACATTCCGCTTTATGATGAATCATGCACAACTTGAAGGAGCTGATGGAATAACTGTACCTTGTACGATTTCACGTGAAAAAAAGATTGATAATTTACCATTTGAAAGAGGATTAACAAAATAAAAGCAACCTCTCAGAGGAGTGCAGCAAATATCTGTCATTTTCACATTTAGCACTGTGGTTTTGATTAATTTACAGTGTTATACAACACAGTAATCTTATACGTGTCATTTATTTATATCGTTCTAACTGTAATTACCCAAGCTTTTGTGCTACATTTTCTGTATCATATCATACAGGCATTTAGAGGTCATGACAGCTATTTAGTTTTATGACATAGAGTGTAAACAGCTGTATGAGAAATGCTCAGTATTAGTTTAGTGTGCACTCACAGTCTCTCATACTTTACCATAACAATGAGAAAAGAATCAAACCCTATCAGGAGAATGCTGGAGAATGTGTTGTATCAGAGTGGTTTTAGATGAAATGAGGTTTGGCAGAGACAGAGCCAAAATCTCCAACCAGCTTGATCCTCTGAGGGGAGACAGAAACAAACAGCAAACAGCATTCTGTATCAAAGACAGTTGTCCAATGGAGAAGTCCTAATTTCACTCTGCGAACGATCCAGAAATATACCCAGACAGGTGGAAATAGCATATAAATTCAATCCCCATTGTCCTGGGTTAGTATTGTACATGGAAACGGGATGACAGTTCACTCGTCAATCAAAGAAAAAGTGGTGTTCCTCTGACATGTCTTTGATTGTGATGGCATGGTTCAGAAGGCTCTATATATCCCTTATCAGCATCATGCTATGTCCATAACACAATAATGGCTCGCCATGTGCCAGATGAGACAGAAAATGCATCCACTTTTCCCTACATGTTACTGTCTTGCCCTTTTCTCTCTTTTCGCCAAGGATGATGAGACCTGCATTGTCTCACAGCTCATTAATAAGGGCGTAGCTCATCCTTGGTGCATAGTTGTCAGAAAACCTTTATGTGAATTTCAGAAAAGGGCAAACTATTCCCAAGTGTGACCATTTAAAAAAAAAAAAAAATGTTACACTGGCTGGATAAGGATTGGGTTATTTGAAAGTGGGTTGTGTGATTATTTGAAAGACAAAGGCAGGACAGGCCTGTCACTGTCCATTGTATCAACCATTTTTAATTATGTCATTGCCTTTTCTTGTTTTATTTTTTTCTTGGAGGATTTAAAAAACTAGTTATTTTTGTCATTTTACTTTTGAAAACTATTGCCTGCAGTGCAGAAAAAAGACAATGAATGTGAAATCAAAGTGTGTAAAAGCCTACCTATTAAACCATCAGTCATGTCCTATCATGTAAAGACCACATCAAGCAAGTCTGACTGCTTTCATAACAGGACATACTGAGTTTAAGAAAAAAAATGGACTGTAGAGAGAAAAATGGTCGATGGGGAGAATTTTAACAAAGGCCATACATCTTAACCTTGCTTCAAGCTAGAATCATCTATAATTCAGCACAGCTGTGAAGAAGAAATATACAGTTGTAACTTGTAAACCATTAAGGATGAAAGACGTGCCGCACAAAATGCTCCAACTGCAACTTTTGAGAGAATTTAGTTACATTAACTTTGCATGTGGCTTAATAAGACTATCTGCAGTATTAATGCACGGGCCAAGAAGTTATACAAAGTAGTTCACCACTGCGTGTTTCCATTAGATGTTCTCATAGTCATGCTCTCTCTTTTGTTTAATCTATAGAAAGAATAGAGATTTGACATAATTTATAGCCCTCAGTGCCTTAAAATACGTGCCTTAAATACATAAACATACACTGATTGTGCTGGTAGATACAAGTCCTAAGAGAGCCTGTTAAGATATACATTTTTACTGACAAAGGCTGTACCAGTACTAATAATAGTATTAGATATTGGCTCAATACTGGATCAAAACCAGCTACATTGATTAACACTAAAATGTCATCCCAGGAGTCACATGCATTATCACATCAGTTGGAAAGCTCAATTGGAAATCAATTAAATGTTTTTCTCCTTTCTTTTTAATTTCATTTTCTTTTTAAGATCCCACTTTCTCTGACCTAAATTCAGATATTCTATTTCATCCTTACTGACCACGAACCGTAGTTATATTTGCTACTTTTGTTATGTTCTGTAAGGGTTAAAAAACTACATACTGTGAGTTAGTCAGGTTTGGCTGATAACCTTCTCTGTTAAACAAGCATTGGTGCGGAAACTGCACTAATAGTTATCTCAGTCATTATCCTATTATCCCAGAATAACGGACTAAATCAACATAGGTAGAAATGGAAACAAACATGAGAATACAATAAATACAGCAAATGATAATGCAAATTGCTCCTGAAGTAAGCTATGCTACTTCATCTGGATGGATGTTACAACTTAACTTCTGCAGGTGAGGAGAGAAAATATAGCTGTTTACCCCAATGAAGGCAGTTATGCTGGGTTGTGGCACAGAACAGCAGGCTAGCACTGTCCATGTAAGTAGCTGTGAGCACTGTTAAACTTCAACTAACTCTTCACGTGGAATCTCGCTACTTTTTTACATATGTAATCGTGTGATGTTCACTGACCAATCGACATGCTACATGTAGCGACAAGCAACACATTTTGTAAGGGTAGGGAGGACTGTTTATTGCGAACTGCCTTACAATCTAAAACTAATTGAAGAAGTTTTCGTCATGCTGACTGAAAGTACCGTATGGCTTGAAGCGATCATGTTGTATTGACTACTGACAGATTCACATGTCAACATGTTTATAAATGAAATCCAAAACTTTTCCATGACCTTGTTTAGGAACAAAGAAATGGAAAATAAATGAAATAAATATACACATTAGGTTTCAGGTCAGTTCTCAGTATGTGCAGTATTCAGTTTTGCTGTTGTATCAGTGCATTCCTGCAGGGAGTATGGTTAACTTCAGAAGTAAAGGTGGACCAACACAAAGTCCACACAGAATAGGTGTGTGAGTGCTCATGTGAGCTGCTCATGTGTGCATACAACTCACACACCTATTCTATCTGCTCTGTGTGCTGTCCCTGCCACCATTCTCAGTTACCTGCCACTTCTGTTTTAGGTCACCTTGTTTCTTAGAGAAATACATTTATTCTGTTAAAACAGGAGAGATTGCAATCCCCACACTGTTTGCTCACAGAGTAATGGGCTTGAGTAGCTACGGAAGTGTAGCAAAGTCTCCTTTCCTCATGATGACAAACAGAACAGAGGAGGCAAGCTTTAACAAGGTGGCTGGATGTTTGCACTCCTCTGTGCCCTGTGGACATCACAGGCACATACATATATCCTGTAATGGCCCTCGGTTTATGAAATAATGTCAAGGTGAGCTTATTTTACATGCAGTGTGTTAAATGCCTGCTGTTACAAATATGTTTACAAATATGTTTCCTTATTTTTTTCTATTCGGTTAGCTATGTCCTTTTTCTACACTACAAATCTGCATTTTTGTGATAAGCCTAAATATAATTTGGACTATTGGATAATGAAACTGGTTCAGTGTTGTTATACAGTATGATTTGGTCACCTGGCTCTTTGTCCACTGCCATGTCCTGATTTTCACTCACAGAGGATTTCAGGGGAGGTGCTTTGGGAGGGTCCCTTATGTGTAATTTATCATCCTGCTCACTATATTCCGTCGCCGCTTGTTCCTTCCAGGGGACTTCAGAAGGGAAGAACAGTGTTGTCACGTCTGGCTGGTTTTACGCACACCGTGGATCAAGATAACTACAACTACTGAAGTTTGCATGATATTGTGGAAAGACCATCCGCCCGTGTGGACTGCTCGCCCACCTTGCTGAAATGGGCGTGTACGGAGAAAGCGGGGAGCACTTGGAAACCAGATTCATTTGAGTCGAGTTCCCCCCCGCAGCCTCGCCCTGGGACACTTCCCCCTTTCCAAACCGCATAGGTCTACCTCGTGATGCGTAAATGGATTCATTTTTCGCTCTGTCCAGTGTGTTTCTGCAGGGCAGTGACAATAAAGTTGATGGAGTTCAACTAATTACTTGAGCTCCAAAACACAACGTGGACGTGAAGCACCTGGAGTAGGCTAACTAAAAAGTTGTCTCGATTACTTCTAGTTATAATTTTGTCTTCGGATTTATTTATTTTCTAAAAACACCTTTAAAGTCGGAGTGTTTCAATCGCCCCCCTTCCATCACCTTCCTCCAGGTCATTCCATTTGAATGCTCCTTAAGTGTTTATTTCTTTTACAAAGTATTTAATAACCAACCAGGCGAGGATGGACACTGCCTGCGGGAAAGTGGGGACGGTGTCTGCCGGCGGCGGAACCGGCGTGAGTACGAAGGCGCCTAAACATCTGTGGAGGCAGCAGAACCAGCCAGCGCTCACTCCGCTCCACCACGCGCTGGTAGTGCGCAAGAACGACCGCGTGAAACAAAGAGGCTTTTCGGACACCGAGAGATACCTCAACCCGAGGAACATGGACCGGACTTACGCAGTGGACACGGGGCACCGACCCGGGCTGAAGAAATCCAGGATGTCGTGGCCGTCGTCGTTTCAAGGTCTTCGACGGTAAGGGCAAAAGGGAAACTGTATTTCTTCATCTTTTGTCTCTTTTCCCCCCTCGATGAAGATGGGCGTTGTGTGCTTGACTGACGCGCGAGAGCAGAGAAGTATTTCGGCTCGTATATCCGAACTTTGAGGGGATTATTCATTTTGGGCTTCGCCTATATGCTCGACCTCTGTTTTTCATCACTTTTTGTTTCGCACCGTCGAAAGCATTTACTATGTACACTAACTGTAATGGCAAACAAAGGACGGATAAAGTATATGCTTAGTAAGTCGATAGCGAAAAGGTAAAAAAAGAATAAAATAGTCGCAAAATTATCCTCATAAAACGTTGCCGTTTTGTGTTTTTCACTCTTAGACACACGCTATCCCATAACCTAAATCTGTTTAATATGTTTTATAATAACGGAGCTTACTAGCGCTTATTTCAAATTTTGGGTCAGAAAGATGTGTCAGCCGAGAATGACAGGTTCGTTTGTCGAAAATGTCAAAATAAATAAGTGAGTGTTAGCTTAATAGTTAGGTTTTTGTGTTTGGGCTCATATCTGTTAGTTAATATCTGGCACACTAGGCAGGCAGAGATGTAGTGTAGAACAGAGACTGGTGGAAATCAAAGGTAGGCGTTGCCAAAGGTAGGTCACAGGGAATATTCATTTGTACATGGCCCTAAACACAACACATGCTGTCAGCCCCCTTGTATCTTTTTAAAATAGTGTTAAGTGATCTTTAGGGATTACTATCACTGGCTTTAGGATCAGTAGTATTCATGTTTGTAAGTCAAATTACTCAAAGATATACAGTAGGGGGGCTTTACATCATCACCATTACATGGTGACCACATTCTCTGAAATGACACTCACAATAATCTGACTCACTACACATGGATAATCTTAGAGCATGTATGACAAGTGCTGGGACTTCAGGTATTGCTTGCACATTATTTAACCAGAGCAGCTACTGAGCAGCTACTGTAAAATGACGGCAGTAATGTTTGCAGTAAAGACAGTTTTAGTGAAGCCTGCCTGCATACGGACAGGCAGACAGACACAAAAGCAGCTCTGCACTCTGACAGCCCAGGTGTGTGGGGAAATGTTTCTGCTCTAACTACTTGCTCTGGGAAGGAGGGAGAAAAAAAGAAATGAAATCTGAGAAGGTCACCTCATCTCCCGGGCTTAAGTGACTGTTGGCCATGCAAGTTTCTGTCAAACAGTTTGCTGTTTCCTTTCTTACTCTTGATTTGATTTGAGTAATACTTGCCTGCATGTCCAGTCAACTATAGAAAGCACAGAGGCTTGCCTGGCCGATAGACAGAATGGTCCCTGTCACAGTGGCAGAGCAGTCATATGGAGGGAGGGAGGCAGCGAGGCAGCGTATAGAGCACAGATGGAAGTGACATTGCAAAGTGGTGTGCTGGACCAAAACACCCATGTGATGTTAAAATGTTGGATTGAACTTGTATTTTATCCTAACAAAGTGAAATGTAACAGGAGATGTTCATGTAATTTAACTTAGTCAAAGATCATTCAAGCACTTCTCATATTTGCTTCAGGAGGGTAATTACACAGAGATTAACCCAAACAAATCAAATTTTGCATAGAAGGCTAATTACGTAAGAGGCACATTGCACTCCAGCACATATTCAGGAACACTCGCAGCAGGCTAAATCAAATTTGCCCCTTTGTACACCACATCCCAGCACACCATTATTTGTAGCAGGTCAATAAGGTCATTTGAGTTTTTTTTATTCTTATGTGCAACCATTGGGTTGGATGTTTCTGTAATTATTATTTTAATGTCTTCTGGGACTCGCAAGGGCCTTCATCTGGTGTGGATTTCATTAAATGAACACACCTTAGGGGTAGGAATCATAATATACAATCCTAGCATGACACACTGTCCACAATAACAATGCAGGTGATTGTGCTATGCACAACATATTGCAAGACAATCAGAACAGCAGCTGTTGTGTGAAAGCAGAGCAGATGCAGTTAAAGTGTGTGTATCAAAGGGATGCACCTCTTTCTCAAAGTCTTTTTATTCTGTGTAAGTTACATTTAACTGAAACCTAAAAAATAGCACATTGTTAAAATGAATTGCATACAGCTAAGCTATAAGGAAAACTAGTAACTTCTCTATGCTTGAAAAAAAAAGCAATATTTTTTATATAAAGGTGATGCGTGATGCATGTGTTTACATTTGAGCCATGCATTTGATTAACTTTTCCAATCAACAAGGCAGCAGCAGGTCACATATTCTTCCAGGGCTCCAGACTGCGAAAGGGTGAGATCTGCGTTCCGGCACTTTCGATTAATAATAAGTAGATTAATCTAATTGGCATCAGTGTTTCATGTTCGTTTAAAATAACGCCAAATATCTATTCCAGTGTTTCCCCTATTCACCCTATACCAGCGCACCGTCGTGAGTCCATGCACAAGGCAAGTGTCTGTGGTTAGTTCACATGCAGGACAGTTGCATATTATCTGGTAAAGTCAGTTGAACAGGTGAAGATCACGTTGTCGGTAGCCTACCAGTTACAAACAGGCTCGGTAGTGAACGACACAGTAACCTGCTGCAGATCTGGTGTTTTAAGCTGAGCTTGACAAAGAATATTCAGTTAAAATAGATTGGTGATACTGTACTGAAGTCAGCTGTAGTGAATGTAGCCCCGGTGTGTTTTATGTGAAATGACTGCGTCGGACTCTCTTTATATTCAGTCTATGGTCAGAAAGTCTGTCATATGGCCTTGTGTGCTCTGAATAATTCTTAATAATAAGTCATAATTTTGTTTTAATTAAAACTCAACTCCTGGCAATTGCTCCTGGTGTTCTTCACCACTGTTTTGGAAGAAGGAAATTACGAGAGTAAAAGGGGACCTAGCTTTAAAAGTGAGTGAAATGAGAGAAATTTGGTGTAGAATAAATATGGAGGGATCTAGCTTTGAAGAGTTTGGACGCCAAGGACATGTACAGATGTAGTTCTGTCACAGTGAAAGATCATGGAGACCCAACTAGAAGGGTTGGCCGTCAGACCTTTCCATTGTCCCACAGGGGGATGGACTCTAAGGGAGAGTAAGAAGAGGCACATGTTGTTTACTTGTTCTGATGCTGTAATGACAGTAAAGTGACCAGTGAACACTTACCTTATGTTTACATTTTATGTATTAGTTTTGGTGTTTGCACTGTAATGATAGTAATAATACTTAGTAATAGTACTAGTAATACTAGTGCTCCTAGTAAAAATAAATTAAAAAAAGATAATCTTGAGCCCTGTCTTCACATGAAAAACTCAGCAATCAAGTTGTTGCTGCAAGTTAGATCAACAAGACATACTTCCTGATTGTTACAGACAGATATAAACAATTTCTGATGCAGTGCCCCTGTAGAACATGTATGAGAAGAGCCAGCTACTTGCTCAACACATACAGTTGATATCAAGCTTGGTTATACAGAGAGACAGCAAATCTTTCACTCAGAGCTTTGTGCCCGAGTGGCTGGTTTGCGCAAGGTCCAGCAGCCCCAAGGTAAAACGCATCACCCAAATGTGTCACAATGTAGGCTGGGCCTGGACGCTGCTCAAGGCTTCAGCAAGAATCTGGAGCATCCGTTAATGAGGAGATGGCATTTCTCCCATTCCTCTCCTGCTGCTTGTTTGAAGATGCTGCGGGGTGGGGGTGGGTTCCTTATCTGTGGAGATGTCATTGAAGAGGAGGATCATGATTTATATTCTCTCTGTCAAATAGCAATCAAGATTTGGCGATTCAAATTTAAAAACAAAAAACTATGTAACATCTAAGGAGCTCCTTCCTGGACATTTTGTCCCCTCAGCAGCAGATTGGAAAACGTACCCCTGCCACTTCACTCTACATTGTATTTAACAGTCGTTGATTTTTCTTCAGCCAATTCTCCTCATCCTACTGTGACTTGCCAGAATGAGGTTTTTAGCCAGTATGAAGCATAACCCCCTGGCTATGTCATTAGATACCAAGGATGTTAGTGAGCAAGTCAGAAATTGCTATTTGGTACGTGACTATATATAACCCCAGTCACAGCCATACTCCCAGTCATACTGCATAGGCTGCTACACATATATTCCCAGGCATGTGAAAGATGTCCAGCACATGCTAATGAAAGCATTGCGGACATGGTACTAAATTAGCAAAGATCAGCATCAAACATCATGTAGCTTGGGTAATGAAATGGGTTATGAGTAATCATTTCTGGCTGGGATTTTTTTTATGTGTTTGGTGTCACAGTATGAAAGGCAGGCAGAGCTAATAATTAGGTGAATGCCCAGCCCCTTGTCTGGGTCTTATTGACCTGTTCATTCAGGCAGAAAGGGAAGGTGTATTGAGAATGTTCTGTGACTTACCCAGGCTTTGAAAGATGAACATGTGCATTAGGATGCCAGCGATGCAGACAAATTGAAGTGGGGAAGTCAATTTTAGTCAAACATGGAGTAAAGCCACAGCTACTTAGGAGAAAGGCAAAAGGTCATTCATCATACAGGATGTGTTAGATTTGCAGGCGATAGTGCTGCAGGCTTCATTCTTGTCAGAAGCTTACTGGTATGTTCTAAAATCATCATCGTAATAGATGTATACAGTAAATACTGTCAGTACTGATAGGATAAATATTTATATTTAATCCTGGAACTTTATTTTATTATACTACAGCTATAGATACTTTTTCTATGTATCAGATTACTCCCTACCTCAGCTATATGCACAAAACAATCTATCAAAGGGTACTCTATGCATAGAATGCATACTATGTTTCCCAACATGCATACATTGTGACACTGGTACATACAACATATGCATGCTACGTGGATGGAATATAACAAAAAACTCTCATGGAAAACCATACAAAATCCATGCCAATTGATAGCTACTCAGAAGCCATTAGCAAGTCTAAAGTATTCGCTGTGTTAGTCAGTCTTCCTGTCAGCCTTGTCTGTAATACAATCATAAGGTGACATTCTTTAACTTCAATTCAGTTGAAAAGTTACCTTACCTCCATCTATAACACCAGGGTACACTCAAGAACACTGACCTTGACACACGTCTCTAATGTTTCATGTTGAATTAACTGTGAAATCAGTAATGGCTGTATTTGATCCCTGTGATAAATGTGGGTTTTATTTGGATTATAAAAGATGTCTGGAATATCTTTAGCATGTTATCCTTTTTTTAAATGACATATTGCAGAAATGTGAAGGGCATTACAGTCTGTGAAGGGGATTGCCCTTACCTTAACACATCCTCTTAATTCTAACACTAATGCCATTACCTATTTGGAGTGTATTAACATTGTATGTGTTTGCATCAAAATAAGAGTGCTCCGGCAAACGTGTTTGCGATTACGCCATTCTGACGCTTCTACTGCCTCTGGAGCACCGACTCATTGCTATCTGGGAAAAAGACAATACATTAGCGATTAGCAACGTGTGTGCCAAGGAAATACCACAAGGCGGAAAGCTCCAAAGACATTTCAACACCACCAACCTCATCAGACATTTGAAGGTTAGTCACAGAAAGGAGTATGAGGAGTTTTCAAAGTTAGCTAATGCTAAGGCAGAGCGGAGTGTTAAAGCTCTGGCGCCACTCAAACAGCTGTTTACCCGTGTGTGTGTGTGTGTGTGTCTCTGTCGGTGTTTGTGTGTGTGTGTGTGTGTGTGCGTGCGTGTATCTGTGTGTGTGTGTGTGTGTGTGTGTGTGCTGAAGAAATGTCTGCAGTGATTGAAAGGACATTTTTTTAGATTTTGAGCTAGGACAGAAAGCCAAACAATTACTGATACATTCTCTAAACACGTGTGACTGTTACGTAATGCCATAATTTTCATTTCATAAAAGCGATCGGTATCGGTATCGGTCGATACGTCTTCCAGCAATCGGTGATTGGTGATCGGCCCCAAAAATCCTGATCGGAGCACGCTTACATCAAAGTTTTCTTCCAGTATCCTTGTGTCTCTGCTCCCTGGTGTCTCTAAGTATTCTCTGGAGATGAATATAGCTCCATAGATCTATATATAAGCAGTCAGGATTTAAACTGCACCAAATACATAGTGGCTATAAACCACTGTCCCTATGCTGCCACACAACCAAGATCCATTGAAGCCAAACTGAAGGGGGAGGATTTGTCTTCTGCTGCTGTACTGAATAGCAATCTGGGCCTGTTTGAATGTGAAGAGTTTACTTGGCCTGGCTACACATATATACATATAGAGGATGCTGTATGTTGACACTGATTCAACATGATGGGAGGGGTTGTGCATGTGGGGAACATATTGAAAACTAGACAGTGTCCAGCAGACAGACCAGTGAGTGTGACTGGCTGTAGGAAAGCCTTGCTTCATAAAAGAGACGAGCTGTAGTGAAATGGTGATATCTCAAATAAAAACAGAGCTCCAACAGCGTATGTGAAGCAGAGAGGATTGGTCATCTAATTTTTACCAGCAGGAACAGGCACTTGTTTTTTAGTGCACTCCCCTGGCTTCCCTTTCCTCACTGGTCATCTGCTAGGCTAATAAAATGCATCAAACCATTTTTGAAGGACAGCCTTGTAAATGGCCACAAGCCAAAGCCTCTCTCGACTGCCTGCTTGATGCTGGGTGATTCCCTGAGGTCTTGGCTGGCTGTGCTGTACTGATCGCATTACACTCAACAGGGTGATAAAGACTCTAGCTGGGCTCACGACTGGCCTGGTCTAGGGACTGCTGATAGCTTTAAAAGAACATAATACAGACATATGAATTAGTGATTGTTTCTGTCATAGGGCAGGGCAATATGAAGAAAATCAGATATCACGATATTCTTGACCAAATATCTCGATATCGATATTGCGGTGATATTCTAGGCTTGACAATTGGTGCTTTAACAAAATATCTTCACACTTCAGATTTTAGATAAATAGTCATCAGTAATGTGGGGAAAAGGCAAATAATAGAACAGTCTGGTCAAAAAAGTACTTTACTATAATGCAGCCTTTAAAACCAGGAAAAGACAACACTTATGTCATATCACCATATTACAATATCCAAAATCTAAAACCATATCTAGTCTCATATCACGATATTGATATATTGCCCAGCCCTATTCTGTCAGGATGTCTGTATTAAAGCTGTGGAGAGATCTATGACAACAGGAATTACTTTTCATCATTTATTACATATTAAAAGGCACATGGTCTTGATGTGGCAGAAGTCATTACATATCTGTGCCACTTTAAAGCTGACTGCAGCGTAGAACACATGTCTATACCATACATTAGTAAGTCTGTAGTTAATGGTCTGTAGTTAATGTTTTTGTGTTGCTGCTTGCTACATGTCTTTGCACATGCGTCTGAATTTAAACATATAGTATGACCGGAACTGCTGTCCGGGTTCTCGGCAGTAAGTCAGACACGTTCCAGGTGAGGGTTGGCCTCCGCCAGGGCTGCGCTTTGTCACCAATCCTGTTCGTAGTATTTATGGATAGGATATCGAGGCGTAGTCGTGGTATGGAGGGGTTGCAGTTCGGTGGGCTGGGGATCTCATCGCTGCTCTTTGCAGATGATGTGGTCCTGATGGCATCATCGGCCTGTGACCTTCAGCACTCACTGGATCGGTTTGCAGCCGAGTGTGAAGCGGCTGGGATGAGGATCAGCACCTCTAAATCTGAGGCCATGGTTCTCAGCAGGAAACCGATGGAGTGCCTTCTCCAGGTAGGGAATGAGTCCTTACCCCAAGTGAAGGAGTTTAAGTACCTTGGGGTCTTGTTCGCGAGTGAGGGGACAATGGAGCTGGAGATTGGTCGGAGAATCGGCGCAGCGTGGGCGGTATTACATTCTGTTTATCGCACCGTTGTGACGAAAAGAGAGCTGAGCCAGAAGGCAAAGCTCTCGATCTACCGGTCAGTTTTCGTTCCTACCCTCACCTATGGTCATGAAGGTTGGGTCATGACCGAAAGAACGAGATCCAGGGTACAAGCGGCCGAAATGGGTTTCCTCAGGAGGGTGGCTGGCGTCTCCCTTAGAGATAGGGTGAGAAGCTCAGTCATCCGTGAGGAGCTCGGAGTAGAGTCGCTGCTCCTTCACGTCGAAAGGAGCCAGTTGAGGTGGTTCGGGCATCTGGTAAGGATGCCCCCTGGGCGCCTCCCTAGGGAGGTGTTCCAGGCACGTCCAGCTGGGAGGAGGCCTCGGGGAAGACCCAGGACTAGGTGGAGGGATTACATCTCCAACCTGGCATGGGAACGCCTCGGGATCCCCCAGTCAGAGCTGGTTAATGTGGCTCGGGAAAGGGAGGTTTGGGGTTCCCTGCTGGAGCTGCTCCCCCCGCGACCCGACCACGGATAAGCGGACGACGATGGATGGATGGATGGATGGAGTATGACCGGAACTTCATATCATTTTTTTTGTATATGACTATGAGAGGCTGTTTTTGGTCCTAACCCCAAGCATGCATACACTGTAAATGCATGCCTTCCAGTAAACCATATGTCATTTAAAAAAAACTAAGTTTATATTTAATAAACTCTAGGCCAATGTTTTTAAGGGGCAGGCTAATTTGCAGGTGGTTGTGATCAGATTCTCAGTGGAAGTGGGTGGTAATTGGGTGGCTTATCACTTACAAGAAGACCGAGATTGCCATGGTTGAAGAAACCTGGAGGTGGAAGGGAAGGAGGAGGGTCGCACTCTATTCCTGAAATGACAACTGACAACCGCAGAGGAGAGAACAGATTTAAAGCAGGGATGTCATGCTGTGATTGGCTTGTGAAGTACATGGCTGAAACTGATTGGTTTGACTAAAACGTGAATGCCTAGAACCAGCTGATCAATTATGAGCGATGTGCAAACATTATTGAAGTCTTCCTATAAGAATTTAGCTACATTACAGCAGTTAGGTTGCAACTGACAGTAGGGCGGCAGCTATTACAGGTGCCACCTCCTGGAAGAAATAGGCCAACAATAAACAGCCTGACAGCAAGTTGCAAGGCTTTCTGAACATGAACAGGGTTTCATATACTGCACTGTAGTGAAGGGAGCTGCTGTGGGAACTGGCAAGGCACGGTGCATGGTTACTAAGATTATTTCCCTCAGTTTTTGATTATTCTTTTTTTCCTTTGCTGCTTTTTTTTTTCTTTCTCTCTCAGTCAGTGTGTTGTCTTGAGACACATTTTTTCTATCTCCTGATTCACTGACGCAAACACGGGCACACAAATAACAGCATTGGTTTGTGCACACACTGACATACAATTACTCCCCTGTTTTCATCTTTTTCTTCCATCTTCCCTATTGTCTTTTCCTGTGTGTCTCTCTATTGTTCTCAAAAAATGATGTTTCTATTTATTGATCTTACTCTTTCAGCATTAGGGTTGGGTACTGTTCACATTTTTATTGGTACCGGTAGCTGAAATTCGGTTAACAAAACATTAATTTCAGTTGTAAAAATAATTTCAAACCTATTCATCCTATTTACTTAGAACATTTTGTTATTTATTTAGACACTCAAAACAAAATCAACAAAACAACAAAATAAAACAACTCCATCCCCCCTCTCAAACCTGTGCCTTCAGCCTAACAAATAATAATTAATTTCTTACACAGCACTGTAACTTTTATTCCTGTATTTATTCTATTTTAGCCTGTTTTATTTCCATGACCATTTTTAATTTCTCTTTAATGTTTTATGTAAAGCACTTTGAATTGCCTTGTTGCTGAAATGTGTTTTAAAAATAAAGTTGCCTTGCCTTACAACCTCCTCAACCTGTCAGTCAGTCACCAGGGCATAGAAGCCACTGTTGTGCCTGCCTGTCTCAGAGGAAGTTTAACGTTAACAGCGATCACTTTCGCCTTGCCAGTATATTATATAGCAGCGAACGGTGTCTGCATGAACTTTTGGAAAGTATAACTACACTTGCAACTGCTTTCTCTGCATTGCCATGACTCACTGACTTAAACAAAACTGCAGAGACAGCGTCTCTCCTCTCTCCTCCATTGCATGAAATGGTAGAGAGCAGAAATGTAAAGACAGTAAAGACAGTCAAACATTTGGAATAGTAAAGAGGCCCAGATATTATTCTTGGAGATATAGTGAACCCAGCCATAATTAGAAGGCCAGTTTTGGGAAGTTTGTATGACTATTTATATGAGATTTTGACAGTAGAGAGATGGCAGGAAGGGAGGGGAGAGAGACTTGTTTAATAGCACGAAAACTCAATGAGATACCAAGTTGCTTTATTTCTGCTATGTGTAAGTTGGCTATTATTTGCTAACATGTTATCCATTAAGGCCTGGATGCAGTTCGAAACTAACTCCGACACGGATAGTGGTTGCACACTATCTGCATTTTCTGCGTTGGGTGTCTGCATATGTTTTACATGGGTTTGTTGGCATGTATAGTTGACTCACTAACGGACCACATCACGATAATAAATTACAATAGAATACAGCTTCAGTATTATGATAGTCTGGCTCAACGGATGCACATTGCTTGCATGAAGCCTGACATACGCGCTGGATGTCCCTTCCCTTTCGCTATCCATTTTTGCAAGTGCACCGTTGTTGTATCCTGGGCTTAGCGTCGCCCAGGAAAGTTGTGATTGGTTGAAAGAAATACAAAAAAAACAGAGCGTTTTTTTTCCCCCCTATCCCAGAATAGATTGTAGTGTAGCCAGACCAAACTCCAGCGCTGACACTGCACTGGAGTATGGTCTGGCAATGCTAGTATTAGACTAGTATTAGTGTTATCACTAGTATTATGATGGTCATAAAGTAAATTAAATCAAATTTGTAATGAAGGGAAAAACAATCTAACTTGAAAGTTATTATGGTGGCACAGCATTAAAACATAAAAAAATGCCAAGGCTTGCCAGCAGTTATGCCACTGCTTATGTGGTGTACAGTATAACTTTCGTGCAAAAACACAAGGTCATCTGCAATTTGCATTTTTGTTTCCTTGTGACAGATAAAAAAAGCCTCCCATCTGAAGACATGCATGCATAATTCATGGTTCATCAGTGCTGTTGTAGATTAACTGTGCTAGGAAGAAAAAAAAGTTGTGTACCTGTTTTCTCCCAAAATCGATAATTTAATTTTAAGATCTATATAGCCTTGAAAGGTTGACAGCAGTCTGTTTATCTCTACGGTCATACTGTTTCCCTTTGTAGCTTGCATGCCATCGCTCATGACAAAAACGCAAGCAAACGTAAACCTAACCTGAGTGTTAGGAATATACTGAGCATAGTGATGGACAGCAGAAAAGTGGATTGTGCTGCAGGAGTTGTTTGAGCCTGTAACTGACATGAGTTTAAGATGACTGTGGCAAGCTCTCTGCTAATATACAA
The DNA here is from genome assembly GCA_023631565.1 of Gymnocephalus cernua. Lineage (NCBI taxonomy): Eukaryota > Metazoa > Chordata > Actinopteri > Perciformes > Percidae > Gymnocephalus > Gymnocephalus cernua. The sequence continues at coordinate 15,327,584 of CM042425.1, forward strand.
GCCTACAGGGTGTGTGCATTTGATATTGAAAAGATTTTTGGTGGATTAGCAGTTTAAGACTGTGACTCATGAGTTGATTTTCTGTCACTGTGGGGATTTGACAGGCTAATAAATCGGCCCAGGACCATTTGCTTATTAACAGGAGATGGATTTTGTATCAGACCCATGGGGAAGAATGAAGAGGCTGGTCCTGATGGATCCTATTACAGAGCCATTAGTGGAGCTCTTCAGATTGTGTACCAATGTTTGTAGTTACAACACCATCCAAGTCTGTTCTGTTATATATTATTCAACTTTGCTTGGTTTATCAACTTTTAAATCCATTATTTGAATCCAATAACATAACATCCAATTCCAACAATACATTATTACCCAATATACCATTCACTACAAACAAAGCATTTTGAGATTCAACAAGTCCTATGCAATGACACTGCCCAGTAGAGAGTGACACAGGAATTAATTGTCGCTCCCATCCCATCCTGAGCCCACGAAAATACTCCCGTCATATCACGATCATGTGACTGCCCCCCCTACCCCAAAATCCTGTTCTGCAAAATCCCGAGAGAAAGACTCCTGAATCCTGTTCCGCTCCCGTTTCGTTCCCTATGTTGTCTAAAGTTATTAGACTCTGTTGCCCCCCTGTAGCATGTTTGGTTAATCGCGGTCAAATCACTGAGGTTGCCTCGGAAATTTAGGCTACACTATACATGCATTATCTGCAGGCCTAGGCAATTTTGTGGGCGGAGGCGGGCAGGAGAGGCCGAGGCCCGGCTGGAGTAGGAGGGCGGAGGCTGGATGAGAGGTGGAGTGTGTCTGGAGGCGCTGAGCCCCCGCTGCTGCGAGAGGAGCTGCTGGTAGGCCATGGGGTAACGGAGATCTTCTCACACTCAATACACACATTTATCGATTTAGGGTAGGTTAGAAGAATAGTAGCCTAGGAATGCCTCACAATCTTTGGGCGCACTCACCGCATTGCAGTGTCAGTTTTTGTATTTAATCTCCGGCTCCGTCCCGCTCCCGTTGATTTCTATGCTCTATTCCATCCCTATCACGTTACCAACAGTGAAATTAACTCCCATACCGCGGGAATACCGTGACCCACGGGAGTCCCGAAAAATTGTCACCCTCTACTGTCCAGTCACAACCGCTAATATATTAGCAGGCTAAAGTTTGTATTTGAGGAAGTGCTTATTGCTTGACATGTATAACCACACATGTATAAAAACATTTAATACATATATTCTTACGTATAATACACAATGACTGAATAATAGCTATATTTCTGTGTAATGGAACTATAATATCAGTACTGCTAAATTGCTTGCTAAAATACTGGTAGCATGTAAAGTACACACTTGCTGTAGGTTTAAAAGGGTGGCTCCGTCTTCACAGAGAACAAGGTTGTGGTCCTTTTTGAAATGTTTTAAATCACTTACATTGAAGTTTGCACAGTGGACAAAAGTATCAAAATCCTCATAAACCTTTTAAAACCACTCTACTTGGATGTTTGGCCATGAACAACAAACATTGTCAGTGTCACTCCCACAGAAAGTATCAGCTAAAAACCTCAAAGTAAGGACTGTAGCTTTCATCTTTCACAGACTGTGCCACTTGACAGCACATCTTCAGCATTTTTAGAGACTTACAGAAGACTAGGCCCTATCTTAAGAGTGGGACAAATAACAATGGCAGATCTGTAGAAACCAGTGCTAACTTTGAGCCCCCAGCAGAGAGAATGTTGACAATGGCTTCCCTTTTAACAGTTCCAACCACTCCTTGACTTGTACTGTTAATTTGCATTGCGCAACTTAAAGGCCAGTTGTACATTGAATTATATTTATTAAGTATGAAAAATATCTGTCCTGTTGCTTTTTTCCTGAATGCATTCACAGAAGGTCACCTTGCTCATTTGGGAAATAGTTGTCATGTCTACATTAGTTGGAGGGGTGCACTGATTTAATTAGTGATGAGATCTCATGAGGATGCTTTGAGGACAGTGAGCAGAGAGCGTGGAAGAGGGGTATGAGGAGATTATTTGTGTAGAGTAGGACAAGATGGGAAAGTTCTGGTTTAAAGCAGTTTTCATCAAACTCTTAACTGGGTGCTCACATTTTTAAAATACGAAACATAAAAAAATCTAAAGTTACCCTGATTTTGAACACTAGCAGTGCTATGTATGTAGCAAAGTTTCTACCAATGGGTTCCCCTTTTGTTTGTATGGTATATGTGCATGCAGGCATGTGAGCATGCAATACACACTTCTGATCAAGCCGCTGTTGACATGGCATGATTTGAAATATTAATGAAAATTGTCTGTGCAATTGCTTTTATCAGGAATGAGATATTGTCAACGTTTGTCAGGCCTCGAGGATACACACGATGCATTCTGCATACTCTTTGCTGAGTACATGCACCAAAAACATGCATATAAAGGCAGAAATTGGCAGAATTGCAGCTACTTGATTGCAAAATGTTTCAAAATTGGAGGTCACCCCAATGCAGCATGCTTAGGTATGTTAACGTTTCCATAGAAATAGGAAACATTATAGTTAGTTTTCCACATCAGTCAGCCTAACATTTGCCACACTTGATACCTGTCCAATATCATGGCATGAAAGGTTTGCCTGGAAGTGGGTTATGTGCAAGGAAGGAGACATAGAAAGGGCTCATAGCCTCACAGTCAAAATACAGGAGTTGTACAGGTCCTGCTTTTTCTGCCATACTTTTTTACTTGGCTATATACAGTATGCACACAGTTGGGCAGGGCAATGGGAATGTGGTAGTCTGTTACATAGATCAAATGTAACAGACAGAATGCAACAGTGATAAAAGAAACTGTTATGTGTCTGCAGGGAATCTTGGACCACCGAATGACTGTGCCCTACTTCCGCAAGATGACTCAAGGCTCAAATGTAAAACATCAGAAATTCATATTTCAAAGGCTGCAGGGTTTGTGCATGTAAAAAAAAGTTGGAAATACAAATGTATCGTGGCCATTTGAGACAAACCAATTTTCCTACTGCTTGTATAGTTAATATGCTGTAAAGTCAAACATTGAACTCAAGATTGTCAGTAGTTCTCAGACTTTTAATGAAGGCACCAAATAACAAATGCTACTACTTAAATCTACACTCCATGCAGGGTAATATGACTTGAAAATGCCACAAGTCTCCCCTCAAAGTTAGCTATACTAATGTTGCTCTCAGGCAAACGTCATAGCCAGCTGTGGTTTCAGCCTCACCTGACACTCTAAAACCATGGAATACAGTGGGTGCACCATCAGGGACTGAAATCTCATTGGCATCTTAACCCATTTGTCTTCTCTTGTCTTGCTCCATTTATCATACACACCCACTGTCAGGACTGACAGGACTGCACTAGCTACAGAGAGAGAGAGAGAGAGAGTAAAATAGATAGATAATTATATATATTAGCATCTTTATTTGTTCTATTCTTTTATTTACTTGTATTCCTTTTTTTAAATTATTTTTATTATTATTGTTCCAACGTACCCTTAGAGGGACATGCACAGAATGTGTTTAGTATCTGCATTTATATCATAATACTTGTATTATTATTATTATTATATCGGATGTATTTACTCCTTGTTGTTGTTTATATGTATGTATGTTCTTATGCTTTGGCAACACAGATGTATTTTTTTGTCATGCCAATAAAGCAACATGAAATTGAGAGAGAGAGAGAGAGAGAGATTTCTTGATTTGTAAACACTTCAGAAAAGTGCTACATCAATGGGAGTTTTCCTTTTTTGTTAGTGTGAGCCAACAACAACAACAACAACAACAACAACAACAACAACAACAACAAAACAACCTAATTACTTCTTGTGGCCTGTGTATTCACAACAAGTACAAATAGCAAGGCAAAATAAGACTAGACGATTTCCTAGGCATATATTGATTTGGGACTATATTGGGTGGAAGTAGCCAGCCGAAGCACTGCTACTTGGCGCATAGATATCATGTAGCAACTCTGTGTGAGTACAGGTCTAATATGGGTCGATATATCCTGTAAATTAACCATGCGTCATGTTTACAGTAATCACTTACTCTGTGGACAGCTGTTTATTGGGGCCATTCGGCGTTTTTCCCAGTTGACTTTATCACACCGGAAAAAAACGCTGAGGACTGCAGGATGGATCAACGCTGAGAAATCCTCGGTAGCTGCGACACAACTGCTGGCAGTACGCTCATCTTGTCCGGCGGTACCTTGTCCCACTCGCCACATCACATCTATTTCAGTCGGCATATGTTGGCATATTCCTGCACACTCACACCACCAGATCGTGGTGGCTTTCATCCTTACGTCCTCAGGCTGTTGAGCGATCACAACCTCCCACTCCTCTCGTTCTATTCCCAAAGCACGCAGCTCCTTTTCTGAAAACTCTGGTTCGTAGAGGTATGCTTCTGGGTCTTGACTGTCTGAGAAGTCATCCACTTCGTCTCTCACAAAATCCACCATGTTCATCGCCATTCACTGTCTACTGTAGGAAAAATAGCCAGCTATCTTCACGCCGGTATGTTGACGAAAGTCGGGGGGTTTCAGGTGCTGCTGTTATGGGGGCAGCTATTCTCTCCTGTGTGTGTTGCTGGTGCTGCCTGAAAGTAGGTCAAGGGGCGTGTCTGGGCGATCTACCTGCCTGCACAGATGTAGTTGATTCAACTAAGGACTGCTGCAGTATTTAGACCCAGGCGGAACTCATCTTCGGCGCCAGATCCTTACAGCTACCAATGTGGAAACTTGGCTCCCAGTGTGATAGCTACATTGTTTGTTCACGCCAGTACTTTCCTGTATTTCCTCGTACTTCGCCCACTGTGTCTGCATGTGATTCTCTGTGTTTTGGTCAGAGCCTCGGCCATAACAGCTACGTGATCTCTGTGCCAAGTAGCAGTGCTTCGGCTGTAGGCTACTTCCACCCAGTATAATCCCAAATCAATATATGCCTAGGAAATCATCTAGTCTTATTTTGCGTTGCTATTTGTACTTGTTGTGAATACACTGGCCACAAGAAGTAATTAGGTTGTTTTGTTGTTGTTGTTGTTGGCTCACTTTTACTCGTGACATGCTAACGGCAACAAAGGATTCCATTCACTACGCTAAGCTAAGCTAACGGCGGCTCCACCGGACTGAGACAATGCATGCACTGAGACAAAAAATGCGTTTGCCCACCTATCTACATCTAGAGGAGACCGTGATAAGCCCTATTTCAACAAACGGTGGCGTATTCCTTTAAATGGCACACACAGTCAGTACACAAACACTAACAAAAAAGGAAAACTCCCATTGATGTAGCACTTTTCTGAAGTGTTTACAAATCAAGAAATCTCTCTCTCTCTCTCTCTCTCTCTCTCTCTCTAACCACGCATACACTAGTCCTGCATGAGAGACGCACTGGATGTCAGGCTTTATACCAGCAATGTACATCCATTGAGCCAGACTAAGACTACACAGACCTTTATGAGTCAGCCAGGCTGATAACATCACAAAAGGCATTTTATTTTATTGAATAATAAGTGTGAATCTTTTTAGCTCAATTTAGTGACTCTAGTCTCTACTATCTATCTGCTATAGTCTCTAACGGCTTTATAATATTAATAGATGTATATTATGTGGGCAGTGAGGCAGTTATTATATATACATATACATCACAATTCAAAAACATGAACCTTTTACCATCTTTATCGCAATGAGTAGCTATGACCATTTATTATTTTCTGCCTTTTACTCAGGAGATAACACTCAGTAGTGAAAAGAAGAGATGTAAGAAGTGGAGGCTGTGCTATCAGCGCCATGGCTCACCCGCAGATAGCGAACGCAATGAAACCATAGTTTACGCCATATTTACAAAAACCTGCAGGTCATCCATAATTAGCGCCTTTCTCCGCCCACTATACCGTAAACTGTAAGTACTGGTGCTATGATACGGCTGAGTGCAGACTGCGATATTCACACTGCTGATGCTATGACTGTTTGAAATGATCCTGATGCCAATATTTGTAATGTAGCGAGGAGTTTAACAACTGCTGGAATGTGAACTCTGAGTCGGAGATTCGATGTCATCTTTGGTTTCTTCCAGTAACTGTAATCTTGCATGGCTGCTTAATCTGTGATCCTTGTGGCAAAACTCCTTTCAGCTCGTCTCCTTGGCCTATGTCTTCGTCTTGCTCGGATTACTGCTGTCATTTCACCAGGAGGCATATGTGAGGAAACCCGCTTCCAGGTTTACACCTGCTTTTAAGAGGCGGAGAATTTTCACCGCAAAATAGAGGCGCGCTATCACTGGCGGTTTTTGTACATACCGCGGAATACGTAATTAAGCGCTCTTTACGCTTCCCCTCCCATCTCTTTACGGTAAACTCCCACTTTCCCCGCGACCCTCCCATGAATAAATATGCATGACACGAAAAACGCAATTTGCCCTTTTCAGCTCCCACGACATGCAGTTTGCGCTTTTACATCATTGCGGCCTGTTTGTACATACCTCGCCATGATTTTACGCGCACGTTGCGACACAAATACGCCTGAAGTGGGCGCAAAAGCGTTAGTACATCTGGCCCTGAGTTTCTTACATCCTCCCCAGAGAAGAGTTGTGTGTATATATATATATATATATATATATATATATATATATATATATATATATATATATACAGTGGCTATAAACCACTGTCCCAACGCTGCCACACAACCAAGATCCATTGAAGCCAAACTGAAGGCTAAGAATTTGTCTTCTGCTGCTGTTCTGAAAAGCAGTGAGGGCCCGATTGAATATGAAGAGTTTACTTGGCGACACACACACACACACACACACACACACACACACACACACACACACACACACACACACACACACACACACACACACACACACACAGACACACACACACAGTGCTCTATTTTCTAGTTTGCTGGTGGGAGCAATTTGGTCATTTTTGTCTTCAGATGAGTCTGCATGTGCAGACTGGCAATGGCACAGCCAAGGTTGTGTTTTTGCAATTCTTTTTGCAAAATTAATGCAGTGCAGTTTTGTGTTTCCAACAGCTTATAATATAGCCTATCCCTCATTGCAAAACCAACTGCAAAGTGCCATGTTTGTAGCTTTTGTTGGCGAAGGCACACACACAGGCCTTTCATGTATGTTGAGTTTAGCCTCTTTCACTTTGATGTACATTATTTTCTTATCTAGTATCATTTGAGCATTTTTCACTATTTTCTTTTCACTATTTCTGTCAATTTATAGACCAAACAATTATATCACATAGCAGTAGGAGTGGTACATCCGACCCATCTGCAATCTGTAATTTGAGGAATGTGCTGCGAGTAATTACACATGTGTAAACAGTGTGGGTATCCTTAGTAATTCAATCCTCTGAAACATCTCCGGTATCTAGTAAAAGACAACATTTTGTGTTTTCCTGCATTTCAGTTTGCATGGAGGAGGCATTATCACAGTTCATGTTCTTTTTTTCTTAAAACAAAATTTGAAACTGCTTACTCTGATCTAAGCTAAAATCTTTTTTCATAGTCATTTTTACAGGATTGTTAAGGTGAGTTGTCAGTTCATGCAATCATGTAAATAACTCAAACACACCACTGATTTTCTCTCACCTCATCTGCATTAACAGAGTTATTGTGAACACAGAAGAAAGAGGCAATGTCATCCAATATAAAAATACTTAAAATACAATTGCTGAGTAAATGCATTCAGTACAAGCACTTAAAGGGCAGAAACACTACATTAACGAGACAAAGAGTCTAGCAGCTTTGTGAGGCTGGACTTAACTACTTTATTTTTAACAGAGCAGATGTCAGTGTCAGTATTCTGGTGCCTTTTTAACAGGGGCATTGATACTGCCATCTGGCTATATTAGCATGAGAAAAAATGCATGCATGCATTTTTGTAATTCCACCCAGAGAAAGTATTTGGCCCCAGATCACATATTTTAAGATATTAAAACGCTTAAAGTACAGAAATTGATTTGATGACTAATTCAGAGCCATCCTTAATAATAACCACTTGTTAAACTTAAGGATCTTTTTATGCTTGCATGCAATTGCAATTTCTGTTAACTTAATTGCTTTACTATTATCAAATCAGTTAGTGGAAAGGACAACTGTAGTCAAAGTGCCCATATGCATTCTCCAATAAACTACATTCATCTTCCAATAATTTCTACTACAATGAAGAATCACCAGGACCTGAGGTCTATGTCTCAAAAATGATGTTGTTAGTTATCTTGGTGGCTTTGTTTACACACACATTTTTACACACCTAACATTGTTGTCGGGCCGGTTCAGGGGACAAGAAAAAATCACAGGCTCGGGCAGGTCAGAAAGTGACAATGCAGCGTTCAGAGTACGCTATTAATAACTTACAGAAACATTGCATGAAATAGTCCGCCTTATCTTTCTCTCAAACTACGTCGCTCTGTCGCGCGCATGTGTGTGTATGTATGTGTGCGCTCAAATGAGAACCTACCTGGGTGCAAGGTACTGTAACAGTGATAACATGGAATGGAATTTCATTGATTTGGGCATTCTCTCAATGAGCATTCAGGTGTCTAATTTTGAGTTTTTAGTCCCTATTACAAAAGGATTTACCTTTGCTTTCTCTGAGCCATACACACGACAGTCACTGCAGTACATTTGTTCTGTAATGCTGTTGTAAATCAGCCACTCCGGAACCTCGCCGTCGTTGTCAATTGTCCACTTGGTATTAAAACGTCTTCTTTTACTGTTCTTTGAATCATCCTCATCTTGTTGTTGGTTGCTTGTTTCAGCCGGCCTCTTGTGCCACCACATTTTAAAGCTCAAATCCAAGGAAATGGTGGACTTGGTTGAAATGTGAATGAATAACAGTGGCAAAAAACAACTAATGAATCACTCAATTCTGAGCACCCTGATTGGTTGTCGCTGTTATGCAGTTATTAAGACTGAGAGAGGCCAGTGTCTGTTAATATCGAGTAATCTCAGAGCCTCTTCCACAGCCACTGTTTAGATCCCTGCAGAGGATACATGCAGAAAACATGAAACATCACATAACATGAAAAACATCCAAACTGTTTTTTTTTCCCCATTCTAGGTTCATTTTAAATTCAGTCTCCTGACTAAAAGGCTAAAGTTTAAATTCACACGTTGTCATTTTTAGGTGAATGCAAGGTCAGGCTGCCTCATGACATTTTAAATGTCACAAAAGCCTTAAGGCACATTAATCAAAAAAATCTTTGTGGCTTAGAAATAAAAAATAGACTTGAGTATAAATAATAGAGTACAGGGCAAAGAACAGGGTCAGATTATTATTATGTTTTCAGGTAATTTAAGTATTCTAATGTAATATACAGTTTTTTTTACATTCCATTACACTTTCAGCAGTGTGCTTTGTATAGCAGGAATTCTACTGTCATTAAAAAAAATGCATCTGCTCACAATTTGGAAATTGCACCACTAAACATTTGGTGTTAAGTTCACCGTGGGACGAGTAAATCGCGACAGTTTCTAAGTGGTCTCTGTGGGGTTCATCCTGTCAGAGCCATCTGGCTTGAGTAGTTGAAGTGTTACGGGGTTCTCTCTTCTGTAGATGTCTGTTACCTGATTTGTGCTGCACTAATGATGAGAGGGCTACCTAAATTAGCAGCCTCTCTGGGTCCTTCCTAAGCTGGATAGGACCTGCTAAGACATATGGAAAAAGCTGAAATGAGATACGCCACCTGTGCTCTGTTCCACATGGCTTAAATCCCATGGATAACCATGGTCGATGCTAAGGAGTTCACGTTTTTAAACTTTGAGTACTGAACAGTGCAGCACAATTATTAAACACTTCTTTGTGCAACACAATTATTAAACACTTATTTGGTATCACATACAGTCAAGTCAATTTTATTTCTTTCGTGTATCATTTAATTGTGGATAGTTCAGCATTGCAGAGCACTTGTGTAATGTCGGATTAATTTGTTTAAAGTAACAGCACAGTTGCAAACTGAGTTCCTGATTGAATTGTAGGCCCTCGTAAACAGGCAGCAAATCACACGTCATCTTTTCCCTTTGCTGGTGACCTCAGCTCCGTGTCATTTCTTTGTTTCAGATTTTTATTTTTGTATTTGATATGAGCCTGATTGATACCCAGGGGGCTGCAGTTTTGGATTGTATCCCCTCTGGGATATAAACACAACTGTATAATTAGTCTTCTCTATTTCCTTTATCCATTATTGAAGAAAGAAATGCATTAAAATGAGGAATGTAATTCCAGTAAAAGAAGTCATGCAACTGCATTAAACTTTCCTCTGAAAAGTTGATAATTCATTTAAATGGCAAGGCATTTATAGAATGCAAACCTCTGTAGACATTTACCCAACTTGCTGAATCAAGTCTTTCTTTGGTTAATATGCCATTAAAGGCTAAACGGATACTCTTCTTTAAAAGGGGCAATCCCAGTTGGGGGTCACTGCCACACTGTGATCAGCTGTTCCTTAACTCAGTTTATTTCATGCTAAATCCTTCATATGTTTTTGAGACATCCTACTTACTTTCAGATCCACTCACTAACAGGGATGGCAATGTAAGCTTGTTTGAGGACTGGAGGCAATACTCAGTCAATGTATTCAGGCATACTGTTCCAGTGTGGCTTCATTTTGTATTAGCTCTTCTCGCTCCATCTCAGGGAGAAGGTGACATTCTCAAATGTTAAATTGTAAAAGATGAATAGAGGGATGTAGACACACAATGGGGAGTGAATAGCTTTGTAGAGGTTGTCCTAAGAGGGCTGACTGAGAGGTGAAAACGTGCATGCTGTCTCTAATCAAAGGGGATATTGTATAGAGATGGCACGTGATATTGAGGTCAGCTGAGGTTACTTCATAGAGGGCATGCAGCTCTTTGCTTACAGGTGATGTATATCAAAGCTGTGTGAGATGTATGAGTGGTTTTCTGACCAACACAGATCAACTGTGGCTAGTGATTGTGTTAAGGCTCCTTGAGCATATAGACCTGTGTTAATTCCAGCTACAGTAAATGGATGCTAAACACGGCAATGCAGAGTGTAGTGTACACAGTAACATGGAAGACAATGACACAAAAATTCTCACACATATATTTAGATTTTAATTAATCAAATGTAGTGTATTATAGCAAACAGTAACAGGGAAAGCAGTGACATTGATATAAAGGTGTGTATGGTAGAGGTAGTGAATATATCCCCTGCAACATCTCTCTATGGTGCTCATTAATAACACTCTGGGAAGCTGAGGTATACACAGAGCGTAGTTAAGGAGACAAAAGGTTAAATGTGTATGGGACTGTGTGTGTGTTGTGTGGATCCGTCCTCTTGGAAACAGAAGGTGGGCTAGCCGGCAAGTCAGCCAATAAGCCTGGAAACCATAAAACCAATTCCCTAGCTGAGAAGCGATCAGAGACAAAAACCAGCCAGCCACTCAAGCAAACACGTATTCAGTAAGCAAGCTGCTAGTGAGGTGATTCACCATCTGCCAAGCACCTAGGCATTCAGTCAGTCAGTCAAGTGGTGTCCTTCCTCACTCTCAGTGGATAATGAAATAAACATTTCTTTCTGTCAATCTTGGGTTAGATACATAAACATCTCAAAAGAGGATGCTTTTGATGAGCATAACCAGGGGCACTGCCCAGAATCGAGCCAAGAGACTGAACAAATATATTTGACTTTGGTTTTGAATCTCAGACATCAGCACAATTTAAATGGAGAACAATGAACGGCAAATGCTTTGTGTTTTCTCAATTGATATTAGGGGTGGGAAAAACATTCGAAAATCGTATGTATCAAGATCTTCTTGGCAACAATTTTTAAAATTGATTCTTTTCCCTAGAGTCAATGTTTTTTTGTTTTTTTACCAATGATTCACTTAAATATTTTCTGTTTATATGGTACCTCTGACAGTGACTACATCATATCCGTTTTCAGCAGAAAATGCAGAAAGTACATGCACTTCTTTACAAATGAAATAATTGTCAGACTGACTGACATGTGATGCACATTCTTTTTAGCAAACAATTAGTTTTTAGAAATACCTCATGATATATTGTCTCTTGAAGTGTATTATTCAACTTTTGTTTTTAGTAAAGAAGGAAAAGAAAATCACAAACTTCAATACTATCGAATCGCAATACTTCTAGAATCGCAATGAATGAAAATCGCAATGCAAATCAAATCGGCACCCATGTATTTTGAAAGAATCTAATCGCGACAAAAGCATATCGTTCCTGCCCTAATAGGTATTGCTGATAGGCTTTGAGCAAGGCACTTAACAGCCCAGGAAAGCTGCTCAGTGGCCACAAGTAAAAGGCTTAGGCTGTTCAAGTATATCCAGCATTAAGCAAATTAGAGAAATAATTAATGCAGATGCAGTTGTTGAAATATAGAAATTGCTTGGCTGAGGCTTATCTGATCTGAAACTCAAGCAACATGCATTTGTACTTTCACTTGATCCATGCAAATTTGATTTGCTGTGTTTAATATAATCACCCAAGGCTAAAAGGAATGAAATTATGAAATAATCAGTCAGAAACAACATAAGTATGTGTGGGAGATGTCCGCTAGCACAAAATATTCACAAAAGGAGCCAAGAGCAAATCATATGAATAAGTTATGACCCTGCCAAAACTTGCATACTGTACATAGATGTACTAATTGGCTATACAACAGAGAGGCAGGGAGAAGCCTATTGAGAGATGTTTTTTTGAAGTGGTGAGCGACAGCTAAATGCCTGATAGCTTTACACCAGAACAGATGAAAGAAGAGTAGAGCTCAGAGTCTTAAGTGACGCTTCAGTAACACGCACAGCAAAGCAGGGTGAATTTGAGCAGGCAGAAAGGGGCTGTAGTGTTTCTCTACTCAAGATGAGTGTGAGCACTCAACTTCTCCTGCCTGTGAATCTCTTGACCTTCTTCCTTTCTCTTTTGTACTTTTATTGTATGTTACCTTTTCTTACCCATATCTTACTCTCACTACTTTGTTGATAACTTTTAAATGTTTGAATTTCTTGTATCTCTGGGTGACCTCTCAAAATTCTCTAGAGAAAGAATAGAGCGCTTTTCATACTAAGTAATACAACATGGCTACTCAGAGGTCTAGTGAGACTTATTCTCTTATTAGTGTGTTTGCGAGAAGACCTTTAGATGGCCCTTGGTTTGACAAGGGAGCCTCAGGAGGCATATGGTAAAGAGTTAAGAGCCCTGCATGCTCCAGCTTGTGCCTTGCAATAAGATGAGTGTGCCCTGTGTGCTGATACTGTATAACCTAAGATCGGTATTTGAGACCTTAAAGGAATATTTTTACATTTTGGGAAACACGCTTATTTGTTCATATCTGTTTAAATAGAAAAGTTACAGCCGGCAGCCAGTTCAGATTAGCATAAGGACTGGAAGCAGGGGAAAGGGATAGGACAACATCTGAATGTCAGGCTATTCTTTTCCACATTCCAGCTCCGAATTTGTGGCCACAGGCTGGTGCTTACAACTTAAAACGTTGCAGTCCAACCACATGTGACAAACTGTTGGTGATTGTTCTTAATATTTGTGCAACTTTTAACATGTGTCTGTCAGGTGCACACTTTCTATATATTTTCAGTATACTGTGTATATAAGGGCATGCATTCAGAAGTCATGTCATTTGCTTTCCAACTGTGAAAGAAAAGTACTGCAAACACTTGTCCAACTCACAAGCAAAAGGACGAGAGCACAGCGGGTATCTACAGTAATTACTCGGTGCATGCGGATGGCTCGTGCACATCTGAGAGAAGAGATGTGCATGGAGGCACTCAGCATGTTTCCTCCTAAGGGAGCAGAGGAGTGAAAGGGACAACAGTGGAGAGGACAAATCCCACCACCATCAGGCTTAGACAGGGTCACACCAACCATGTGCACTGGGGCCACAGGGATGACGGAGCGCAAGTTGGGAGGGAAACAAGGATGCAGGAAAGGGTAGAGGAACAGTGGGAGGTAGAGTGGATGGTGCTGTACTCCAAGGCTCTGAGGAGTCAGTGGCTTCAGCAGATATTGTAGTGCTTTGTGGAAAAGAATAGAGCACGACTACTGATACAAAGCTATCACTGTAGAGAGCGTGTGTGGTTGGAATTAGATTAAAACCTCTATGTTGACTCCAATATATTATAATACATGGAATCCATTATAGAGTATCCTAGAAAAGTCGATGGCGCTCAATCTTGCAGTAGATAAACATTACATACTTTCTCATATTTCTGCCTCAGGAAAAGTATGGGATTTAAAGTGGGTGAAAGAAAACTTGTTTTCTTCTATCTAGCCGCTTCATTCATTTCATGGATCATCTGCTCATGACAGAAGGTGCATTGCACACTATCAACTGTTGAGTGACACCCTACACTTTGCGGTGTGGTCTTATTCTTATTCCTCACGTGCACACACAAAAATACTTCCCTACCAGAGCATGTAGGTGAGTGAAGCTGAAATAATAATACTGAGCACAGGTAGTATTTGTTAATTTGCAGATTCTAAAAATTAACAAATTGTATCACATGAAAAGTCACTGTCGGAAGTGTAATAGGGAATAAATTGGAGCTTTGATGATAATCATGAACTTTCACACACCGCACAAATTACTCTCCTATTATATAACATTTTGTTCACACCCAAGCACATTTTAAAAGGAAGCCTTAATTTTAGTTTACTCAACTAAAAATGACACAATAATAACGAGTCATAATTGCTCTGCATCGAACATTAATTAGCTGAAAACACTGTACTTTATGCCTAATTAGCACATTCAGGTGGCATTACTTAAATTGCAAAAAATGTATCTTGTACAGTTAATTTAATAAATAAACAGGTTTTGTGTCTGTAAAGTCACTTTTCCAAGTGTAGTTGACTCTGTAGAAATATTTTGGTTTCATACATTGTGTATACCAAGCAAAAGTATTTATATGAAATTACTTTTTTTATTTATATTATTGGGCAGTGCCACATGTTGCCCTAGGGTTTAGTATAATGGCACCTTTTCAAATGTGCATGCTTTAGAGTGTTGCCAGAATACCACGTTAAACATGAGGGACAACTAACTTTAGAAATGTCAGTGCTCGTTTTCACAGAGCAGCGGCAGCTCTCCTCCAGGTGATTCATTATTTGCTGAGATGTAAGACAATCCCATGTGACTCTCCTTGATTGAAGTGCGGTTTTTGGGAAAATGAATTATTAGTATGCTCTTATTTCCAAGTATAGTGTGATTGGTCTGTTTGTTTCCTCCAGTTTCTATGATAAAACATGCTAAAACAGTTGTTGTTGTATGTTTTTAGAGCAACACTGCAAAAATTCATTTATTTTTATTCGACCACTAAAGGTCTATTACAGACTATTACTCTCTGTCATCTGTTTATACTGTATGCTGTTTTTTAGCCTTAGAAATTACTTATAGAGGCACACCACTTCTAATCTGCAACTTTGTCATGTTTTATTTACCTGCCAAATATCAACCATTTTCTCCTTAGTTAAAAAAGACAGTTTGTATGCAGGAAAGTCCTGGAAAGTTATATGTAAGTTAGTCTAATTAGAGCTCTTTAACTACAGTGTTCACTGTTATGCTGATGTGTCTCTGTACTGTATTCCCAATCTCCAACCATGTTTTAGATTGTTTTGGATTTTCAAACAGTCAGGCCTTGACCTTAAACTGAATTTGATTACACTGGCAGTAAAATATACTCCTCCTTCCCAAGATCCCACAGGCCTGATAATGTTTTGCTTTTGTATGCTATGTTTGTCAACCATAATAACAAAGCTTTTTTGCACACCTCTTTTGGTCGGGCAGGTGCGTAGGATGTGATCCAAAGTGGCAGATCAGAAGTTTAGAAGAAAAATCCCGCACACTGACCATTACGCAAGCAAACAATTTATTTACAACGTTTCGGTCCTAGACCTTCATCAGGTAAATTTCAAAGGTAAAATGATGTCAACCATAAAATATAATAATAATAAATCCACTTTTCAGGTGGCAAACAACTATATGCACCAATTAGGGATGGGCATGATTAATCGACGATCGACTATTGATCATTAAGAATTTCGTCGATCACGTTAATTTGTCATCGATTAAACTAATGCAGGTTGCGTTGTGTAGTGTGGCTGAAGCAATGGAATGAATTCCACTGTGCCACCCGGTGGCGCCATAGGCTGCTCAGTTACCTGCGGTTTCCATTTTGATTCAAAGTAAAAATGAAGAGGTCACGGCAAAGTGTGGCGTGGGACCATTTTGATTTAAAAAACGACTTAGTTCACTGCAAACACTGCGACGCCGTGTATAAGTACAACACGGCCACGACTCAAATGATGTACCACTCAAACAAAGTGCATCCGACCCTGGTGAATGTCGGTGGCGGTGCGTCCTGCTCTCAGTCTCAACCTAGCATCAACTCGGCGTTAGCACGGAGGATCTGCGATGCACAACGAGGGATCTACAAGTTCATTGACATGGATATTGGATCCAGCATGTCAATCGATAATTGATCATTAATTCTCCCGACGATCCACGAAGAAAATTTAATCGAATGCCCATCTCTAGCACCAATGAACATCAAGCATCCTAGCTACGTTTACAGTCTGCATAGGTGCTTTTCCGATATTAAGAGTCGGATCTCTGTTCAAAAATGTTAGAAAATTAAATGTTTCTGTTTGGCTCATTTGGCAATAGAAAAGAACATTCAATTGTCAGCCAGCATAATCAACATTTGCATTCTTTTGTACTGCAACTGGGCAGGGAATATGTTTAGTAACTAAGATAAGGACATTCTCACATTCAATAATGGAGGCTAATGAATAAAGGGAGGAAAAAACATTTGACTAAAATACTTGATATGCATATTTCTGCACCTAACATCCTCCATGGTCCTCACATCATTACGTTGTAGAATTTAATTCAGTATAATTACAGTGCCACAGGACTTACACACACGCAAAAAAGCCTCATGAGCGTGGTCTAAATTAAAATGGCTCAAACTTCTTTGATTTACTTTCTTTGAATTGACATTTACTCTCCTGTACTTCACCAGGTTACCAAAGTACTTGGTTGTCCTTTTACAATGGAAACTTCATTGCTTAGACATTATAACACTGGTACAGTAAGCATGCACTTTGACTAACTGGGATTCTGGTTGGAGTGCCGGAGTATAACGGGAATAACATGATATTGATGTTGGTCTATTTGACTGCCATCATTTTCTCCACTGTGATGAGATCAGCAGAAATAAAATATCTTTGAACTTTAATTTTCCCCATTTGCCTCATTTTTATTCCCATGATTTAGCAGTTCCTGTGGTCTTCCACTGTGCTCTTTGTTATGCCAGTGTGGCTTGGAAACTGTTGATGGAAGTGCTTTGCTTTGGCTGGTGTCAAAACATGTACCGCGCCATTGCGTGGGTGTGTGAAAGATTAATATGTTTGCTTTAGATTCAAGGCTTTCTCTCTGTCGCTCTCTGTCAGTATACTGAAGACGTAAGAGGCCCTAAGAAGCTGGTGGCTAAACTGGCCAGTAAAGCTGTGTGAGGTTTGACTCTGTATCAAAACCTAAAAGATGTGTCATCACTTTAGCCTGAGTGCAAACTTGAATAATATGAAAGTAATCGTCTACCAATTGAGAGTCAGTTTACTACAATTGTCTATAGAGGATTAGGGCATATGGTTACCCACGTGTGCAAAAGACGTCACACAACATACTTTTCTGTGAATAAACTAACTGCTAATTTCCACCAACGGCAGAACGTCTGTGGAAAGGCTCCGTTCTCCGCCGTCCGTCAATACCCACCAGGTCCGGATTTGTATCAGCACGGCTGCGGCCATGACTGACAGCTGTAGTCACGAGGACCCAAGAGATCTCGCAAGTAGAACCACAAAACCAACAACAGTTTGTTTCCATCCAGAGGAGTAGAGGGGAAAACAACTCTGTGCTGTGTTTTCAAGGTGTAGTGAAGGGAAATATGATCCGCCGTGAGCACGGCATATTTTATTTTGAAAATGAACTGGATGTTTTATTTTGTTTCTGAGTTCGTCTCTGGGTCTGATTCGGGTTGTTGATTAACACATATTTCTGCGGGTTGCACCATCGTGAGTCCATTAATGAGGCAAATGTCTGTTTGGGAACTGCACTTTTGGTTTATTTTTCTGCCTTGTTGAACAAGTTTCCATCATTAGCTTTGATAAAGAATTAGCTATTTTGCAATGCAACTGTATTTTATGAATTAGATTATACAGTCATTTAGAATAAACTAAAAATAAAATATTTTTATTTATTTCTTTTACAATAAAGACATCAAGGTGTTACTAATAACATTAGCGATGGTGCCATTCTATTAAAGTGTCACAGTAAGCCGCTACCAGAATGCACAGTGTCATTATTTTATTATTCACACCTGTGCTTTTTACTACTATGACATGTCAAAATGTCTTCTGTGAAAAAGGCCTTTTAGAAGGTGTTGCAGAGTACTACTGCATATGTGAAAAGAGTTGTATAAAGCCTTTTGTGGCTGCGACGGAGCTGCAAGAAATCTGATTAATTGTTTTAAGTGATGTCACTTGAGTCAGCGTCCGTTGGGTCTGAAGACAACAAGTTTGAAAGTGAAAACAAATCTGGGGGTGCGAAGTTAGAATAAACCAAGCTTACCAGCCTTCTGTAGCCCGCTCCTCATCTCTGTTTGAGGCTAGTGGCTCGAGGCTACATAAACTGCTAATTGCATAACACACCCAAATCTCTGCCCGAACTGTCTTGAGTTGCATTCTGTGTATTGTAGGCGGCAGGTTTTGTCAAAGAGGAATGAATGGCATTAAAAAAGACACTACTGTTTATTAAATTGTCCATCATTAGTCCAACAATGTTATAAGAGTGCAGTGTTAAATCTGTGAAGTACTCATTTAATGTCTGTAATGGCCACATGTGCTTCAACTTACTATATGTACTCATGGCCTGTCATTATTTCCATGGGTCTTCAAATTATCCTTGTCCTGGTCCTAATGCAGCACAGTGTTCTGAGACTATGATGCAATTGCCACTGTTCTCAGCCTTTGTTATGATGTTTTTGTAGTGGCATAGTTATCACCATTACAAGTCTTGTGAATATTCTTCTACAACTCCTAGCTGTTATTTTGAAAAGTGGAGATGAGCCTTTATTTTCTCATTAATTATTCAGTGTCAATTCTGAGTAGTAATTCCCCTCTCATCATGCATCAGTGGCCACTCCACATCCCAGCATCATCCCCATATTATTCCGCTCCTAAATGAGACATATTATTATACACTCTTATCTCATTTAACAGATCATTTGTAATGAGCATAGTCATTTTTTTGTGTTTACTTAAAATGTATAGCCTATGTACCATGATAAGTACTTTTATGTACACCAATGAGATGTAGAGTAGAAGGAAAAGAGGCCACTAGCATTATTGTGTTCCACCAACTCACTATATAAAGTATGTGTGTGTGTGTGTGTGTGTGTATATATATATATATATACATATATATATATATATATATATATATATATATATATATATATATATATATATATATATATATATATATATATACACACACACACACACACACACACACACACACACACACACACACACACACACATTATATATAAATAAATGCGTCCACAGAAATGCACAGGACCCGGGACCACCATGTTCACTATCACAGGCTATTTTTTGGAGCTACCTTGATCTTCTTGTCCTCATCTCTCCATTTTGCCCCCTTGCCCCCTTGCCCCCTCCCCCCTTAACCTCTCTTCCTTGTCCCTGTGGTCATTTTTATTCATCCACCTCCATTTGCTGTCACCCTGCGTCAGTTACAGCCTGCTCTGAACTGTTCTCTCACTTGGAAAGTTGTTCCGCTCGTTTTCCTCCCTTACTCTCCTCCGTTCCTCTGTTCTGCATCTCCTCTACCCATTTCCTCTCATCATGGCAGGCTATGTGCATGTCAGGGTGCAGCTCAATAAATAACCTTTGCCATGCTCAAAAATAAATGCAACATAACATAAGACGGATACACAAAGGCTGCTATTCAACAGCATGCACGCTCACATGCACGCATTTAATCAAACGTTCCCGCGGAATATTATTATGGATCCTGGCCAGGGTCTACATTACTTTTTTCATTGGCAGTGAATCCAATAATAACTGAAGACTCACTGAAGTTTTAACGTACTGGGTCATTATTCAGTCTGGATGCACACTGGCTACGACTCATAATGCTTTGAGAATTGCAGTACATACATATATATATTTTTTTCTTTTTTACATATTTTTTGGGGGCTTTCCTCTTTATTGGACAGTGGATAGACATGAAAGGGGGGAGAGATGGGGGGACGACACGCAGCAAAGGGCAGCAGGTCAGATTCGAACTTGCCCCGCTGCCGGACTCAGCCTACATGGGGCGAGCGCTCCTACTGAGTGAGCTAGAGGCCACCCTGTTAAAATTGTTTTTGAAGTAATTTCAGCCACTGGGGCTAGTGATGGATGCCAGATATTTAAAATTCTGTTGCTAGCTTTAGAAAGCATCAACTCACTTTATTCCATAATGATGAATGTAAAAACACAAGCCATAGCTTATTTAGGGCCCACAGGCAGAATTAACCTAATTACAATCTGATCTTTGAATCTACACATCTAAAACTGTAACATTTGCTGTCTATTGTTTACAGAGTAACTAGCTCTACCACAGCCACACTGTCAGTTGTAATTCCTCTCTTTGTATGTGCCACAATGAGTGTGCATTTGTGTGCTTTTAGGCCAGGAGGGGAGAGGATGCGACATGTGACCATCAATGAGAGGGAGGGAATTTGACCACTGTACAGGTGTGTTTGAAAGGGTTTTGTTTGGTTGATAAACTTACAGTACATGCAGGTTTTGTTTAGCTTACTTCAGTTTTCAGCTCTCTCTTGTGAGCCAGTGCCTGGTTATTTGTGATGTTGAGCAGTAATGCAGAACCAGTGTTTTTTTAGAGAAGTGGACTGGCTCTATTTTGCATTCACAAGGCCGACCGCTCTCACCACAGGCAGTGAGTCATCTGAAGCGAGAGCTCCTTAAATGTTAAATGGCACTGCTCTAAAGGAGGAAAACACTTCTTAACAGCACTGCGTGCTCAGGATAAAAATGACAGTTGATATAACTAAGATTAAAAGAAAGTTTAGCTATATTCACCCCACATGGCCTAAGATGGAGATGAGCCCTGAATAAAGACTAACAAAGGTGTAACTGCAAAAAAGAGTCTCATCACTGTTGGCCCAAGCAGGTTGGGCAGCATGTAGTCATGGTCTGCATCTATCTATATCATATCTTTTCTGTTCACTAGAAAACATTTCTACACAAATGCTGCCATCTATTGGTCAAATACATGAAATTCTCTCTGTGCTTGAAAATGGATTCTCCACCAGAGCTTTCATGATGTTTATATTATGGTCATGTATATTCTGTTGATCATCGCTATCATATGTAGCCCTGTAACTGATTATGTACACATGAATACTGAAGGCACCTTTATACTCCTCTTACTTGACTAAGATATGGACATAATGTCGGTAATCACAGTGTCTGTGTGAATGAAGAGTGTGTGATGGCTAGAATTGATATTCAAATTTGTAATGGAAACAAGCCTGTACTACTATTAGTTTAACCTAAAGTAAATGCAAAATGTTGTTTTCCATAGTGCAAAGACTAACAGCAGCTGCAAGCCTGAGTAACATTTTATAGTGGCATTTTGTATGTGTACCATTTCGGGATGCCTACAAATTAATTTGTTTTTGTAGAAAATTATGCTTTGCCTATATTCTTGCTGCAATATGGCAAAGTGAGTGAGTGAAAACATGATTCCAGCTTTACTAATACAAATGCATGAACACTCTACTAATTTATTTGAAAGGATGCAGATATGTTTTGCTAAAAATACACAATCCATTTTACAAATGTAAAATTATTTTGTAATAAAAATGCCTCCACATAAAGCATGATTAACTCATGAACCTTTTAAATGGTGTCCACCAGAGTGAGTTAAAGCTTATTAGTTCAGCACTATTTTTTCTTTCTGCTGCACCATTTTAACATTTGTCGTCAGCTAATCACTATGGCAATTTGATTGCGTCCAAATGTTTGTGTTAATTTGATCTGATGATATCAACTTAATCAGGAATACATTCCAATGTCAGTGTCAAAAATCACAATACAAGAAAAAAAGAAAAACAAAACACACATTTATAACCACTGTACCTGTTCCCTGGACCTGCCACTGGACCTCACAGTGGTAGAACATGTCCACTTGAGGGTGGTAGAGCTACATTATGGGTGGATGCATGTGTGTAATGTAATGGCTTTTAAAGACTGCTTACGGTCTGGACAACATTACATTTATGTAAGTGGTAACTATAGCAACAGGTACATGTAATACATCTTAGTCATCATAGACATCCTTTGGACAAAACATGGAATTAAATGCATTAATTTGATAGTCAAGTATCACACGATGAACCCCTTTGCCAATAACAACCCAGACTCCAGACTGTCTTCTTTGAGGTGACGGCATGCTTTGTACTGCCAAAAGAAAGGCATCCAATCTGTGAAGTTTAAACTATGTTTTGCAAGGAGATTGTGGGCAATGAGCTCAGATTTTTACACAGATTTCATGTGTTATTTAAGCTGACAGTGTTCCACTCTCATTTTTCATACAAGGTTTTTTTTTACAAAGAAGGGAAATGGGACAACTAGACAAAACATTTGTCAAACCTGAGTCACAACCGAATTATGGTGATTAAGGTGAATACATACACGACTACATATGCAAAGAGGAACACTGACGATCAGAGGATCTTCAGTGTTCATCTTTGCATGGTGAAGTTAGAAGATGCGTTATCTGCCGATCAGGTACGAATCATACCTATGTAGGCTAAAACAATGTACAAAGCTTGACATTTTATCATCAATACATACACAGAATGCTACATTTGTGAAACCTATAATGTTCAGTTTTTGTTAAGACACTCTGAGAGGTGTTGACTATTACACTTCACTGTCAGATGTATTTGTGTCCACTCCCTGTTTATTAAAGAAAGCGGGGAAAGTCTGGGGCTCCTTATCACTTTTTTTTATTCCAGTGATAGAGTATCAAAGACAACAAAAACACAACTACTGCACGTTCTGTTTAGCAATACAGATTTTTTTTCTTTCATGACAATTTAAAACAAAATCCCAAACATTAGGTTGTTGTGTGCCGGTTTCTCTGTATGTGTTTTTGTGGTGTGGGTCTGTTTGATCATCTGCATCACAGACTGTAAAAACAAGGTCTGCATATACTGCAGTTTTGCCCTGAAGATTGGCTCCCCCTTTCTTGCTTTTGTTCCTCCAGCCTTTAGTTCAGCCAAATCCACTTGTCCCTCTCCATTCATGTTGCCCCTGGTAACCAGGTGGAAATACACATAGTCATCATGTGCAGCAACAGGGAGGGGTTGCGGAAAAAACGTTTTTACAAAGAAAAGAAGAAAAAAAGACAGGCAGTAAGACAAGTAGCATAAGAGAGGAGAGGAAAGGAAAGCTAGAAGTATAAGAGAGGAGTGGGAAAGAATGACAGTAATGATGCATGTTCATGTGAGAGAAAAACAAATGAAACATTTGCTCAAAGAATGGCATTCATCTCTTTTGACTTTTGTGAGGTGATGATTAATTGCATGCTGTCAAATGAAGGCCAACAGCTCTCGTAGCTGCCATGACTGAATGTCTGACTGACTGCCACAGCTTGCCTTTGACTGGCGGTTGCATTTTGATGATGTTGACAGGCCAAAGGCATGAGACTCAGCGGAGTCTCACTAACTCTGGTTTAGTCAAAATAAACCCTTAATTCACAGAGTTAGTTGGTTTACTGTGTTTACCTGCTGTCTCTCTGCCATTGCTGGCCTCGTTGTCTTACTGGGGTAGCTCGCTGAACAAGAGTCTGTTGTTGAGTAGTCTTAATAACCAGACCTATGTCCACAATTTGTTTTAGCTCTGTACCAGCAGCTCTCACTCGTTCTTCAGAGGCAAACAATTAAATTATCAAAAGAAAATCGGCAAAAAATGGCCCAAATACACCACCCCAAAAAAATCTGTGACCAGAGAGTATTCAGTTAAAACAGATCAGTAATGTTGTTTTGCCCACAGTATTGTTTGTCAGCAACCAGCCATATGGTATAGGAGGCAATTTGGTCTTGTGTGCTCTGATTAATCTAGCATGCAATTAACACACCAGTCATAATTTTGTTTTGATGAAACCACCACTGTTTTGGAATAAAAAAGAAGAACGGGAGAAACCCTAACAAGCTATTTAAAAATTAATGTACGGATTTTCTTTTTAAATGAGTGCTCTGTGGTGCATCTAATTTATGCTATGTGGATTTTGAAGTAACTGATAAATATTCTAAAGTTCCTTCAAGTAGTTAAATCATCTTTAAAGAATAGAAACGTTAAAATGTTACATTTGAGAGGTAGAATGGGTTAGCACTTTTAAAGACTTTAGTGATTGCCTAGTCTCGCATTGCCTAGTCTTTACTGACAACATTCCGCTTCCGGGAATGTTCAGGTGCCGCCGGAAATTCCGCAGGATGTCCCTCTGTTACCATCCACTTTCTTTGTGTTGGCATTTTAAACTCCGGTCAATTTATGAGGACTATGGTTAACTGCTCCTCAGATCTCTGCAGGGTAAATCCAGAGAGCTAGCTAGACTATCTGTCGAATCTGAGTTTTCTGTTGCATGAATAAAACAATCATTTTATGCATTTTACGCATTGACCTTACCCCACAGCGCTGCGGAGAAACGTCCAGCCCCTTTCACACATACACTCCTGGATAAAAGAAAAGCCTCTGGTTTGTTTGCATTTCTTTAAACTAGGGCTGGGGGTAAACGATAATTTCTTAAACGATCAATCGGGCGATTATTTTATCGATTAGTCGACTAATCTAACGACTAATTGGACGATTAATATAACGATTATTTTTCTGTTGCTCGATTAATAAAAACCATAATGTATCTCAAATAAATACCAAAAAAGTCTTAATAATATACTTTATTAAACAACAGTTTATATTCTGCTTTACACAAAATAAAATAAATAAAATAATTTTACTGTTATACAAAATGAAAGGCCAGCCTGTTTACTCTTTTACAGTACCAACATAACTCTCTTGTTCAAAAGCTACTGCAATCTGCTTGCTACCGTTAGCTAGATCTAGCAGTTGTGCACTTTGGTGGTGCTAGGTTAACCAACGCATCTTAGCTCTCTGTGCAGTTTGTTCGTGCTAGGTGCTAGCTGTTCTAGCTACTATAGATAGCTGTGTTCTGCAGCCGCAAGCTAGCTACCATTCAAGCCAACATTAGATGATAACTAACGTTAGCTAACACAGCTGTCTAGGCGCCAGTAGCTAGCTAACGTTAACCTTGTTTCGTCCTCCATTCTGCAATGTTTTGGTCTCCCACGTGTGTGTGGCGAGCTGTGGCAAAGCGTCGACGCAAAAATATGACAGGGGCGTAATTTTGACGTCTGTATAGATGCTTTCCATTACGTGCTGACCACCACGAAATGAACGAGATAATCGTGTGCGTGCACACAAATCAATAGATTAAAAATGACGTGACCATTTCACGAACTGCCATGAGACCGTGTTGATCCAGATTATTGATTGCCTACCCTATATTTTCATCTAGCGCCAGATCTAGTGCGGGCAGTACATGTAGATGAACAACGCTTGGTCTCCCTCCATGCTGGAGCCCCCCCCCCCCCCACACACACACACACACACCTGTTTTCGCTACTGAGTCAGTTTAACATCCTGGAGATCCTTCAAATGCATATTGTAGATCCTTCTGTCAGCTTCCCTTTGAAATTGCTTTTTTCCAAAATTAGATCACATCTTTCTTACGGGAATGCAGTTAGTCACAGTCAACAGCTTGGCGGAGTAGCAGCGGCAAACATCAAACGGTCAGGGCTTAACAAAGGGTCAATTGCCACAAAATGTGGACACACATTCATGGTTCCTTGACAATGTATTCTGATTATTGACTATTTATTTAGGACCACCAACACGTTGACATGTTTGGTTGAAATTAAAATGTCTGGCCACCTGCAAAACATGCTTCCTGCAAAACTAATTCCCACCTGCCCCAGCTGAACTTTGTGTTTAGCATAAACAAATATTTTAACATGCTAAACTAAAATGGTGAGCATAAACTTTAAGCTACACCTGATAAACATCTTCACATTGTCATTGTGAGCATGTTGCAAAGCTGACGTTAGCAGTTAGGTCACATCACCACTATGCCACTGCTGTGTACAGCAGTTAGCGTGGCTGTTAGTCTTGTTTCCCTAAATCTCAGGAATGTGAACTGTAACCAGAGCGAGATCCCTGATTATGTTTTATTCTTTATTTTTAAAGTTTTTTGTTATTGCATATCTGGAATGCCTTGATGGGGAGCAGTTACTATACATCTTTATAAGTGCCACATACTAATTTGAGTATATGATCGACAACAGCCAAAGATAAACTAATAATTCATTTAATTGTATATTTTTGCATTTGTATTGGGATGATTCAGCGATGATAAGAAATGCTTAAAACGACGGAGGAGGGAAAACGCTAGGGGATAGCATATGAGATTCAGCAGACAGTGTTTTCATATTTACCCTTGTTTGAAAAACTAACACAGTGAAAGGGTGTGGCAGAGGCTAGGGGCAAGATGACGCCGATTGCATAAAACTCCTAGTTTTTCCTGCATATGTGCAGATGTTAGTCAAATGTAAATTTGTACACATGCACATATACACATGGCATAATTTTTTTTTTTGTCCTCTCAAGCTGAGATTGGATTTGGGGTTACTCAATAACTAATGTAGCCTGACGTCGTCATCTGAGTCCGATACTGCTCCATTGTGCTGTGATTATGGGGCGTGTTTTAACCGAACCAGGAAAGAAAATGCCTCTGCACTCAATTGGATAGACCTACAACCAATCAGAGCAACGGAGACAGCCGTCACTAGGGTTGGGTATCGTTTTTTTTTTTTTTTCGATACCGGTGCTAAATCGGTACTTTTAAAACGGTGCCGGTGCCTAAACGGTGCCCGAACCGATACTTTTTAAGAACGTTTTAAAAAAAGAAGGAACAAGAAGGATAGGCCTACTAAACAACAGTCGGTGACATTTAAGAACACATTGTTTATTACTAAGGCCATATGGTCAAAATTAAATGATTTAATAGTAATGTAATAACTATAACTTATAATAAACAATAACTTATTTCACCAGTAAATTGCTGTTGAACGACAAAAACAACAACCAGATGGGAAAGGGTATTTTACAATAACTTTGAATGCACCAAGAGGCTGTAGGTTACCAGTTTCAGTGAATGCACCGTCTGTGTTTTTTCGACGTCGGTTGCGTCCCGGTGTTGATATACAGTCACACTTTACACCGTTTAACGTTACCTGTCAGCATTTTAACCGTGTTTAATCCAACTGCTAGCTAAAGGTAGGCTAATGTTACCTGCTGTCGAGTGTAGTGTAAAGTCAGGCACCGAAATTTTCATCCTTATTCGGTCTCGTTACTACCGTTTACGTCAAAACCGGGGCCCTATTGGTACCGAGTTTTGGTACCCAACCCTAGACATCACAGAAGCTGCAAGTCAAAGGCAGGCTTCGACAGAGCAAAGGCAGAGGCGGCAGTTTCCGTATTGTGCAGCCGGGTGTGGCAATGTGTATACATACGTGATTGCGATTCTCTGTTCCTCTTTTAAAATTAATGCGCTGTCGATATCTTCTATAACAGACGTGACGGCGGAATCTACACATCTCAATTCTCCAGCAGCAGCCATCTTTGTTGTAAATGAATTCAACCAAAGTGCTCTTTGGTGGCATGGTTGATTACGTTACTGTTGATCATCTGTCCATCATCTTATAAAGCCTGCCCTGACAATTTGATTGGTCCGAACAGCTCTGGTTCGAGCATAGTTGCTCCACAACGGGTCAAGTCCAGACCGAACTTCCCGACCTCAAATGTTGTGGGCGGGGCTAAGTTTGTCTGGCATCCAGGCTATAACTAATGGGTACTTAAGCATCGACAAATGCACCTTCACAGATGCCTCGGCTCTCAAGCACGCATGCAAGCACGAGTACACCATTTTTACAGTGTTACTCAAGCTTACCATATCTCTCCTCATACCTCCCTGTTTTTCTCCTCTCTATTGTGTGACACACACACACACACACACACACACACACACACACACACACACACACACACACACACACACACACACACACACCACGCAAAGGATCAGTAGCTTATAAACTGGCTGCAGTCAGCAGTCAGTCTCTCTGTGTAGTGAGAGGAAGGAAGGATAAATTGCTGCGACTGGATGCAACATAACTCAACCAAGCCTTACTGGATTGAGTCATGCTGGGCTGTTTTTTTATGGGTGAACCAACACAGGTTCCCTTTTGGCTTTTACCAGACAGAGATGGGCTTTTCTGGGCTGGAATAGACTGAATTAGTTTAGCTAAACTCTCGCTGGGCTTGATTCCACTTACTGTGTTTAGTCTGCCTGCAGGCCTGGGGGAGACAGGGCTGGAGTAGACGGAATTCCCTTTATTTTTTTATTTTTTTTGCATCCCGCCCTCCCTCTTTCCTTCTTCCATCCTCCCTTCATCTTCTCCCTTGCACTTTCACAGCAGACATCCAGTGTTGCAGAGCAGACAAAGGCAGTGCTTCTGTTTATCTGCTGGCTCCTTAAAAGACGGAAAAAGGAGAAAAAGAACAGGGATTTTTCGTCTCTTTTTTTTATCCCCTGCTTTTGTACAGAGGGAGCTGCTGGTGTGAGGAATTTCTAGCCGAGCTTTTCAGTTAATCATCCAGAGGATTTTTGGATCTGCTTTTTTTCCCTTTTCTTTTCTACATATTCCTGAATTTTAAGGAAACCTTTTGACTCTGACAAAGAAGAAGCATATATTAGCGTGTGTATTGCTTTATCTCTGATATATCTTGGCTGGCTTTGCTGTTCATTCATTTGGCCGGTGCTGGTGTTGGTGGTGAAGCCGGGGCAGGCATGGCCCAGCAGGCAGGCATGGGGGTGACCCACCAGGACACCCTGGCAGTGCCCCCCATGCCCAAACACTCCGGCCTGAATGAAGACCTGGTGAAGATCCTGCGGGAGAACCTGCTGCAGCCAGAGAGGCAAAGAGGACATCGGCGGTCGCCCTCCTCTATCTCCCCCCGGCTCTCCCCCCGCAACTCGCCGCGACTGCTTCGCCGCATGCTGCTCAACAATAACACCCATAAACAACGGCGCTTCACTGTCGCACACACATGGTGAGACTCAGATGGACGGATAGTGACTGGAAGATTGATAGCTATTTTCACTGTTGTGTGTTGGTGGATGGGGAGCTGCATAGGCTTACAAAGTGCATATGTGTTTGTCTTTGTCAGACGTGTGGTGTAAACCGCACCCTGGCAAACTTTCAAGGTCGGGACTGTGTTTGTTGAACCCTGTGTGTGAGGGAGGTGACTGTGTGATAAGCCATTTGAGTAATCAAACTTTGTTTGCGGTTTAACTTGAATGCTTTTCTCTCACAGAGAAATGGCAGGAGTGTGCGTGAGCAAATCTCTCTTGTAGGTAATGCATGTCAAATCTCCTTGGAGACCCTCTTCTCACCTTAGATTATGAGTTTCTCTCTGGCTCTTCCTC
This sequence comes from Gymnocephalus cernua, assembly GCA_023631565.1. NCBI lineage: Eukaryota > Metazoa > Chordata > Actinopteri > Perciformes > Percidae > Gymnocephalus > Gymnocephalus cernua. The sequence goes on from CM042425.1 coordinate 15,357,345, forward strand.
TCTGTCAAGCTTAATCTCCATTTCTATCCCCAGTGTGTGTCTGTTACCCATTCTTACTCCTTCTAACGCCCCCTATCTTCCCCCTTCCCATGCTTTCTCTCCTTTTACCTTTGTGTAATATATAACACACTATGTGAAGAGATATACCCCAACGCTGCCTGTCTTGTTAGGTACATGTAGATAGAGTAGGAAGCCATCCATCACTACATCTCTACCATCCTGCTGTGGTTTTCTCTTCACACCTGCCTGCCTGCAGGTTTTGACTATTAATTAGTCTTCTATTCCTGGCTGTCTATCAGCCTCTGTTGCACTCACCCACGCCTCATCCCCTCCCTTTGCCTCACATCTATTCCCCATTCACTCTCCCCCGTGTACTTCTTGCCTCCTCTCCACTCATTTCTTTTCTCCCCTTTAACCGATTCAGTTTTTCCCAGTCCAGCATTCTCATCTCCTTCTCCATTTTTTATGTGCCATATGTCTTTCTCTTCCCTCTCCCTATTTCCCCTGCCCCTTCTCTCTCTTTCTTTGCATTGTCTTGTTTCCCACTTCCTTTACTCACACTCTCTCCCATTACACACCTCCCTTCTGGACTGCAACGTCTCATTATGTAATTCAAAAATTCACACATTCTCAGGCATAAATTCACATATTAGAAATACTTTACTGTTACTTCTCATTTCTCTCAATTTCCTCCTCTGCTTCTACGTTAAGGTGTGTTATATCTCAATGTTTGATCGCAGACAGTTGCTTCAAGTTTCCTTTCATATTCTGCATTTACTGTTCAGTCTCACTTTCTCCATTTTTAATCCGCCATTTTCCTTTTTTTTCCATCTTTCCTCTACTCTTTTGCATATAAATACATACATATTGTATCATCTCTCCTCACTACTTCTTTTCTTTTCCCTTTGCTTCTTATATCTGATGGTGCTAATAGCTTAGGGAGATAATGGCTCCTATATATTTTTGCTACTTTAGAGGCACACTGCTTCCTTGAAATTTTATGAATTCATTATCTGTGTGCAAAATTATACTCTGTGTATGTGCAAATGTGCTGGTTTGTACATGGTTGTTAATCCATCGTATGCAATTTCACACACCACCACCACCATCATTCTCCAAGTGCCACTTTAAGCAAAAAGCTATTTCTCACAGTTCCATATTAGGAAGCAGACATACTTTTATTCTTGGAATGGATTTTCTCTGTTCTGTTTTGACGCTCAGCCTTGTCAGCAGCATGACAGTGGGACGAGTGAGCCAGATTTCCAAGAAAGTCCCACTTGTTAGATATCTGCAACTGATGAAAACAGCAGGGGTGAAAAGAGCAAGTGGCACTGGTGGCATGATGGTGCATTCATTATAGATAAGAAAAAAGAGCAAATGTTGGCTTATATGAAATGCTGCTCAGCATATTTTGTCATTTGTGCCTGGAGGGAGCCTTCTGGTAATTCTTTAAAGGTGAGAATACATTTTGAATTGTGTCTTCAACTACTGTTTTAGTATCAATGATTCACAACTGCTCCCTCTTTGAGATCTACTGTCAATGTGCTTTTTAGCATGACGCTGTAATATCTAGTTGTCCCATAGATTTCCAAGCATCTTCTATTGTAAGTATGTCTGAGTTGCTTTCCCTCTCCCTTCAAAAAAGTAGCCCAATCAGAGCTAGAAACCACCCAGAAAACAAGCCAAACTTTTTAAAATTCTATTTTGGTTCTATCATCTCCAGTCAATCTCAAGTCAATTTTAGCCAAACGGCTAGAACCTGAGCCACACCTCAGCAACATTGCGTGTTGAGCTGAATTGTATATATGGTAGTATACAAGTATTGAAATACTGTTTGTGATAAAATGTTTGTATTGTTTAATCTTTTCAAATGAAAAGAGCAAGACCAACAAAATGTATTCTGCGATCAAGTATTGCAGAGATTATGTCTCCAGGCCGTAGAGTGATCTGCAGTCCAATTAATATTATAAACCTTAAGATAACCATACTGGAACTGCATCCATAAGCAGCAACATCCTGATACAGAGCTACTCTGAAAATTAAGTCCCAGAATTGTTTTTATTAGTTTAGGGGCAAAAATGAAGTTTGTTTGTTTATCTCACCTGTGTCCCCTGATAACAGCTGACAGTAGATTGCCATTTTCACAGCGCTGTGCCGGCTCCAAATAACTGAAGAAACAACAACAATCCCAAAGCAAAAGCTCACTGTCTCGCCTGTGACTCACACAATACTACGCTGTGTGTGCGCCAGTTAAAAGATACATTCCGCAGGACATATGCTCCAAGAACGGTCCGCGTACGTTACATTTTCAATGTGGCCAAAGCGTTACACATTAAATGTATAGTTGTAATGTGTGTTTATATTGTTTGGCCTTCACCTGAGCCTGCTGTGGAAAACATCTCAACACATGAAATAGAAAGAAGGAATGCATTTGCCTTCACGTGTCTATGAGGATTTGGACGTTGCATGTGTATTTTGTTAGACACTGGTCTTTGCATCATGACTGTTTGGGTGACAGGAGAGTAAGAGTAGGAGAAGACAGTGATAAGAAAGAACAATGACCACTTAATTACTGTGTAACTTGTTGGTCATGTACCTGTGTTGTGTCTTGACATTTGAAAAAAGCAAAACAAGTGGCTGACAGAATATCAGAGTGTTGGAGGTTTGGAGAAACATTGCTGTGTGTCATGCATGTGAGCAAGGACACTGGAGAGAGACAATTTGTAAGAGACGACATCCCTTGGCTGTAAGCAAGAGGGAGGTTGACAACTGCAGTGCAATTTGCTCCAATCACTTCCTCATTGTTTTACAGCTGCAGGGAATCACAGGGCTACTGCACTGCAAATCGGGTGACATACACAGCCCTCAGTGGCTCCACTCCACACTTCATTAACAAGACAATCCTTCTCTATGGACAGATTGGCCTGATGTACTGCTTCACTGTCCTTATCGGCACAACACCGTGCAAACCATACACACATTGTTTTACAATCACTTTGAGAATACTATAGAGAATGCATCCCAAATGCTGATTAGCTTCTCTGAATGAATTTAATTGGCTGCATTTATTTACAAAGACACGAAGAAGGTACTTCTGGGGATTTAATGAAATGGAATGATTTTCTGAGTTCAGTGCAAAAGGGTTTGGTCTCGTTTTACGGCAAACATTTAACTCCAAACAGTCCCAACTGTTGACAAAATGTGATAATGGTATAATGGAATTTTAAAAGCTGTAAATATTTGACTGGGACTTAATTTGTCTGAGAGGAAGGAAGTAGAGTGTGGTGGTTCTTATTCAATTGTTGTCAGTATTATTACAACCTAAGCTGCAGCACTACCTCCAACAGCAGTAGAAGCATTAGTGTGGCCTTTTGTACGGAATTAAAGAGGGTATCTGTAAAACTGGGTGTGTTGACAACAGACTTAAGACTCAGTATTACATTGTGCCTTGCTATCAAGGGATATGTTTAGGATTTGAATTGTTTTTAACAAAAGTTAACCCACATTAGCAGATCAATAGTCAATTTGAGAGGGACAGGAGTTGCTGGTTGTGATATGTACACAGCAGTTGCTAATAATTCCTTCATATGTGATGTATATGTGACTTTTTACTTGTACGAGCAACTGTCTTTCAGATATATTGACACATAATCATTGCCATCACACTGCACCTTCTCTAGCATGCTTACATCTTGTCATGCAGAATGACAGGAGGTTAATTGCTTTCAAGAGTCACGTCTGCTTCATAATAGCTGTTATTTAATAAATGTCCCTGCATATGCACACGGGGGAGAAGGTATGATTGAGAAACGTTCTCTCACAAAGTTATTAATCGGTTGCTCTCAGCCTCACAAAGGCACAGTACATATAAAGCAAGGGTTGAATGGTGTGCTCTCCCATTCAAGTGACAGACCGACAATCACGACTTCATTTTTGCATTCTCTCTACCAGAATAACTCTGTTGATATTCTGTTTTTAGCTTCCCTTCTCACTGACCCTGAGGTATTTTTAATGCTTTTGCACAACAGCGTCTTATGCTGCATTGCAACATTGTGAGTGTCTCTTTATGTAACATAAGAGTGAGTGAGAGTGAGTTCAGTGAGGGGAGATCAGGTGGATTTGACTGGTGGTGCTGATGCCAGTGCTTCTTCTCTGGCTGAGTGGACTGACTAGGGAGCTTTGGTGGGTATGGCTGGAGTGGTGTGGACATGATGGATTGATGGATAGCTGGGTGAATGATTGATGATAGATGGGTGAATGAATGCAGGAAGGGTGGGATGGAAGGAAGGAGCCATGGCAGAAGAGAGGGAGAATGTAGGAGTAGAGGACCTCAAGCTAAACACAGTGGTGCTAATCTAGGTAGAGAATGACTCTCTACTTCTGACTGGGTTATATCATCTCTCTTTGTATGATGTTCCTGCTCTCTCTCTCATTTCTCTTTGCTATTTATGACTTAAAGTGTAATTCCAGCGAAAATTGACCAAAAGGTGTTTTTCTGCATTAAAACACGTTGAAACTGTGGAGACAGTATTTTTGGTCGATCAACCACTACAGAGCTTGGCCCAGCATATGCTACAGCCCCATATCGGGCCGTAAACCAAACGCATTTTTTAACCAGTAATATTGTTCAAAACAGCACCAAACCTTGTCAGTAACTTGCTCACGGTCCCTACACATTAAACGAAGCACCAACAACCTAGTTAGCGAACCCGGAGTTTATCACAGAAAACTGTTAAGAAAACTTACCAAACTGTCTCAGCAGCCATATCCTCAGCACCGAAATGTCACGCGCGACTAGGGGACTAAGGGACTACAGGCAGTCAGGTGTTGACTCGGAATAGACAAGGCCAAGGCAAGAATCATCACATAGGAACTGAAATGGCGGAGTCTAATCAGACCAGCGACGTTTTTGATTTTGATGGGCTGAAAATCTGACTGCCTGTAGTCCTTTCCGGCAATAGACGTGCAAGATCTCGCGTGGCATTTCTGTACACTGGAGACAGTGGAGACAGTACACATTACTGACTCGGCTTATTTGAAGTGTTTTAATGCAGAAAAACACCTTTTGGTCAATTTTCGTTGGAATTATACTTTAAAGGCAGATGATGGAGTTCCTACAGTAATTATAAGTCAAAGTATTGGAATTGTTTACAAGTATCTGCACATGTGACTCTTGGTTGGACGTGATTTGGAATCTGACAAAATGTGCTTTTTAAAAATAAAATAATTAGTTTGACAGTGAGTAGAGGAGGTCACTGCTCCTGACCAAGAGATAGCCCGGTACATAATCCCTCATAAAACCACACCTTTTCATTTTTACACTTTTTGTATAGATTAAAACAAACAAGATATAACATGTGAATTGGTGAGCTTCAGGTGCTGATAGGCACATTTTGTAACGGTCATTTTTGCTATTTTCAAACAATTTATTGAGAAAAACAATCTGTTGGTCGATAATTAAAATAAATGTTAGTTTCAGCCCTAATCAATAGGAGATTTTAGTATGGAGGAAAAAAAAGCTGATTCTCCTCACATTAGTCAAAAAATACTCAGTTCGCAAGAGCAGTGCAAATGTGTTTAGGGTAAATTAATAAGTAACACAGTTCTGTAACAAAATGCCCTTCAGCAGACTGTCAGAAACGTCTTTGTTTCTCAGTGCCTTGGTGTGGAGATTTGTCCATCGATGCGTTTACCCCTTTCAACTGAAGCCCTCTTACTGCCTCCTCAGTGAGTGTCCACAGGGAGTTTTCAGCCACTGTAAAGTGGGTATTCCAGGTGAAATAGGACTCTATAGCTACCTCTGTTTGTCGCTTTAGATGGAATTTCTATTAATAGCAAGCACCATTTTGCCTGTTTTTTTGTTGTATTCCCAGCCTCCCAGTCCAGGGTCCATACCTTCCTAACATTCTTTGTTTTCAGGGTGTAGCTTTGCTCAAGTAATTACCTTCCATTCCTTTGAGGTGGCTTTGGATTGCAGCTGTCATCCTGCTGTGCAGCAAGGAGGATTCTCCAGGTTTTATCAGCCCAAACACTGCTCTCCACCCAGGAGAATAGAGTGCCTGTGATTTGCATACATATGAGCATTTGAGCAGTGCTGCTGCTGCTACTGTGCTAACAGTGCTGGCTGCATGACACGTCCGCACAGTACAAGCTTTTTAATTCTCAACTCGTAGATTTGGACTAATAAATGAGATGACATGCACATAATCTTACATGCATGCACACTAATGTATACTAACACAAACATTCTTCTCTTACTGTTAGATATTAGACAGGAAACTGGTTATGACTCAGCTTTGACTTTGTATTCTGAGCTTGTGGCCGAGTCGGTGTTGGCTGAGGTGAATAAAACAAGATTGTATAACTGTGTGACTAGAAGAGACTGTGAAAGAGAGAAGAAGGACGAGTGAGGTAGACTCGCATAGAGGAAGAGCATGTTTTTATGTTTTTATATGTTGGAAGTGTATTTCATATCCCACCAACTAATATACTATATCACTTTTAAGAAGCCTCCTTGAACTACTGCTGTAATCCAGTCTTCCCATTAAATATTATAGATCTATAGAACAGAACTGCATTCATTAATAAATGGAAATTATAAATACTACATCAGTGCCACGCTGCCCCTTTTATAAATAGAACACCTGATGCTCTACTCTGTTACACCTTGTATATAAGTGTATTGGCCATTGACTGACCTCAAATGACTACAGAACGGTCATACATTATCAGAAAAAAGTTACAGGAAGGCTTCTTCACAGTAAGCTCTACCTAGAACCGCTTACCTTTTAAGAAACCTTTTACTGCTGAAAAGCTTCTATAAAGGTATTATAAAACTTAATTATATCAAGAATCCATTCATTGTAAATAACCAGATTGGGAAAGAGAGTGTCTTTCTGAAATTTTGAAAGGTGAAAATGGAACAAACTCCCATGCACTGTACTTGCTATCACATTCTATAGTTTTATTCCTGCAACGTTTTGGTCGTAGAACATTAAATATACAATAATCAAACCAAAATAAAGCACACATTTTGGAAGCATAAAGAACAAGCTTATACAAATAAAAACAGTTTAAACCTCTAGCTTTACTTTTCCAGTACATTCACTTTTATTCAATACCAAGTATTTCAATAAATGTGCATGACTGAGAGGAATTGGTGATTTAAATTTGACATATCTGAAAGTAGAAATGACAATATTTTAAAGTAAAGGGCTATACGTATGTTGAATCTGGGGTGGGTAAAGGTTACTACACTCAGTGTTGGAAATAAGATATTCAGGTTTTCTTTTTCATTTAATGTGGTGCATTAATTTAGAACAGTAAACGGTTTCACCAGAACTCTTTAATAGGTGTCTTATATCACTTTTTAATGGACACTCTGCAGCCAACCAGACCATGGTATAATTAAATGACAGAATGAATCAAAGTCGAAGAGGCCACATCTGCTGCGCTTTATCAAAGGCCTTTTGATATGCTGATATGTTTTGAATTCAATAAAATGACTAATACATTCTGTCAATGCATGCTCCAACATGTCAGCCATTCATGCATTTTATTTATATATATATATCTATATATAGATATAGATATATATACAACCCTGAATCAGAAAAAGTTGGGACAGTATGGAAAACACAAATAAAATAAAAAAAGTAGTGATTTCTAAATGTACTTTGACTTGTATTTCATTGCAGACAATACAACAGCACATAATTTAATGGGTTCCTCGTGATTTTTATTGTTTTTTTTTCAAAAACACAAAATTCCTATTTTGGTTCTTGCAACACATTTCAAACAAAGTTGGAACAGTAAAGCATTTACCACTTTGCGATGTTGCCATTCCTTTTCACAACACTTAAAAGACTTTTAGGGACTGAAGACACCAAGTGATGAAGTGTTTCAGGTGTAATTTTGTCCCATTCTTGCTGCAAACTAGTCTTAAGGTGGGCAACAGTACGGGGTCTTCGTTGTCGCATTTTGCGCTTCAAAATGTGCCACACATTCTCTATTGGAGACAGGTCGGGACTGCAGGCAGGCCAGTCAAGTACCCGTATCCTCTTCCTCCGCAGCCAGGACTTTGTAATGTGTGCAGAATGTGGTTTTGCATTATCTTGCTGAAATATGCATGGACATCCCTGGAAAAGATGTCTTCTTGAAGGCAGCATATTGTGCTCCAAAATTTCTATGTACTTTTCAGCATTAATGGTGCCATCACAGAAGTGCAAGTTACCTTTGCCAAGGGCACTGACACAACCCCATACCATGACAGACCCTGGCTTTTGGACTTGTTGCTGGTAACAGTCTGGATGATCCTTTTCTTCTTTGGTCCGGAGCACACGGCATCCATTTCTCCCAAACAAATACCTGAAATACTGATTCATCTGACCACAGTACACGTTTCCACTGTGTGATGGTCCATCCCAGATGATTCCAAGCCCAGAGAAGTCGACGGTGCTTCTGGACACTGTTAACATAGGGCTTCCTTTTGGCACCGTACCGTTTTAACTGGCATTTGTGGCTGTAACTACGTATTGTGGTACTTGACAAAGGTTTGCCAAAGTAGTCCTGAGCCCATGTGGTGATATACATATATACATATACATACATATACATATATTATAGATGAATGACGATTCTTGATGCATTGCCGCCTGAGGGATCGGAGATCACGGTTGTTCAGCTTAGGCTTGCGCCCTTGTCCTTTACGCACTGAAATTCCTCCTCATTCCTTGAATCTTTTAATTGTTATGCACTGTTGAAGGTGAAATAAGCAAATCTCTTCCTATCTTTCTTTGAGGAACATTGTTTTTAAACATTTCAATAATTTTCTCACGTATTTGTTGGCAAACTGGCGATCCTCGGCCCATCTTTGCTCCTAAAGGACTAGACCTTTCTTGGATGCTGCTTTTGTACCAAATCATAATTACAATCACCTGTTGACATCAGCTGTTTCAAATCACATCATTATTTAACCAATTTCTAAAAAGTACATTTAGAAATCACTACTTTCTTTTTTTATTTGTGTTTTTCATACTGTCCCAACTTTTTCTGATTTGGGGTTATATATATATATAGTAATCGCATGAGTGTCCTACTTAACTGAGCTTTGTTTCTGATAGCTATCCACTCCCATTCATGGATATATTATAAGATCCGTAAGGCCCGCCCCTGTTCCGCCATCTTGTCTCCGCTGCAGGCTCCCCGTCCCCCGCCAACTTGCCAACACTGTACATGTTACTGCTGCAGCTTCCTCATTTCCCAATCTACGGAGCTAAATCAAAGAAGGTCCGTGCATTAATGGTGCGTTAAAAAAAATGGTGGTGTTAAAAGTAGTGGGGTCAAACGATTAAAATATTTAATTGCGATTAGTCGCATTAATGTCATAGTTAACTCACAATTAAACACAATTAATCACACATTTTTATCTATTCTACTCAGCCTATAGTGCAGTTAAACCATGGCTTAATACTTCTTTATTCACCAGAGGCTCATCAACCCAGCCTCTTATTTCAGAAAGAATGAACAGTAACGGTTACCAATAAAAGGTAAGCCTACTACTTCTTTGCTTTGAGCCAGTTACTCAAACAGACAAACCTGTTGACATAAAAAAAAAATTGACGGCATTAAAATGAGTTTGCGTTAACGCCGTTAATAACACACATACATATGTATGTATATATATATATATAAATATATATATATATATATATATATATATATATATATATATATATAAAATGTATAGATTATAAATGTTAGTAAATGTTTATGTAAACGTTATTCCATTGAATACACGTACAGGCAGATGGATAATGGATATGTAGGGAGTATAACAAAAGTGTGGTATATTTTGTCCTTTTATTATTCTTCACAGTAGCATTTCAGTTGTTTACCATTAATTTAGTTATTCAGTAAGGAAAACAGGAGCGTGATCCCTTCACGTGAAAGTAATTTCAACTTATAGCCTACCTTACAAGGTTTCAGAGGTCTATCTAATTAGTGGACTGTTCCTGCTGTGCCTCCCTCCTTCCTCTCCTTTTTCCTTCACGCTCTCTTCTTTAATTCTCTTTATTATCTTCAGCTGTGTTTTATTTCTGCTTATTTCACCACCAGAATGTTGACTTGTTTACTAAGAGAGAATAATATAAGATAAGATAAGATATACTTTATTGTCCCCGAAGGGAAATTTGTTTTGGACTCTGTCCGTTCCGCAGCTTTACAAAGACAACACAAAATACAGAAAATAAGCATCTCTCAACACATACTCTCATGCAACACAAAACATGCTTTCATATACATTAGACAGATACCTATATAGTAAGCACATTAACTACTCCTTTCATTGGCATTTTTTAATTGAACAACCCTGTCGGCTGCATTCTCCGCAATAAGTGTAGCACAGCCCTTGCACAATAAGATATTGCACAACTAGCATATTGCCCTACCCCAATAGCCTACGTATTGCTCAAATGACACAATGCACTGATATAATGCACAACCCAAATAGCCTACGTATTGCACGATTAACATATTGCACAACCCCAATAGCTTACATATTGCACAAATGACATATTGCACAACCCATATAGTCTACATATTGCACAAATGACACATTTCTACATAACCTATGCAGTACACAATGACATATTGAACAATCCAACAGCCCATGTATTGCACCTCTAACATATTGCATAACCCAATAACCTACTTATTGCATGATGACATTGTGCACAACCCAGCCAGCCTACCTGTTAGTGTTGATAAGCATAATGGACATAGGCACAAATGAGTGTTTATATCGGTTTAGCATGCATTTAGGAACCTGAGTCTTGCTGAAATTCTGGGTGAGGTATGTGGTTCGGATCAGAAACAATTTTTTGTGCCTGTTTGATAACTGACTGCTCATAAATTGTCTGGGGGAGACAGATGGTTTTTGACTCCCATAATCTTCATAGCTGTCTGTACCTGACGGGGGATCTGTGATTTGGACTGTACTGTCAGGTTACCATACCAGGCTGCGATACAGTATTTTAGAATACTCTCTAGTATTGCATGATATAACAACAACATCAATATTTGTTTGACTCTATATGCTCTTCGTAGAAAGTGCATCCTCTGTTGAAGTCTGGAACAGAGAGTATTCACATGGTCCTTCCAGCTGAGTGCCTTATCGATATGCACATTAAGGTACTTGTAAGCGCTAACCTGAGTAATGGGTAAGTTGTTGATCACTACAGGCCTGGTGTCAGCTATGGCCTTTGGGTCAAACACCATCTCCTTAGTCTTGGTCACATTTAGCACAAGATAGTTGTCGTCGCACCACTGGACAAATTCCTCAATTTCCATATGACACGCTGCTGGGCTTCTATCTTTATGCATAAGGCCGAGGATTACTGTATCATCTGATTATTCAATAATATAATTGTCAGTGTGGAGTCTAGTACAGTCATTAGTATACAATGTAAAAAGGACTGGAGAGCTGACACAGCCCTGAGGGGCACCAGTGCTGATCGGCCTGGGCTCCGTGAGAGCATTATTCACTCTGACCTGTTGAGTACAGTTTGTAAAAAAAAAAAAATACCAGTTGAGAATAAAAGAGTTAACATTCATTCAGTTTCAGTTTCAGGATGAGCATGTGAGGCTGCAGAGTGTTAAAAGCTGAACTAAAATCAACAAACAAAATGCATCCGTAGAGCTGGGCGATATGGAGAAAATCAAATATCACAAAATATTTGACTAAATATACCTCAATATCGATACCACACTGATATTGTAGTGTTGACTATTGGTGCTTTCACAAAATATTTACACAATGAGATTTTTGATAAATAATCATCAGTAATGTGGATATAATGACTAAGTGGGTAAAGGCAAATAATAGAACAGTTACAACAGTCTGGTAAATTCAGAAAATGATGTAACATTACTATAATGCAGCCTTTAAAACCAGGAAAAGACACCACTTATGCCATATTACGATATTACGATATCCAAAATCTAAGACGATATCTAGTCTCACATCACAATATCGATATAATATTGATATATTGCCCAGCTCTACCTTGGGGTGCTCAAGGTGCTTACTGACCAGATACACACCAACATCTTGCTTAAGAAATGACACCATTCAGTTACTGATAGGAGGCTGCTCTGATAAACGCAGCTGCACCAGAGCCTCGGCAGAATAGCCTGAGGATGGAGTTGAGAAGATGACGGGGAATGATGATGAGGGGAAGTTTGAAATAGCTATAAGTATCTTTGTAATGGACTGCAGATGGCCATGTAATCTTTTGTGCATTTCTGATATGGCCGCTGTGGAGGTTGAGAGGTATTGGCTATGTTTCCGTCCCTATTCACAGCTCCATTCTCACCGCGGTGAAGATTTTTTCTAATCACAGAGAGAAAAATGAACATTTTCACCACACAAAATGAGGGTTGGATGTGGCCTAAAGCTTTCATTATCATTTTCTCTTAGAGAACTGTATTAGCCCGAAGTGAGATCCATTAATGGTGCATAGCTGTGGTAAACCCATTGGTCATTTCATGATAGTATGCAGGCTCAGCTCATTAAAGAATAATTGACCCTCTTAAAGGCAGGGTTGGTAATGTTTTTGTGATTAACATTTTTAATTATTTTATAATTTGAATTAATAACATTTTAATTTTTTTTAATTTTTTAACAAAATACAAAACATACAAACATAAGCACTTTTTATTTTACTATATCTCTACATAAATATTTTTTTCTACTACTATGGGCTAACAGTTAACAGAAACGATCAGAAATACATTTAAATGCCCTCTGTAAATATATAGTATTACATGGCTATGCTGCCGCTGCTAGGGGCAGTAAATTACAACTTGACCTACTTTCATTTAACTACGGTGCAGATGTCCATGCCCTGCGTAACAACAGTACAGTGGAACGTTTGCCTTTAACAGAGTGACAGTAATAACCTAATATACCAGGATTACTGAGATTTACCTACATTCTCGGTTATAGTTGTACTGAATAACGCATTCAATAAACAGAAACATAACTCCTGCAGCGCACATGAACCGCATGACTCGAGTTTGAGACTCGGACTCGAGTGCGACTTAAGTCGCACACACAATGACTTAAGACTCGACTTGAGACTCGTCCTCGAAAGACTTCAGACTCGACTCGGACTCGAGCTGCGGGACTCGTGAACAATGTTTATTTTAGGAAACGTCTGATGAGCTCGCTGTTATTCCGCTCCCTCCGTTACCTATAACCTGCCTACGACGTAACGTACTACGTATCTGCTGCGCGCGGCCGCACATTAGAGGACAGTGAACACACATGCACCGGCCGCTGATGTGCCATTCATCGTAAGATTTGGGTTTAAAAACTTCCAAAACGACGACCCAAACAAAAGAAGCGCTCATTGCAAAATATGCGGTCTCAAGATAAAAGATTCTGGCTCAACCACATCTAATTTTATCAGGCATCTGAAAACGCATCCTGACAGGTCAGTAAACATGTTTAACGTTAGCTCAGCATTGACCATCTAATGTTACCGTTAGCTTTCTTCTTGGTTTAGCTACGAGCTAACGTTACGGGAGGTTAACTCGACTGTCTTCCTTATGAAATATAAATGAGCGTTTGTTTAACCCTTGCATGGTGTTTTCAAAAAGTGGGGGAAAAAGTTTTAGGTCCTGTGTACCTTTACTCTGTCCTCATCCTGTCAGGGCCTGCTGTTATTGTGTGTGTGTGTGTGTGTGTGTGTGTGTGTGTGTGTGTGTGTGTGTGTGTGTGTGTGTGTGTGTGTGTGTGTGTGTGTGTGTGTGTGTGAGTGTGTGTGCGTACGTGATGCAACACTTATTTATTTACTTATTACTTATTAAGAGACTTGAGACTTGACTTGGGCTCTAGCCCAGAGACTTGAGATTTGACTTGGACTCAAGCTCAAAGACTTGAGACTTGATTGGACTTGAGCTCAAAGACTTGAGACTTGACTTGGACTCTAGCTCAGAGACTTGTGAGCATCTCTGACATGAACAGATGCACAATATTAGCTCACACAATTAGCCTACTGTTGCTAACGTACATTCATAAATCCTACATAACATCGTCCCGTACCCACAGGACATCAAACTTACTTATTGATGCACGCACACAGTAGTGTCCACAAACTTGTGAGGGGAGAAAGGAAAGTGTGAAGCATTCCACGTTAATGCCTGTTTTACAGTTCTGCGGAGGCTCCGCGCAGAACTTTCGCCGTAGCCTACGTAAGCGGCCTGATGTTTATACTTGTGCGCTGGTGTGTGCGTTGAGCCGGTGTGTATGTGTGTGGGGAGTGGGTGATAGAGCGAGGGAGAAGTAAGAGAGTGACAGTGATTAGCTCCGGAGCGAGTAGCGACTCTAGAGTCATAGTTAGAGAAACAAAGTCTCCCCTGTTCTTTCTGACCACGGTGGGAAATCTGGAGCAGGAAAAGTTAACCCTCTCATTGATTTCATGTTGTTTATGGAGAAGGACAGTTTAATTTCCTGTCCAGCGCCCGCGACTAGGTCTGACAGGGTGGGGGCGTGGCATGACAATGGTGGCTCTCCATCGTAATGTCGGCCAGCCATCACGATGGACGATGATATTGTCCATCGGTACTAGACAATCTAGACAATTCTAGACAGTCTGGAGGGAGTCCAATAGAAGCGATGCATAATCTTGGAACTGAATGAGACGCACCCTGACATCACGTGACATAATTTTAATATTCCTACAGATTCTGTCCCACTCCTCATCGTCCAGTTTAATACTCAGATCCCTTTCCAATGTCTTTTTGAGGTCTGACTCCATCTAACTCCATCCCCCAGGTTCTGCATAAGCATTGAATAATACCCAGAAGCCTCATGACCTTTTCCATATTTTAACATCACCTTCTCTAAACATTATGGTGCCTTTGGGGCTGAGGAACTGGATCCAAAAATCTGCACTAACAGATGGCAAAGTTGCAAATATCTAAAAAAATTAAGAGACCTAGGGATTCCAAATTGCTGTACCACATCCTCAAAGGATTTTAATATGCCACCGAGATACAGATCACCCAGTGTGAAGGGTTGGTAATGTTTAAAAGCTAGCAAGATTTGAAAGTAGCATCTCCTCTGGCTCTGTCTAACCCCTCCCCTGCTCTCGGGGCTCCGACCCACACACAGACGTACAAGAGCACCGCTGCTTCAGAGCAGAGCAGAGAAAGGTTCGCAATTTTACTTCATGTCTCTTTCAGCGGTAGCCAAACTCCTAATATTTTCATACCAAAGGTTTACAACAAACTTCACTACTTCACTTAGCAATGTGGCTCACATTGAGTTCAGGCTCGTACATGGGAGGGGTAGAGTACACACAGCAAGGAGGCATTGCATTGGTTCTTTCCAAGCGGACCAAGAGGCAGTGATTGGTGGCCGTTTTTACAGGATTACAGATACAGAGTATGCGAAGTAGGCAGATAGAAAACTTTAGAGAACATCTTTTTTTTTTTAACTAAACACAGCTGTTACATTTTAAGTATATTGTGTAGGGAAGGGAATATAATATTTGGTTCATAATCGAATGTCAATAGTTTGTATTATTTCCATAATCTTTATATGCATTTCCATAGACAAAGTTAGGTAGATTCATACACTTAAGTATTTTCTATGCTAAGAAAGTGGAACACAATGAAAAGCTCTTACATTCTAAATTCTAGTTAATGCAAAATGAAAAAAAGTAAAATATGAGAATTATATTTTTCGGTTTGATACCATATGTTGCAAAGATGACTGCAGAGCCATAGAGGAGACACAGATTTGTCACAAAGATTAGACATGTGTTCGAGAGATATCACATAAAGGATGTACGGTAGATTTCTAGATAAAAAATTATGTCATGAAGAAACTTGTAGTCTGAAAGAAAGAAAAGAAGAAAAGTCTGTCCTTGCCCAGAAAGTCAAGAGAACCTACCATTTCCCTCTGGCTACTACTCACCCAAAACCTATTCTGTGTGCATCTTATATCAGCTTTTCAAGGCTTGGTCTGATATGAAGAGCCGCAACAAGGGCATTGTACAGTGTATGGCTCCTCTGAGGTCGGGTCATCTTCCATCATCTACTGTAACAAGATCCACGGGCCTGTTTCATCCTTTTGAATTCACTTTACTTCACTCTAGTTCTTAGTGGTCTTAAAGCTATAATGTGTACTTCCTGTTGCCCCCATTAGGAATTCATAGTAATGACAACAACACTGTCGGAGCATCCACATGATGCAAGCCTTCGCACCACCTCCACCTCTCCTCCACGCAGTAGCTAACACGGAGGATTGAAAAAACATGAGGGACTCTTGTAATTTTTATGTCCCCTTTGTCTCCAAAACGGAAGGCTGCTGTTGTCCTTTCTTCGCGGGGACGTAAAATGCATTACTCTAGCTTCTGCTCACAAAAGTCACCGGACGACACCATTTTTGTAAACATAGCCATGCTGTGAAATACAGAGAGTTTTGTGGAGCTGAGTTGGAAATGGCTTGAATGTAACGTACGTTCATTAATTTAAAATAGTTGCGCACTACAACTTCAAGCCAGATATGTAATGACATGGCAAGCTGCATCTTGTCATCCATGCAGCAATTGCAAAGTAAGAGGTGGAAGTAGCACAATGGATTTGTAGAGGCCTGTGACTCCTAGCGGTCAGGTGGGGTGGGGAGCACTCTGACAAGGAATTTAAAAATAATAAAAAATTGTTTTGAAGAGATGCAACAAACTGCTACAGGAGACCACTGAGTGACGAGGGAAATCCAATGAGTTTCTCTTTGCGACCCACACAGCTTATTCAATCCACCTTGCATTTCTCTGGCTGAATGGGGCCTGAGTACAGAGAGACAGTGTCCACCTCTAGCTATTCTAATGAGTTGCATGCCCAATTAAGATGCAGCTGCATCCTGTGTTGTGAAAGCCATCCTGTTATTGATGTCATCCCTTGATCATTTTTCACAGCTGCTTCCAATATCCTGTTCTTTATGAGGGTGTGTTTTCATCTTTTATGTGGTCGCGTTTGTGTGCATATATTTGTGCAAATATAGACTGTGCAAATACATCTGCACATCTTTACAAGTGTGTGTTTTCTTGTTTGTGTCAGACTGCCTACCCTGATTACTAGTCTTCTGCTGTCTGTCTGACCACTGGGGCTGTCTTCTCTGATTGCATGGATTCAGTGCTTCTGCACACAGTATTAGAAGACAAAAAATAAACAGTGTACAGAGTATAAGGTAATGGGGCGTAACCTAAATTAGTTTAGCATGGATCTTAGGAAGCAGAGGATGAGGGAAATTAATGAAAAACTCCACATGTGCACGGCTATATGTGTATACTGTATGTGCATGTGCAGTACATCTATATGTTCAGATTGTTACAATACATGGCGAGACCCTAAAATCAGGACAAAATATGGACAACATCAAAATTGATGTTTGAAGTCACATTCTGCAACAAACAGGCATTATAATGGAGCAGGCCCAACTATAGCCGTTTTCACACATGAACTCTGGACAATGTCCAAGGAATCAGGTCCTGACATAGTCTGGCCTTTCCCTTTCACACATGTAGCACACAACAGGAGATTGTCCATGTCAGATGTGTTCTCTAGTATACTCTAGTTTGGTTTAGAGGAGGGGGTGGCGCTGGGTAGACCGTGCAGCAGACACGACAGGACGCGGATAACACCCCGTCAGGGAACGCCGGTTCATAATTTGGTCATAAACAACGGAGTCTTTTTTGCCGTTCCTAGAATTTTTCTGACGATTTTGGTGTTGGCCTTTACCGGCAGAAGTTCCGAATCTCATCGTCTCACCAATTAGATATTTTTGTTGTCTTCTTCGTAATGCCATCAACACGACCACTCCGTGAAAACTTTGCACAATGAGCTGCTCTATTCTCAAATGAGCTCCTGGGAGATTAGACATGGAGATCTTTTTACTAAGAAGCGGTTGATGTCCAACCCAACTAACTCGGACATTCTCACATACAGCTCCGTTGGGTAATGTTTAGATAATTTCATGTTTGCAGTGCATGTGTGAAAGGGGCTTGTGTGTGCTGTGTCTGGCTGCATTAACAAGGTCTTTTTGCTAGCTTTCAGGGAGTGTCTGGATGTTGGCCTAGAGTGGAAGGATTAGTGCAGGTACTTAAAACAGATCAGTGCCTCAGACCACCTCTCATGGCTGTTAATGGATGTTCTCAGCCAGAGCAACTGTCATGACACAGGAGAGTGAAAAGATAGGATATTGGTTAAGGGGGTGGGAGTGTGTAAGCTATGATGATTACACCAATCGTAAATATTTTAGATAGATATTTATTACCATTTGCACAGGTACAGCGCTATATAGGGGCATTGGAATTTGTGTGCATAGCTCATAGAGTCAGTTTTACAAAAAATGTAAGAAGAAATACAATAGAAAAATACAATGAAAAAAAAATATAATATATAAATATAAAGTAGAAGAACAATATAAAGACAAACAGCTGTAAGATAAATAAAGTTGAAATTGTACATACACTGTAATAAAACTTCTTGTGAATATAGATATTATTGATATTATTGGTCCTGAGATTTTTCTCAGTTATGTTATTGCACACAGTTATTTTACCTAAGATCCTAGTTGTTGTCCCCTCTGAAGCACCCACCAAAATTGTTTTCATTGCTTTAAGTTCACTCACATAATGCTGTTTTCTCAGCTGGGAATGTTTATACATAGATAATTAAAAAGTTCACATAGTGTTGTCCTTTTTTGCTGAATAAACTTGGCTTCATATATTGCTTTCTGACATCTCAGATTTTTCCGGAGAAGTTTTGCAGATAATGAACAATGTCTGCTCTGTAATCCCAAAGGTTCAGTAGCTTGGCAACATGCACTGCAGTAATGCCCACACATAGTGTAAACAGGGAAACTGGAAAGACACAGGAAAACAGTTACATCACACTTCCCCCACAACACGTTTACACACACACACACACACACACACACACACACACACACACACACACACACACACACACACACACACACACACACACACACACACACATGCATGCATGCACGCACACAAATCCAAATATATAGCCACACATAGTTTTTGCTGCTAGTGTCAGACCCAAATGATCTCTTCCCTTTTATAAAAAGAAAATATATGTAAAATGTCTCACACTAATAAGAGATATATTTGTGATGTAAACTGGCCGAAACTAAGACGTATACTCTTGCTTTTAGTTAGTCCGTTGGGTTTTGAAATGGTTTAATGATCCCAGTAGTGTTTGTAGTAGGTGAAATGGCCAGTGTACTTACAATGTCCAGTGTGTTGAGTTGTGCTGTCCGATAATGTGAATAAAAATCTGCCTCAGAGCTTTAGATATCAGTACAGTTCATTTTCAGCTCTGAACCAAGAAAGGGTAAAACAAATTCTGGACAAAAAGTGCTGTTAGCTATATCTGTATACTGTAGATTAATCAGATTCAATAGTGCAAGTTGCTGTTGCATAAGTGGGTATGTGAAACTGTTCAAAACATACACCTCTGGCATGAGCAAAGGATGCACACGTCCTTATATTTTTTGAAAAGCTCTGATGGTGGTGTCATCCCCTTTTTGCTGCAGTTTTGAAGCAGCACTGCACGCTTCTCCCAGACTGCAGTAATGCTTTTGTTTTAAACTGCAATCACCTGATATTCACATAGGCAGAGCCTAATTGCTGTAAAGTGGGGATTAGCTGCTGTGCTTAGCAGTGCGCAAACTAGGCATTTGGGGTTGTTGATCAAACTGCGCGTCAGATGTGATAAACTGACTGAGGCTGGTTTAATGTTTGAATACACTGTCACTTTAAGCAGCGATGTTTGCTGTTCCAAGCAAACAACGGTTTTAAACAATATCCTGCAGCTGCTGGGGAGTTAAACCTGTCTTTAATAGGTAAACTTTAATTAACACTTTAAATGTGTCCTCTATGAGACAATCCACTTTGTTCACGATGACTGATCCAGCTAGCTAACAGTGAGTGATGACAAATCACTGTGCAAATTGTCAGTCAGCCCCACATGGCATCACATTTTTGCCATCAGCTTTTGTAACGCAGTGCTTTGAGTGAGTACTCTTAATTTAAAATAAGTAAGTGGTTAGCATTGGGAGTCATTTTTTTTTTACTTTGCAACAGAGGTTAATCTAGGGATGCACCGATCCACATTTTTTCACTTCCGATCCGATCCCGATACCTGAATTTGGATATCGGCCGATACCGATACTATTCCGATACCAGAGCTGTGTTTGCTTTAATATTATTATTATCATTATTGTTGATTTTATATGATGCTGAAATAAACTCCTCAACGGGCAAGTATGATATGGACGTACGTATGCATGTATGTCCCAAAAGGCAACTTGAGGTAAGTATAAGGTCAGAAAAGGAAGTCAGAAAAACAGGAAAAATCTCATTCTGAAAACAAATATGCAACTGTAAGGGTTTCATATTGACTGTCATGTCAATATTTTATTACACACACACACTATCAATAAAACAGTGTGTGTGAACAGCGCAAATCAAGCACACTGGCTCTTGTAGCATCAACAAATCAACGTTTTAAAATGTCAAATATCTGAAATATAAGAAAAGTGCAATAACTGTAAACATCTTACACACACACTTAGTTACACACACACACACACACACACACACACACACACACACACACACACACACACACACACACACACACACACACACACACACACACACACACACACACACCTCTGTTTTCACGGCTGCGCAGCGGCTGCTCTGAAACAGCGGCCGCCGGGACACGATCCGGGTCTCTGGGGGACGCAACAACGGGGAAATGAAACGCCACAAGCCAGCGACAACACCGGGACAGACGGTTGGGAAAGTCCTGCTTTGTTTTTGCATGTTGCTGTCTTGCTCTGCGGTGTTTCCACTGTGAAGCATTTCCAGACAGCGGACACACAGGATACCATTGAGCTAGCCACAATGCTGCTCAACGCTACTATCCTGCTAGCTGGCTGCAAACTGCGGAATGGACTTCCTGAGCGGGGACGTGTCTCATAACTCTGTGTCTCATTGAGCCGCGCCGAAAATCCGATACCTGAATTTCGCTGGTATCGGTCCCGATACCGATACTGGATCGGATCGGCCCCATCCCTAGGTTAATCCCATTAAAATCAAAGATCTCTTTTACAAGGGAGACCTGGTCAAGAATAGCAGTGACAAAAAGTTTCAACAAGAGAAATAACAAGCAAAACACAAAAAGGAGTAACAAAAATAATCAAGTAAAACATTTGCACACAGACAACCTGGACTCAATAGATGTCACCATAGCTTTAAACTCATTCAGGGTTACTATGTTTTGAAGTTTAAGATCAGTCTGTAGATTATTATTAGTTTTTTGGAGTCAGAACAACAGAATACTTTGTTGTATAACAAGTTTTTGTTTGTGGTAATGGCTCATCTCTCAAGTTGTGTTTTATATTCTTTTTATATTTGCTGCACTACGTTATAGATATTCATGTGTAGACCTGCATACATTAATTGTCATTAATACTTACCTGTCAAAAGGATGATGATCTTATAATAAGTCTTTCCATTGACGTGGTTATGTCAATGCTGTCACAACAAACTAATGTGACAATCCATAAGGAAAATATAACACATCCTTTCCATCCTGAACATAGACTGTCCAGTATTTTAACATTGCCACAGGTTGAGAGACCGGTGAGGAAGACTCCCCTTCACTTCTAGCAGCCAGACTGCATTAAAAGTGCTTACAACCTTTAGCATCTACTGTAAAGGTAGACTGTATGTATGGGTCCGTATACATCAGGATACGACGAGTCTCTCAGTCAACAGAGCTATTCATTTAAGGAAGCTCTCAGAGGAGGTTGTCGCATCTGGATTGCTCATTGATTTCCAAGGTGCTTTCATCCACTGGCCTCTTTAAAACATATTCATTGGTTTCCGTGACAACAGGCAGCTACCCTGGATGTGAACTCTTTGTGACCAGGGATTGCTGTGTGTTCAAGTATGTTGGAAGGCTTTGAGTTCAAACCCCCTCTGCTTTCGTTTCACTTGACCTTTCTGTATCACTGTGTGCCTTCTCTCTTCTTGGCATGATTTTTGATTGTGTTGTGTCTTGTCAACAGTATCTAATCCAGGGTGCTCACGCCTCAATCTCAGTGCTCACTAAGACTCTCTGTGGACCTTAAGTGTATCTGTTTTTCTATGGTTGTTAGTTTTTTTTTTTTCCCTGACTTGCTACAAGGTTCCCCAATAATTGGGTTCACCTGTGCTCAAATTTCCAATGAAGGACAACTTGTAGTACCAGCTAGGTTAGCACATGAGGAACAGGAGTGCTAGACTCCAGCCTTCCTGTATTGTAAAATATATATATGTCTATATATATATATATATATATATATATATATATATATATATATATATATTGATAGCAACTGGAAATAAGGAGCTAATTTTAGAATCTAATGTGCCTTGATATTTGACTAAGGAAATAATGGCTATCATGCCACAGCTTCTCTTAATTACTTCTGGCGTGTGTTTGATTAAAGCGCCGCAATGCCATGTCATCTCTGTGTTATGAGTTGTGTGTTGATGTCTGTGCGTGCAGGCACTTGTGTGTTGGTGTGTGTGCGTATGCACTTGTCTTCATGTTGCAGTGGTGGGTAAAATTGATTTGAGAGCCAGAACGGCTTAATCTTCTTTAAAATTGGTATACGACAGAAAGCTTATCTCAAACGCCAGAGATGAGGAGGTGGAGGAGGGAGAAAAAAGGAGAGGAGGAAAGAAATGAAAGTAGGATCTGTGTCTCTGCGTCATTGGCCTGATTCTACATTGACTTCTTTGTTTAGACTTAACTCCATCCGCTGAATGAAGCATGCGACTTGCATCCAGGGGAATGGTAATCTGTGTTTTTGGAGTAAAGCCAACCATGTAGCCATTTTCAACACTCTACCCACTGTAAAATAGCTGATGTTCTTTTTCTTTCAATGTTAGAGAAAGGTGTACTGTAAATCGAAGCATGATCCTTTCAATAAAACTGATCTGCAGTATTAAAAGGAATAGTTTTTTCTTCATCATAGTGAAAGCAGTATATTGCTGCTATTCAGTGTAAAAGTAATCTGTGCTGCTGACTTACCCACATCATATGAAACCACCCAAAATGTCAGTCTGCACATGATGAGGCCTTGGTAGTCTGCTTAAAAATGATGGATTAATTTCAGGTTGGGAGTTGCTTCCCCAAGTGAAGGAGTTAAGTATTTTGGGGTTCTCAAGTGAGGGTAAGATCGAGCGTGAGATTGACAGGCGGATTGTGGCTGTGTCAGCAGTAATGTGGGCGTTACGGGGCTGTGGTGGTGAACACTTTACCAGTTGACCTATATCATGTTCCAACCCTTAATTATGGACATGGGCTTTGGGTAGTGACTGAAAAGAGTGAGGTTGTGGATTCAAGCAGCCAAAATATCTGGGCTACTTTGCCCAGCCTGCTGCCACTGTGACCTGGACCCACATAAACAACCAAAAAATGAATGTATGGATAGACTACAAGTACTCTGACCAGTGATACACTGAACTAAACGCTTCTTCTCATTCTCTTGCTTATTACAATACAAGCAAATCTTTGCATGAACTTATGTAGCAGACATTTCTTAAAAAAAAAAAAATTCCCAGGTTGCTTTGTACTTGGAATAGACCAGACAGTTTATGTACAGTAGGTCTTGTCTTTCTTTATCTGCTGCTGTATGATGCAACTGGTGATATGAGGTCTACAAGGTGATACTATGGAGGGCTGTTAGAGCATAAGGGAGAATGATCTGGCCTTTCCCAGTGTCTCATAGTAAACATTTTCAAACATAAACAATTTAAGAAATACTGATATTATGCAAGTGCTATAAACTACTCCATCGTAAATAGAGACATAAGCAAGATAATCATGCCCGTTTAGCGCTGAGGCAGCAAGTCATGTAATATCCGCCATAAGTCAGTCAGTTCATTTTACCATATATCAGCAAATTGAACTGCACTGACAATTTTATTAAGTTGTTGACCAGTGTATGATGCAGCAAAAATCATTTTACCTTGAGCCATGTAATGTGATGTAAGAGGTGCAGAAGTTCTGTCGTTTCCTGATTTTCTCATCACAATAATGTGTACAGTATAAAAAACAACTTTGTAATTAAGAAATAATTCTTAGTTACTTACTTATACTTACAATACAAACTAACAATCAAAATCAGTGAACTCTGTAATCTATGTAATGATATCCATGATATCTGAAAGTGATACGGAGCTTGTTTAAAATTTTATGTTTGAATATCATTACAGATGACGTAAATTTTCATTTTCTAGGGACCTAATTTAAAATGTTGACATTCACAGACTGATGCCACACAGGGAGAGGAGGCCTACATTATTCATGATAGAAAAGGCTGTAACGAGCTGTGAGAGTAATATGATGATGATGATATTATTGTCCCCTAGGAGAAATTAGTTGTGTGTGACACGTTGTCAGTTGACATTACAAAACAAACAACCGTATAACAACTGGAACTACAGTGAACCATACAATTCATAAACATGATAGAACTGAATGTTACTGCACTGACAGCTATTTTTTTTGTTTAAAGAATGAGCTGGGTCATTCACAATAATGAATCCCTTCCTAATTGCACAAGTGTCAGACATACTGAAGATGATACTGTGCTTAGAGATGCCAGATTTCGCTGGCCACACTCCCAATTTTGTTCATCTTGTTTTTGTTGCTTACTGTTAAGGAGTAAAACCATGCAACAAGGGAGGATGTAATACATACAAGTGAGCAATAAAACAACTTAATTATATCTCTCTCAAATCTAAACTGTAACCCTCCCTCAGTGTTTATTTCTGTCCTTGCAAATTAAACTCATAACTCCTGTCTCATCAGAATATTTAACTGAAATGTGGTCCGTGGGGTTAGCCTCCTCCTACAGAGTTTCTCCCCCAGTCTATTTTAACGAGTGAATAAAATTGGAGGGACACAGATAATAAAAGAATTTTCAACATACAATAGCCCATACATTAACATCTGTTACTGCTGCTGCACTAGAGTGTGTTGTCTGTGACACTGTTTGTGTTAATCGGACAGAAATCCTCATAATTACCTCAACTAAAGTTTCAGAAGAGGCTTCCACGCACAAAATTGAAATTGTGACTTAAAATGAATTGAGTTGGACTTTTTCCCTTCAGTGGAGTTGGGGCATTCGACCCGTGCTGGACCCGTTCATAATGAGTCAGCCGTCACTCTGTGAGTAGCCTAGCATACGCCTCTTTCTCTCTCTCTATTTTATTTTGGGCATTTTCGGCCTTTATTTTAATAGGAACACTGAAGACATGAAAGGAGAGAGAGAGAGGGGGGGGGGTGTGTGACATGTAGCAAAGGGCCGCAGGTCGGAGTCGAACCTGGCCCGCTGCGTCGAGGACTAAACCTCTATATATACCACCTGAGCTATCCGGGGGCCCTCTCTCCTGGATTTCCACCGACTGCGTAATTGCTGCGTAACGGCTCCGCTGCGGAACGCCGGCTCCGCTGCGGAACACCGTCCGTCAATACCCACCGGATCCGGAGTTGTTGCGGAACGGCTGCGGCCAGGACTGACAGCTCTAGTCACGAGGACCTACTAGATCTCGCGAATTCAGGTAGAATAGAACCACAAAACCACCAACAGTTTGTTTCTATTCCGAGGAGTAGAGAGGAAACAACTCCGTGCTGTGTTTTCAAGGTGTAGTGAAGGGAAATTTGATCCGCCGTGAGCACGGTGTATTTTATTTAGAAAATTAACCAGATGTTTTATTTTGTTAAATATATCCTAGGCTATTTATTTCAGATAATTTTCATTTACATGTTTCAGCTGTATATTTTTTGGAGAAAGGAGTTTGGAGAATTTTGATGCTAGGGAAGAATTTTGATGCTAGGGAGTGTGGCAAGCTGGTTTAGCCAAGGCCAAACGGGAAGAAGGCCAAATTACAGGTGTTGGCCATCTGAGGGGCAGAGGACAGCAAGAGGACAGCAAGAGGACAGCAAGAGGACAGCAAGTATGCAAGTATGCAAGTATGCAGTATGATTGTGCTTCAACTAAAAAGTAGAACTGGTCGATTTTTTCATGAAAAAACTCGATTCACGATTTGATTCGACCCCCCCCCCCTCCATTTAAAACAAAATAACTGCGAACTGTAACTATATTTTAAAAATATATTTTTATTGTATTTAATTAAAGTGCATCAACATAAACAAAATTGCAAAGGCAAAACTTTCTCTAACTGAAAAGTCACTGTGCAGTGTGCAACAAAGATTGTTAAACAACCAAATTATTTATACTGTACTTGGATTGAGCTAATAAAACCTAAAAAAAATTAAAAAACTAGATTTTTTGAAAATATGAATCAATTTGCCCTACCAACTCGATTTTTAAATCAAATCGATTTTTTCCCAGCCCTACTAAAAAGTATTTACCTACACCTTATTCTTGTTTAAAATAATTTACATAATATAAATGAATGTATATGGAGTGTAATAAAAAGGTGACCTTGAAATTGTGGTGTTAACGGCGACGCAAAGAAAAAATGTGGGTGCACCTACATTTTGTGCTGGTGCACCTAAATAAAAAAGTTAGGCGCACCAGTGCAACCAAGGCAAAAAGTTAGTGTGGAGCCCTGCCCTAATGGTGAAATTACAAAGGATTAAGGACAGAGACAGAGTTTTGCAATGCAATGCACTACAAAAAAGCTTAAAGGATCGAACATTTATATAAATGAGGACTATTCTGCTCCCAAAGATGAAAGCTGCCAGAGATTCTCATTGCCTTTCTGAGGCTGATCATCCACAAAAGGCAGGGAGGAGAAAGAAAGGGAACTTTTAACACGACAAACAATTTGAACACACAAACTATTGCTTCTATACTTCCAAAAAAAAGCTTGAAGATTGCTTATGTGAATATATGTAGCTTAAGGAGTGGATGAAATTACTCATCTGTTCTATACCCTGTATGCATACAAGGGTATACTTTATACCAAAATGACAAGAACCTATATGGAGGTGGTGTAGTTTTTTATGTTCAAAATCATATTCCAGTGAAAGTTAGGGAGGATATAATGTGTAAAGAAATTGAAGTATTATGGCTGCAAGTTAACTTACCTCACATTAAATCTATATTAGTGGGCTGCTGCTATAGACCACCAAGCTCAAATTGGTACAAATGACAGATGACTGGTACAAAGATTTGGACAACAAAATGATCTGTGGAGCAGTCCTTTAAGATTTTATAGCAGTATTTGACGTTATAGACCATAAGCTTGTTCTTCAAAAGCTTGAGTGTTACGGATTTAGACCATCTGCAGTTAGCTGGATGGAAAGCTAACTGTGAAACAGATCACAAAGAGTCTTTTTTAATGGTAGCTACTCAGACAAGGTGTTTGTGGAATGTGGAGTTCCTCAAGGGAGCTTCCTAGGTCCACTTTTGTATTCCATTTTTACCAATGATTTGCCTCTCATACTAAAAACGTTAAATTAACGATGTATGCAGATGATACTAGAGTATATACATCAGCAACAATACCTAAAGATCTGACTGCCATCTTGACCAGGGAACTAGCTATTATTGGAAAATGGATCCGTGAAAAAAAAAAATTATGCTTAATGCAGCCAAGACAAAAAGCGTAGTATTTGGTTCAAATCATTCTTTAAGGCAAGAACCAGAGCTCAAATAAAACACCAATCCAACAAGTAAAGGAAACTAAGCTATTGGGCATTACCCTAGACAACAAATTGTCCTGGTCAAAACATATCAACAGTATTGTCAATAGGGCAATGCATTAGCTTTAGTAAGACGATGCAAAAAATTGTTTACAAATGAATTAACCAAACTTGTACTTAATAGTCTTATTCTTTCCCAGCTCGATTACTGCCAGCTAATATGGGGTGAATGCTCCGAAAAATGATTCAAGGAAACTTCAGCTAGTACAGAATGAAGCGGAATGCCTTGCTCTCCAGTGTCCGTACAGCGCTAACATCAACAGTATGCATTCTCAAAAGTTGAAGACAGATTAATCGCTGCCCTTCAACATTCAACATGGAAAGTTTTACAATCAAAAAAACATTTCATCATATCAGTATAGTCAATTAAAACACAATTTGGAGTCATATACGTATGTCACCAAACAGGCAACAGAAGGCCGGTTTTTACTCCCCAGGGCAAATACTAATTTCTTAAATACACTGTGATATATAGATCGTTGAAAACATGGAATTCTTTACCATTGTTGTTGACTAAATTGTCAAAGAGATCAACATTTAAAGATGAAATAAAAAAAATCTTGGAGCATCATATTTGTAGACTGCCAGGCATTTTGGGAATCTTGGTTTATCTTTTCATATAGACTAATGTATGCTTTAAATGTTCTGAGTGATGTTGATTGTAATATTTAATGTATGTTTTAAATGTGTTGAGTGATGTTGACTGTAATGTTACATGTATGTTTTAGATGTTGAGTAATGTTTCATGTATGTTCATAAATGTATGGAGTTATGTGGACTGTAATGCTTAATGTACTGTATATTTTTAAATGTGGACCCCAGGAAGAATAGCTGTGCTTCAGGGCACAGCTAATGGGGATCCTATAATAAACTAAACTAAACATTGAGTGTTTTCAATACACCTTGCCCCTCAATAATCAAACTGCAGGAATCATGATGTATACATAATTTGATATAACATAATTCAAGATCACTGACTCTAGAAATTAAAACCAAATGTAAAGGCAATTTGTTGTAATTTTTACTAGTCAGACTACTTAAATTAGGTTTAATATGTACATATGAGATGGATATACTGTTTTAGAATTATTAGTTTCTATTCATAGCAGCCACCTGCATATTTGTTTGGTCACTCGGTGGTGGTGGTGAGGGTGTGTAGTATGTGAAACAGTGACGTCAATGCATACTAATTTAATAGGTATACATTCCCTATCACTACAATTGCAGCCTACTGTATACTAAGGGTGGAATGGTACATGTATTCGTATTGAATCGAAATGGTACAGGCGTCTCGGTTCAGCACATGAATTTACACGGAGAATACACGGTATAAAAATAAATAAAACTTGCGCGCAAATTAATTAATGTAATGCGGAACTACTGTTAGATACGCGCTTCTTTAGGGACACGGACACCTATCTGTAGCCCCCATTAGCTCCTCCCAAGCTCCGCCTACATGTTGAGTCGGTCCAGTCAGAGCCAAGGGGGTAAGCCTGCCTCCACAGAGTGAAGCTGCTATGGCACCATTTTAATGCTACGAAGCACTCACCCCCCGTTAGCATTCCATTGACTGCCATTCTAAATAACTTTACATCTGAAGCCTTTAAAGACTCTATTTGCCCATTATTTATTTCTAAAGAAACACGACAATGTATAAAAGGCTCCATTACCTTGTACCTCACGTAATGACTCCGTAGCAGACGTTTTTGTAAAAATAGGCTAACGATTGTGTCATAACCACACGATTTACTGTCGCATAGTAGAGGAATTACTGTATAGTACAGGAGAAGCTTGCAGGCAGTTTCGACCTACATTAGCTGTTTAAGTTTAATTGCTTATATTAACTAGCATTTTAGTTAGAAATAATTAGCCTGTACCTATGTTATCTCCTTACATATACCTACACTCTCCGTCTCTGCAAGATTTGGAATGATTGAGATTTCTCTTGGCACAGCTACCAGAAGACTTACAACTTTCAGACACGTTGCTCACGTCACATATACGTCAGCAAGCTCAGTTTGCAGCTGCGCAGTAACGCTCAGCACTCACCGGAAAAGTGCTTCTAATAGACTTCACTTGTCTCCGTCAAAAACAACGCCGCCACTTTGTCTAACGCCAAAACTTGTCACCTGCTCTGTTTAACCGAAGCTGCTCTTTTAACATCCCTGCTCCCATAATCACACTACTAGCTGATGTTTACTGTTTACATCTTCCTTTATACACTTCAGGCTGTTGCAGCTAGCTCAGGGGTGAGGCTGTATGACACTAGGTGGTACAGCCTGAGACATGCACAATAAAAACAATTGCCTTCTGCATTTTTGTTTTGGCTTTCCAAAACATCACGGTTGTACTGAACCGTGATGTCTGAACCGAGGTATGAACCGGTTCGGTGAACCGAACCGTGACTTCTGTGTGTACCGTTCCACCCCTACTGTATACTGTATATTTTTACGTACTTTCTGTACAGTACATGATCATGTTCGTACATTTTTTTCTAGTGCAAATGTCTGGCAGTACCTGCATTTGTTTTGTTAGCATCTCTTTCAGTCTTGTGTCTGTGTGCATATTCCTGTATGTTTGCTAGTATTTGTGAAAGCCTGCGGTGTGCTAGGAATAGGTGGAGGCATTAGCAATGCCTGCCAGTGGTGGGAAAGCAGCTATTGGTGGGTTCTCAATTGTAGACAGAGTCATGAGGAATAAGCTGCTATGATTAGGTAGAGCCTGTTGTGGTATCTTTGTTTGTTGTGGAGCTTAAGTTCTTAAGCGAATACTGAGGTGAGGGCCTCAGACTTGCATTCCTTTGATTTTTTTACATCATCCTCCCCCTTCATAGTCTTTTTTATTATTATTTTTAATTTTTCTTCCTCTGATGCCTCGTAGAAAGGAGAGTGAAAAGACACGATAAAAAGGTTCTAATCCATGCCAGAAAACAAAGACGATGTGTTTTACTTTGTGGTAAAGCGGGATGCAGCACTAGAACTCACTGCTGTCTTTGGTGCATTCATTCTTGAACTATGCACACACACACACACACACACACACACACACACACACACACACACACACACACACACACACACACACACACACACACACTCACTCACTCACTCACTCACTCACTCACTCACTCATCTCACACATTCTCTCTCTCTCTCTCTCTCTCTCTCTCTTTCTTCTATCCGGGACTAGTGATTAAAAGCCATCATTATCTTGCTATGGCCGTAATGAGAAGCACACACCTGTTTTCCGCAGCTGTTCCCTATCACAAGCTGTCGTCATTCACTCTAGGACCAGACGCTTCAGAGGTGATGACTGTGTGATGCCATAAATCACCAGCCGAGAATCTAGTCACCACGGAAACAAGCCTCATTAGAATCAGCTAAATGAAGAGAGTCATCCTTTACCCCTGCATTGAAAGTCCTGGAGCAGAATGGTCTTTAGCCCCTGTAGCTTTCAGCCTAGCCTTTGGCACCAAAAGCATGCATGCGAGGTATACTGTAGCATTAGCTCATCATGTGTGCAATCAAAGGCCCAGTAATGCCCAGCTTAATGAGTCATGGAGCTTTTGTAGAGGTCACATATGGGCTTAAGCATGGCTCACATAAGAGAACATATTTTCCTAATTTTCTCAATGCAGTCAAGCGCACACATGAATTCATAATGCATTCACAAGAGTTTGGTTTGCAATATTGAATTGGTCCTGTGTAGTAGCTATTTTCCATTTCATTTTGCAGTTTAAGTCATATGTGGCCTGTGTTCCCACATTGAGAAATGGGTCTGAGAGCCTGTGTATCCCTAATGTCTTTAAAGCTGGTGTCTTTGTTGCTCGTAGACCAACTACCTCTCTTTAAATGTCACCACTGACAATTTGTGGATGGATGATGTGACGTCTCCATCAGCGTCTTCCATTAAAGGCTTGTTGCCCCTCAAACAAGACAACTCAATGAAATTCCTGAATAATGACGGACAGAGGACTGAGATGGTTACGAAATAGTTGTTGATGTTCCATTCATGTCTTTCTTTTTTAGCCACCTGATTAAATATAGTTATTTAATAACAAAACAATATAAGACAATATTTAGTTCTACCCTGAAAATCAAGTTGAAATTGTGTTTTGATAGCAAATCCCTGCATATATATTCTATTAGGATGTGTGAATCTCCTCTTTTATTGTGTGTGTTCCTTCCTAGCTTCAACAGTGACATAGTAGGTGAGAAAATAGTTTTGAGGATACATTGAATGGCCAAAGGTGGTTGCTCCTGGCTGCAAGCCAATCAAGCAAGGGATTCATTTTTCACATGCCTGTCTATGTACCTGTGTGTCTGCCCTTTTTAGTAAGCACTGATTGCACGTGCCTGGCTTTCCTTCTCTGTCTGTATCGCTGATTGTCTGTCTCAGTGTTTGGTTTCATAAAAGTAACAAGATACATTTTAGCTGCATTTTCTTTGAGTCTGCCTTTTTCGATTGTCACTCGATCCATTCAGCTTTATTGGTCTGCCTGCGATCAACAGCAATGCATTTAGGCAGGTTGTCAACCTGTCTGACCAAGAGAGAACCTGAGAAAGAAGATGCAGGGAATGCAGACTGGTAGAGGATGGAGATGGATAGGGAATTGATGAATGAAAAGTGAGAGGTAAAGTTACGTTAATAAAAAAAATTACTTTGATACCAACTTGTACTTCATTTTGTATGTACTATATAACTAGATGTGTAGGCAATAAGAATAAAATCCTCTCCTCTCTCTGACTAAATTTATATAACGGTCTATGTTGTGGGTGGCACGGTGGTGCAGTGGTTTGCACACAGAAAGAGTGTTCCGGGTCTGGTTTTCTAGTAGGCCTATGTCCGTTGATGTACATCAAAGGATGCAACTTGGCCATGTGTGTTGCTTTATTTTGTGTTGTAAAGTGGGGTTGGATATATAGTTTGGTGTTCATCTTGTCAGCAGTTTTTGAAATAGGTCCATGTTTTGCTCCAGATATCCGATTTAAAAAAACAGCATTGACTTGCAATATTGAAGTGTTATCAGAATTTAGATGAGATATTTATCTTACAAGAGATGTCATTTGTCCAACTATTCATCCCTCTTATAGCTATTTGTCCTGCACAGGGACATTATGATGATTATTTTATTATGATCGTTGGTCTGATTGGTTGAAGGACTATTAATTGCATACAGAGTCATTTGAACTATGCCCGTTGATCACGCCTCTTGTGCAGAGACAATACAGAGCAGACTCCCCAGACCAATGCTTAAAAGATTGAGCTTGGTCTGGTGATAGCCAGACTACTGTATCCCTGCATCATGAGCAACATTCAAAGTGAGCTCATGTAGTCCCACCAGCATGTCCTGGGTCCGAACGTATAGTATGCTCCAATGGGAAGTGCCCTGGGCCAAGTGCCTGAGCCACTTCAGTTTTCTTGTGATGTGTGCTTTTTGCATATCTGATGAGTCACTGTGTTCATATTTGTCATATTCTTTCCCCTCATTTGTTGTTTTGACATACAGTAATCTATGACATCGTTATAATTAGGGGCGAACTTTAATACTTTTAGGCACAGACCGAATTGCAATTCAATGTCTTCAATGTCTTGTCATTCAATGCTAAATTTCAATACCTTATAATCTCATCAGCGTCAGTGAGTCAATAAGCATGCAGCATGCTTGCATCAAGATCTAATAATGCTGGTGATTGGCTGTCTTAACGTTACAAGTCGTAGAGTCATGCAGGAAAAACATTACTTTACGCACAGTAACAGGGCTTGTGTGTGTGTGTGTGTGTGTGTGTGTGTGGGGGGGGGGGTGTTTTGAGAGGTAGGACTACAGTGTGCTGTGCATGGTGTAAAGCAGCTGAAAAATAAAAAAACTAATTTCTTTTTGTTAAAATGAATTTTATAAAATTGATATCGGAAAAAGTATCATTCAGGAACCGATATCAAAGTCAAGGTATCATGCTCCTCTCGATATATATTTTTTCTCATCAATTTTATTTATTTATTTATTTTAAATACCCAGTCCTAGTTATAATTTTGCAGACATTTTTGTGAAGGATGATTCTGCATTTAGATAACCAAGGGTGAAGGGTGTGGGGAGAGATGAGAAGGGAGCTAAAATATGGGAGGCTCAGATCTATAGGCTTGCACTGGGATGGAGAGAGAGTGGTTTTCTCATCACTGCAGTATATTGATATACACTCCCAGCCTTTCTCATTATTCGTGTGTCATATACAATGTGCCCCAATGCTTGTTTAAGTACAAATTACATCAGCAGTCAATAGATTGTCCTGATAACTTCTGTATTTCTCTGCCCCCCCCCTCCCCTCCCTCCCTCTATCTCCCTCAATATCTTTTCTCTTTCTAGGTAAGTAACAAAACAGCAGAGATTTTAACAGAACATAAGATGGCTTGAAAGGTAACGTAACCATTGTTGATTTTTCTGTTTTGTGCAATAGTATATATTTATGGTGGTCAAAAACTAGAAACTCAACCCAAGTTTTTCTTTTTATATAACCATCTTTAGCATCACTTGGCCTGACCATTTCTTCAATTACATCTTGTATAACTCTAAGCAGTGATCATGTAGGCATCATAGTGATAAATAATGATAAAAACACAATGTGAATCATCATTTGAATTACTAACTGTAAGGTTGCCAGTCCGTACAATGGGCCTGGCATGAGCAGTGTGTGCCGGCACGGCTTTCACCTAATGGTGGTGTTGTGATTTGCTGCTGATCTGTTTATCTAATCAGATGCTGAGGTTAGGGGGTCTCATTAATTTGCAGGACATTGATTTCTTGTGTTTAGTGCAAAGTGCTCTGCAGCAGCCTGCTTCTACATTCCCAGATGTGAGGAATGCAGGTTGCTTTCCTCGTAGCTCATCAATCGATCCCATTTCAGCTCAGGGTTGTTGTGCTGTGTGTTTGTGTGCTAGCAGTCATGCCTTGGTGTAAAAATAGCTACCAAAGCAGATTGATTGCTAGAGACAGCTCGAGATAAAGACATATGGCTGGTGATAAAAAAGTTAAAAATAAAATAAAAATTTGGCTATTAGCATTGTTTTGGCACTCTTCCTCTAGATAGGCTATAATAACATAACATTATCTATGCTTTGATGCATTTCTGATTAATGAAAATAGTCTTACACACCTTGCACTGCTGATGTTCTGACAGCTTTTGTTACCATTGCAATCAATAGCTTTCAACAAATGTTAGTGAGAAAGAGCCTCACAAACGCATCTCTTCAAACACATCTGTATCTGAAACTAACCTTTTTCGTGTCGTGGCAATTCAGTATTGTCACACTTTATGCTCAGAGCATGGTTCACAAGTCAAAGAAGCATCCCAGAAGCGCGTGTGAAGCGGCTCTCCGCTTCACTAAAGATATGCGGTCAATTTTCCCGTGGGCCGTTTGGACTGCTGTTTTACAGGAAGTAAAACAGCAAGAGAATCCAGTCAATTTACCAAAAGACAATCCCCAATATCGTATGTCCCCTCTACAACACCACAGACGACAAGAGATTCATCTTGGAGGTGGAAAACATAATAGACACCACAGATCTTTTTTATAGGGACAATGCCAGAAAAGAGAAGACATGGAGTTTAACTGTAAGAGTGCCTGGAGTGGAAGGTAGATACTAGTTTAATAAACACAAGATTGTTCTGTAAAGTACAAAGTAGAGACAATATAATCTGTGAGTCGGGCAGGCAAGACACTCCGTTTCTGAGATGCTCCCAGTGTGGTATGGCGCGTGGCAGAGGACGGAACAAAACCGGAATGCAACCGGAAAGCAGCACAGACGTGCCCAGTGGAAAATCGGGGTTAGCATACGCAATCAGTTAAATTTCACTCGGTTAAAGGTTGCATGCTAAAAGAATCAGCATAATCAAATACAAAAGAAGTTTTAACTTGATTACATTGTGTTTGGTCAAATGCATTTTCCTTACAACATGATCAAAGACAATTGCCGTCACAGTCCCCACTCCTTTGTCAGAGTGGGATTATTAAATTGCCATGACAGAAGTAACGTGTGTTCATCCACGGTTGTCATGAGCGCATGTAATTAGTAGGTGGATAGTGAGCTTGACATAGAATTTGCAACAATGTAAATATTCAAAAAAGCTAGCCAACCATCTCTGCAGAAGTTTAAAAAAAATCTTAAACTGTGTGCAGAGGTATACAAAGCAATAATGATTTTTTTTCTTACTCTGGTTTGGGAGGAAAAAGCCAAAGATTTTTGACTCCATGCCAAAAAAAGAAAGCTGATTTTTTTTTTGGCTTACGACAATGTTTCCCAACTTCTGTAGCTTATGGCCTCTAAAACGTTTATGGATCAAATTGATTGTACATGTTGCATTTCTGCTCTTCTGATGCTAGGCAGGGTTTTAATAAATGGATCCTCAATCCTGCTGCCATTCGCTAGATTATGATAAATGTGTGGGAGTGGCTTCTCTTGTATGGAGCACATCAATGTGAATGGGTGCCATTTGCTGCATTGAGGCTGTGTGTGTGTGTGTGTGTGTGTGTGTGTGTGTGTGTGTGTGTGTGTGTGTGTGTGTGTGTGTGTGTGTGTGTGTGTGTGTGTGTGTGTGTGTGTGTGTGTGTGTGTGTGAACGTGTGTGTGTGTGTGAACGTGTGTGAGGGCAATGCGTCATTCTGCGACTTGCAGAAGCCCAGGAGCTCCCCTTTGGTAGCTCCCATGCTGCTTCTATCCGTTATGTAACTATACTGTTCTCACACTATTGCCCTCTCTCTCTCTCTCTCTCTCTCTCTCTCTCTCTCTCTCTCTCTCTCTTCCTTTCCCTATCCCTCTCTACTTTTGTGTTTTTATGTATGTATGCGCAAAATGTAGCAATTTTTTAAAGCCCTTGAGTTGTGTTTGGTGGGATTTAGGGGATTGTTTGTGCTGATGCAGAACTTGAGAAGTGTGTGCCACAATGCAGCAGACAGCAACTTATAGATGCATCCAATCAGCATTCTGTTTGTTCTCTCATTTTCTTTTTTGTTTCTGCTTTGCTCTCTGTCTCTTTCTATCTGTGCCTTCCCTGTAGAATAACTATTTTTGTGTGTTGTTTTGTATTTTTGTATTCTCTCTGTCTCTGTCTGTTTCCTTGCATCCATCCCCACCCACTCATTCTCTGCAGCATGCCCTCCTGTGATACAGTTGGAGTCTCAGTTGCAGAAAACAAGATTTGTTTTATGAGTACTCCCTTCATAAGAGTCACTTTTAAGAGAATTCAGTGATACACCAGAGAGTTATTACCTCTCTCGTAAAGAGTTATTACCTCACTTATAAAGAGATGGTATGAGGGAGAAAGAATATTTAGGAAATACAAAATATTAGATACATTTACACTGATTCTAATCTACACAGTATGGATACATTTAAACCTAATATGAATGTAATTAGATTTATTTAATGAATCCAAAAATGAATAATTGCATCTGCCTGATTAATTCTTCCCTGTTAACACAATGGACCAAGCAGGTGCTTGTCAGCATGGCATACCCTTTACCTTTGTGGACAGTTTTAATGATAATACTAACATGATACTTTGTTGATTTATGTGGGGAAGCTTGGTATTTGTTTGCACCCTTAAGTCACCATGTAGGGTCACATACAAAAAAATTAAAAATCCAGCCTAAAACATTGTAGCATGGCTGTTGGAGATTTACCTTATATTCCTGGGTACATTTTTATCATTTGGTGAATTGGTTAACTACTGACAACCCCTAGGAAAGTATTGCTGGCACAAAGATGAATCACAATACCTGTATTTCCTGTCCCAGTTCCAGGACTGTCATATTATATGTCACAGTCTGGATTACCATCTCCCTTAAACCTGCATACGGATCATTTGCCTCCCCCTTCTGACAATGTGAGTAATTACACAAACACTGTTGGCGCGTGCTTATGGTGTTTGCTTGCAGGCGAGCTCGCCGCATCTCCCCCGCCCTCAGGAGTGCTCTCTTCACCTTCATTCGATATTTTTTTTTAAGCCAGTGTGCCAGCGTGGGAAAGTCGCCACAGACACCACAACTCTTATATACTGTGAAATTCAGACAGCTTTCCCTAGCGATAGGCTTAGTCAGCATTGTGTGAACTCGATTGGCAAGGGCTTGAATGTAACAAACGGTCATTTATATGTAAAAGTCCCGCACTCAATAACTTCCAGTCACTGAGCAACTCATAAAATGTATAACTTATAAAATAGTGTAAAGTAACACAAATCATGATTTTCTCCAACCAACACTGGAGTGTAG
Organism: Gymnocephalus cernua; assembly: GCA_023631565.1. Taxonomy (NCBI): domain Eukaryota; kingdom Metazoa; phylum Chordata; class Actinopteri; order Perciformes; family Percidae; genus Gymnocephalus; species Gymnocephalus cernua. The sequence continues at coordinate 15,395,448 of CM042425.1, forward strand.
TTTTGTGTTTATGTGCAGGTAAGACCCCATCTCTCACAATGAAAAATTATCAGCTTGTGAGAGAGTGTATACCACTTCATTACAGAATAATTAATGGAATGCACTGAACATCAGGGAGCTTCATTGTATGTAACATATCCAAGGGTGGAATATTCCTCAGCAGTCTCTGCAGGGGGTGTATACCTGCCAGTGAGGGGGTGTTTTTTGCTCAGTACTCTTTTCTGCACTGTGACTTTTTTCAACAAATATGATCCGCCAAATGGTTTATAGTTTCCAGTAGAGCAGTATGTTCTTTCTTTGAGCTCATGTTATACAATTTTTAGATTTGTGGTTAATGTCTCTGCACTCGCCTGCCTGTTGGAGCTTGCAACTACATCAAACCAAACAGATGGTACAGAGAGGCATATCCATATGCTTGCAAGCACACAGTATTCACACAATCATTCACATTTGCATGTTTTTGAACCACAAGTTCACATACAGGATGCCAACTGAAAGGCACACAGGCAAGTTAGCTCTATTGAAAGCAATCTCCACTGGACTAAACATCTGTTTGCATTTAAGTGCTTGTTCACTTTATTGTGATCCACAATAAAGTGAACATTCTTTATTTTATCAGCCAGCTCTTTTGACAATAATAAAACAAACCTTTAGTTCATATGGCGTTTTTCCATTACATGGTACCTGCTCGACTCGCCTCGACTCTACTCGCCTTTTTTGGTTTTCCATTACGAAAAAAGTCCCTGGTACTTGCCAACAGGTACTTTTTTTAGTACCACCTCCGTCGAGGTTTTAAGCGAGCTGAGCAGATACCAAAAGGTGACGTGAAAGAGACAGATGGGGGTGTCGCGTTAGGTCACGGCAGTTTCGTGCGGCGGCGCTATGACGATCAGCCACGCTTGCCTCGCGCATGAGGCGGTACTAAATCTGCAATGGAAAAAGGAGGACGGGGCAACTTGGTCGAGTCCAGCCGAGCTGAGCCGAGTAGAGCTGGTACTAGCAGTGGAAAAACACCATTAGACAGAGAGCAGAGAGTGTGTGAGACTGAGGCCACGTCCACACGTACCAAAACAATCTTTTTTTCCCTGGTATCGTTTCAAGAATATTTGAGTCCAAACGGATCCATTTGTAAATGACTCAACACGCTACTTCATATTCCAGGCCTATAGGCAGTGCTGTTTCTGCTACAGAAATTCACCAAAAATGGAGAAGAAGAAGCGGAGCATGCGCTTGCGTGCTGAATACAAACAGACAGTAAAAGAAGAAACCAAACACAAGAAGAAGACGACGAAAATGGTAAGTGCAATGAAACCACAATTGTTTGTGTGGACCGATAGTGAAGCATGTAGTCCGCCATTATTGCTGTTGTTTTTATGAGACATCGTCGCGGGATAAGAGGTCGAAGGCTAGAGGTCGAGGGGTGTGGCGATGACATCATCGATGCGTCCAAACGAAGACGCAAGGGCGGTGTTTTCAAAAATTTTTCACCCTGGGACCAGGTTTCAAAAAAGTGCGTCTTTAGGCAGTGCGTTTACAGGATTCGTTTGGACGATCGGCCAAAATGATGCAAAATGTGCGTTTACACCAAAAAGTGTTTCTGTGTGGATGGCCCTTGAATGAGTTGCTTTCAGTTCAGCTAAGGATGTCGTACTGTATTTGTTAACCTTAACATGGTGGCTCAGTGGTTAGCACTGCTGCCTCACAGCAAGTAGGTACTGCAGATCCCTAGTCTGGGCAGAGTTTGATCCCCAGTCAGGGCAGGGCCCTTCTGTGTGAAGTTTGCATGTTCTCCCTGTGTTTGTGTGGGTTTCTTCCAGGTTCTCTGGTTTTCTTCCACTATAAAGACATGCATTCTAGGTAACTAGGACTACAGTTGAAAATTTGCCGACTGGCTAACTGGCGTACTGCAATCTTGATTAATGTGCATTGTCCTAACAATTAAATCTGAAATCTTAAACCTGCACCAGCCTCACACAGATTTCACACAAATGTAACAAGCCTTACACAGATCTCTTCTCACCTTAACTCGCACAGTGACTTTCACAGAATCTTTTCTGTGTTTTTTATGCCATTTGTCCGTTCCTCTTCCCGGCTGTCTCTAACTTCATGGTGGTGGGGTTGAGGTGTGAAGGAAAGGGAGGTGAAAGTTTGACTTTTAAATGTCATGGGAGCCATGACTCAGCTTTTCTTGTCACATCCTTGTCAAGATGCAAACACAGAACGCTATTATCGCCATGATATTAAGGGTGTAATAACTGACTCAAAACACAATAACGTGAATACTAACAAAAAAGGTAATGTGAGCATAATCAATTTTTGTAAGTGGTATTCACAAATGGTTGTTTTGAGCCACTCCACCTATAATGCGTAACTTTTGTGACCTGCCATTGGTTAACCCTACTGCCTCGACTTATTTAAACCTTTCATTATCTTAAACATTTCATTAATTAAAAGTACCATCACCTACTTGTTTTAAATTTGTCTTTGTCTCTCTAAAGAGCGAATGTATTTATAATGGTCTAAGCTCCAAAATGCAATACTTGAATATCGGATTTGCAGAACAGCATTGTAATCACAGGCTTACTTTTGGGCATTTTCTCAGTTCCATTGCAAAATAATTCATCATATTATGCATTTGGCAGGCATTTACTGTAAATCAATCGCACTTTAAACTTCATTATTCTACAGGCTTTTTATATGATAATCCATTTAGCTGAGGACAAATTTGTTTATTTGGGCTACCCACATTCTATTAATGAAAAAATAACTCTACAACACATTGTTTTTGTGTTATATAAGCTTGCCATTCACGTAATGTAAATGCAACACATTTATATCGTATATTTATCCTCCATTTATTGTCCATTTGGAAAGTTTTTTACTTTATAATTTAATGTGCACCCTAGATGTTGTGTTGCACGTCTTTGAATCTGCCCTCACATTGGTCATGTTATCACTTTGAGTAATTACATTTGTTAAAACAGCTACTCTCTTCTTGCCCTTTATTACTCTGATGCCTTGTAACCTAGCAGAGGACATGTATTTATTGTGTTTTAATAAGTTGTGTGAGTTCTGCATTCACACTGCCCCTTTGCTTGTGTTTTATCACTGTGCATGTAAACTAAAATATGAGCCCATTATGCAAGTATTTGGAAGGGCGTGTGCTGTTCTGTGTGACAGAATTTGGTGGTTTCCTCCACAGTTTGCAGACATAATGTCACAGACTGAGCCATTGTCAGAGTAAGATCATTTTACAGCCTACAAGCCTCCTCCTAACCTGTAATTACTTTAACAGTTTAATGTCACAAAGTCCCCCACAATTCTCTTTCCTACATTCTGCACCCTCTTCATAATGCATGCCCTGTAATGGAGTTTGAGAGAAAAGCTTTGCAATTTTGCAAAAGAGTTTTCAGTTTTATCTCAATAGCTTTAATCAATATTTCCTGTTCCTTGTTCGCTCTGTAGCTTGCTTTAGCAGTGCCAGCCTTATGGCTCTAGGTATGGCAGTGTCAGTCTGTCGGTCCACCATTTTGGTCCAGGCTGAAATAACTATTGGATGGTACGTAATTTGGTATAGACACTCATGTTCCCCTAAGGATGATTTCTAATCCCTTTGGTGTGGTGATCCTCTGGCTATTCATCTAGCGCCATCATCAGGTGATCATCAGAACATGCTTAACTAATTGGTGAACATGGTGAACATTAAACATGCTATGCTTCAGCATGTTACCATTGTGCGCATGATACTATAGCATCGTCGAAGCGGCCCTGCATTTGTGTGACCATCGGCCACTGTGCACCCAAGTTAGACTTTACTTCCTGCGTAGAGTGTGCGGTATAACTCACTATTGACATGTAGATGTCTTCAGGCCAGGACTCTTCTCAAACGGGAAGTTTTTGGCACATTGGACAATGTACAGTCTTGTTACAAACCACTTCCTGTTTGGTGGTGTAACATGAAAATTCCATGCTGACGCATTTCAACGACAGCTTAAAAGCTTCACAATTTAGCTTTGCCAAGGTTTTTAGATTGTACTGAACAATTTCGATGTCAAGGCCTGCAAATGGTCAAAAATGTCCAAAAAATGCACAATAAATTAAAAATAGCTGACTTCCTGTTGCATTTAGGGTATGCTCCAAGAGGCTTTTTTGTAAGTCTGGACATGATAGATATGCCTACCAGTTTTCATACATCTAGGTGAAACATACTGCAAGGGCTACTTCTTTGAAACTGTGTAGGGAGCGCTATCGCACCCTTTTGTTACACCTAAGCACGAGATATAAAATATCAAATTTTAAACTGGTTCTGATGCCGGAACACCTTTAGCCCCTCAAAAATGCAATTCATTTTCAGAATAATAATTATCCTATCAGTTTCAATATGGCCGACCAATGATGTACACGGGCCCTAATTAGATACACTGCCTAAACACAAACTACACAGAACAGGATCTAAGTTAAATACTTCTTCATTCATTCAGTGTAAGCAGGCATTTGTTGTCCCCTGAGTCTACAGTAATTAGCGCTTTGCTGGAGGTCATCATTGGGTCATATCATCCCCCAGAGGAATCACTAATCACACCCAGATAGACACTCAGTCCATCCAGTGCAATGATTAAGGCTCAGACTAGTCAGCCAGTACAGAGGGAGTCAGTTGAGCGCCTCGGCTGCAACAGTGACACAACGTTGGTGCAATGCAGGAAAATTCTATTTTTGGAGGGGTTGAGCAACAGAGCTGACACTATGGCTGGAATGGAGGTGCGGAAAGTCTTGGATGGATACAGATGTTTAGGGGGGTATGAGTGAGAGCAAAATGTAGATCTACACAACAGGGTTACAGACATTGAGAAACAGGTAGCTACACTAGTGAGATTGTGTATGACATCGGCTATGCACTATGAGCATGCATGTATCTTTTTCAACACATCTGTGAACAATATGTATCTTGTCACTTTTCTACATAGTTAACAACCTTAGCTGCGAGAAATGTCCTCATAGCTCACTCACAGCTGAAAACCAGAACAGATACAACTGGCAAATTAGAGCCAACCAATTTATCACATGAAACTAATTACACTGGTGTCCTCCTGTAGACACAATCATTGACTGAGTACAAGCCAGTGCAGTTAATAGCCCAGTAAATGCAATGTAATTTAATTTCGGATTTAAGCAAGGTAAATCTATCACAAGTCAAATTTAACAAATAGAATAATGTTTGAAAATAATGTGAGTTACACTGCCATTCAAATGTTGAATTTATATTGTTTAGTATTTTGTTTTGGTATTTTAGGTTTGAGTTACTGTGTGATAGTACTATTGGCCACCACGACAATTAGATAACTCTTAATTCTAGTTTTCCAGCTTTTGGATGATATATGAAGATTTAACCTACGGCATCACACCAATTTGTTAGTCTGTATGTAAGATATATTTTCATTTTTCTTTTTTACTGCAGGCTTTTTTTTTTTTTTTTAAAGCAGGAAAAGCACGGGTGTAATTAATACCATCAATGATGGCTCTGTTCCATTTAAGTTTACCAGTAGGCCATGCCATGTCAGTGAGCCAGCATGCAAAATATTGTTGCCCTGAAAAAGGTAAAGCTACATGGATCACAGTCTTAATTAAAGTTGTTAACTACTCTATAGACTTGTGTGTTTCCTGCTATGACATGTTGAAATGGTTGCTGTCTGTTCACTAACCTCTACTATCAAACATCACTTACATTCACTGTTAGCAAGCTACATCTGTCACTGAGCAAAAGAGCTGCCACCTTTGAGGATTGTCTCTATGACAACAGTGCAGAGTGGTGATTAGTAGTGACATTAATGAGCCCTTGGATTTTAAAGTGGACACAATGCAGCTGACTGGTGACCACTGAAACACCCTAACTAGCGTGCTCCCAGATTTACCCACTTCAAAAAATATACTTCATTTTAATGACCACAAAGCTCTTATTGAAATGTTCAATGTTGCATCTAATTGGTCCTATTTACTTTCTGATGGCAACAGATAAAAAGCACAATGCTGGAACTTGACAAAACACTTGATAATTATTGTGAGCTTTATACATACATACATACATACATACATATGCATATACTGCATTCATATATTTATATATAAGCATAACAGTTTGAGGAAGAGAAAGCAGGTCAGTTTGGAGTTTTTCAGAGAGGCCACAATAATTTGAAAAATAATAGTATCCCCAAGTTATTAAAATACCCCACCAGTCCTGTGACATTACATTCATTTATTCAACTCATTTGACAGTGTTTGGGGTTGATCTCTCACTTCCTCATTGACCCAGCAGACTGCTCATCCTCTCACAAAACTGAAAGAAAAGGATGACATGTTGCTAAAGCTATTTAGTAGCCTATTGTTAGTTCAAAACAAATAATCTGTAATATGCGGCTCCTCCATGTTTATCACTTGGGAGGACATACCTATGCAGTTTATGATGAAATACCAAATCCTGCAATAAATCCTGCAGCCCTGCAACTCTTAATTACTGCTTTATTGATAGTAGGTGCATTGGAAAGGTCGACCAGCAAAATAAAACACAGAACAGTGGCATTTGTTGTAAGACAAACTTACAGTATGTTGTATGCCACAGGTACCTAATTAGAGTGATAAATACACTGTGTATATACATAAATATGGTTAATTGTATTAGTATGGCCATTGCTAAAGAATTATATGTTTGTCTTACTTTTGACTGCCAGTATCTGTGGCTTCTCTACTCTCTATCACTTGTGTGGACACGCCTCTGCAATTTGTGACGTCAAGGGGGAAATACCAAAACCAGCAATACATTCCTACATATCCTACTCATGTTTACAACTGTAGCAGGTTGATGTTTTCCCTGAGCAGCAGTTCAACTTTTACACTGAATGTACACTTTTATAAATTGTGATATATTATAAGGACATGTGAAAAATACAAATCCACATAGACAGGTCTAATTCTTTATATTTTGTGAGTATTCTGTAGCAAATAGTAAATAGTGTATATATATATATATATAGAGAGAGAGAGAGAGAGAGAGAGAGAGAGAGAGAGAGAGAGAGAGAGAGAGAGAGAGAGAGAGAGAGAGAGAGAGAGAGAGAGAGAGAGAGAGAGAGAGAGAGATAGATAGATAGATAGATAGATAGATAGATAGATAGATAGATAGATAGATAGATAGATAATTTCCCCTATAAAGCGCCTGATAGGGTAAGCCAATGCAGTGTTTGAGCAATAGTATTAAGTGAACATTTTGTACTTACACCCTTGTTAATACATTGTGTATTAGTAGGTTTCCAGTACCAAATGACAGTATGAGTATAAAACGTGTTCTGTTGATTTCATTATTGACATTTTAAAATGGTAGAATTGATGTTTTCTCTATCAATGTAATGGGATAATGAAGGTATCAGAGAGAAGAGCAGAGTTGATTGCACTGACTGTTAGTGAGACCCCCTTCACCAGATGGTGTTGTAGTGGATGTTGCCGCGGGTTATGGACCATTGATATTTCAGTATGCTCCCATCTGTACCTGCTTTTGGAAGACAGCCTCATGAAGCAGTCAAACTAGATATCACAGTTTACGATGGTGGTTTTTAACCAGATATTCATGATGCTTCTAACCATGGTGCCTGGCCGGCCATCTGATTGAAGCAGATTTATAAATAAGGGCAGATTAAGTATCCTTTCTGTTGCACTAGGTGAAAGTCAATCACTACATGTGACATATATTTGCCTTCGGTCTTTGTTTTTATATGTCAGTCATATTTACTTTTGTTGGAATCTATTCATAGTGTTTAAGGAATACACATTTGTATGGGGGGTGAGGGATGAAAACATGCACACCATCATTATCTGTGGCTTTGGCAGGTTGATGACTGCGGTGTTGGAGGCTAAATCTTATTTAATTGTAAATATTGTGCTGCATTTCACTGTGTAATTAAGCCCCATTTGCCTTAATAGACCACTGTCAAATTAAGCTAAATCCAACCTGAGTGCATCTTAATATTATTCTTAGTAAATCATGAGCAACAGTATGTAAAGCTAGGTGTTTTAGGCAGTAAATAAATCTGTTCAATCAAACACATTCAAGAATAATCTTTACTGTAACATATTGGTGCTTTTAGTCATACTCAAAATTGTTTTTCTCAATTTTATTATCACACAAAATGGTATGTAGAATTTGTAGTCTTGGAAAATGCTTTTTATTTATTTGAGTAATTACACTTAAGGTTAACTGAATACAATATATGTAGCCAGTTTTAATTCTCTTAAAAGTAAATTAACTGATATATGATAGAAAGATGAGAGACTCACAGTTTATGTACTGTACTATACTATACTGCACTGTACTGTACTGTACTGTACTGTATTGTACTGTACATATACTCTACATATATCTTTCACACCTGACTACAGCTGCTTTGTTGTAATCCAGCAGTTGTTTTTCAAATAAATGAATAAGTCCCTCCCTTCTGTCTTTGGTCTGCCTTAAAATCAAAGAGTCAAAAACCTTCTCCACGTCAAGTGAGCAATTTTTGGGCACTTAAACATTTTTTACATTCTACAAATGGCCCTTGAAGCCTCCATGTCCCCGTTAGACATTAGTGGGAATCTAATTACAAATATATGATTTGAAGGGGAAATGTGTTAACCTTTGCTCAAATGCCACTGCATAACCATCTGTGAATGGCAAGGAGGAGGACTGGGCCCAAGGCATATCCACAGCGACACAGAGTGATGGACAGGTGGCCTACCTCAAAGGAGCAAAACATGCATGAGGGCCCAGTTTTCTCTCAGTCTCTAGAGAGATTTCTATTTGGATGTAAAGTATATGGGATTTTTATATTAATGTCATGATTGAGCTGTGCTGGTGTGGATTTAATTGTTAAATGCTAACTGTGGTATAGAAATGTCATTTGGCTACACAGCAATTCCATTATGTGATTAAGCATTAATACAGTATGTGGCACAGTTCAAATATTGATTTCCGTGGTACAAAGCCAACCTCACATTGCCTTTCAGGTTTTATGACCTGAAAAGTTACATCATGTCTGTTTTGAAGTTAAAGCAGCCTTGCATCTGGCAGGCCATGCTGTTGGACCAGCTCTGTGATTTGACTGTAGAGGTTGTTCAGCCTGTGTTCTTTGGACATCGATCTGCAGATAAATGAAGAAAAGTACTTTGCTAAATGTCAGTACACGTGAAATCGATATGTACTTATTCCGCTGTGTAATCCGGCCTCTTTCCCCCTGATGCCCAGTTAAAGAGAGCCATGTCGGAGCACTAATGTAATGGAAAAGGCCAGCTGATTCAAATATGATGTGATTTTTTGTAGATGGAAAATACATTGTTCTGCTTACACTGATGATGATGATGGGTTAACACTGCACTTTATGGCTGTAATATGTCATTGTGTTGGCTTTCTGTCGTGCACATATCGTTGTTTCAATGTTTCTGACTCCCTGCAATATGGCTGCATATCATCTTTTCTTTGTTATCAAGAAAGTCACTCAAAAACATTCTTCCAGTGGGCAATCATCTAACCAGCGATCAGACATGTCAGTGTGTTTTAAACTATGGTTCGAGGCAGTGTGCGAATCCCGTACCGTAAACAAGAAAGTTTTAAAACACTATGAGGGTAAAAAACAAAACACAAGCACTGAACCATGCACTTGCTATGTCTCACTCATCTCTTCTCTCTCTCTATCTCTATCTCTCTCTAATATATATATATATATATATATATATATATATATATCCCCGTTCGGAATCAGCACTACCCTGCGGCAAATCGCCGGATCACTTCGTTCTGTTAATGCCCACTTACATCCACTTCAACCCTCTACCCCACCTTCTCTCTTCTTCTGTGTTTTTCTCTCTTTTGCTCTCACCCACTCTCCTGCTTTTTTATATTTATTTGACAAAGTCTTTTCTCTCTCAGGTTGCAGGATGAGTCCTGACAGCTCACCAGTGTTGAGCAGAGTAGGGGCCAACAACCCCCAAAGCAGGGACTACAATTATGTAATACACACATGCACACACATGCGCACAGGGACATACAGTGGACAGTATGTTCTATTATTAGAATGCTGGCCCCAGTTTCCATTTAAACGCAAGAGATCTGAAACAATATGACTGTTTTACGAATAAATCTGAGAGACAGATGGAGAGGTTTTTTTTCTGTATGTGTACATAATGAATAACAGGTGCCTCAGTGCTTTCGAGCTGCTTTCTTGCTTAACCTTTAAAGCCCCTTATATTGAAATTGTTCTCCCTGTTGCTGCCTAAACTGTCAACCCTGCCCCTTAACACACTACCCCTCCTCCCCAGAGAACTGCAATCTGTCTTTATTTTCCCGCTAGCAGATTCCTCAACATTCAGCTTCACTCCACCCTATTCAAGAGTGGCTGTTGTGGCTGAAGGTGCAGGCTTACAGAGGCTGTGAGGTGGTTTGACTTTTGGCAGGAGTTGAGAGGCTGCTGACGTGTGTGTTGGGCAGGATGTGTGTAAGAAGCAGTGCTGGATCCTGTTTTTCAGACCGCAGCAACTGGAGCTCAGCCACAGCTATGGGCTTTAATGCAAAACACACACACAGACACAACCTTAGTATGCTAACCTCAACCTCGACTCAAAACTTCATTGCTAACACCACTCACACACAAATGTGTGTCTTGATATGTGCACACAGTCACTTTTACACATGCATTCAAAGACAGACTGTTACATAGACAGACATGCACAATGAACAACATGATGAATTGTAGATTAGTTGTGATTTATCTTGTTATCTTCATAAATGAGTAGATATAAAAGCTTCAAGCCATATACTGCAGTCCTCTGGTGTAAGAACAGAGGATTGCATTATACTCCAGTAAGGCAAAGTAAGACATAACACGTTTCTTGAAACAAACATGCCTTGGGAGGCTCCCTGCATGCTTTCACAGTTACACACGCACAGACTATACTGTACGTCACACACACACACACAAACACAGGGAAAAATAAAATTTGCTTGAAGCATTTGTTGTGCGGTTTGAATTGTCATGGTTCACTGGCATGCATGCTGACACTAGAGACAGACAGAGGGTGTGCTTAGAGAAGCAAAAACAAAAAACAAACTGACGGCAACAGCAGTGCTTGCGTTGTGATGATGAAGGAGGGCTTTGAAAGAGAGACACACACATATTACTTAAGAAAAGAAAAGTAGAGCGGAAGATGGAATTAAGTGGAGGAAATTAGGGCAATTACTTCTGTCAACACTTTGCCCATATGACTTAATACAATAGAGGATGTGTGAATATGTGCACTCTTATGTGTATGCAAATTGTACATGTGCAGAAGTGTTCCTATCTGAATAAGGATGAACAGTATGTGGTAAGAGGATCAATAGATTTAGCTGACTGGATCCTGCAGGAGCAGGCACACCTCTTACACAGGGTCAGGACATCCCACTGACGGCAGCGAGGAGGGAGGGAGGGGGAGAGAGACGAGCGAGAGCGAGACAGAGAGAAGGGAAGATACCGAAGAGGCTCTTTTTTTTCTCTCCCCATTTCCTCACTTCCCTTCCTGGAAGGTTATGAAAGGGCAGAACAAAGAGGGAGACGCAAAGTAGGAGAGACAAACGGGGCAAAGCTGAGAGGGTGAAAGCGAATTTGAGTGACTGTGTGTAACATGCTCTGTCATGCTGGTGTGACTACCACTGCCTCTCCAACTGCCGTTGTTGGCTGTCAGGAAAAGGAATGTTTTCCGGAGGAATGAGTCCCTGAACCGGTTCACCATGTGGATGTGGGACAGTAATTTCCAAACCTTTGCCGGAAGAATCCCACGGAAAAAAGAGAAGCGGCCGGAGAGCTTAGCTGGTCCTGCTGGGTGGCCGCATGTGTGCTCGCGCTGCCGAGACGCTTGCTGAAAGACGTTCACACTGGGCTTGAGTCTGCCCCAGTTAATGTTTTTTTTAATTTATTTTTTATTGTCACATTTATTGGGAATATTTATTTCTCTTCTGGAACTCAATGGATTTTATGGTGCTATGTTGTTTGACTTTTAAGATTGCCTTGTTGGATGTAAGCCGGCACTTTTTGCTGTTGCACTACCAGTGAGGTTGGAAGTTCAGAAGGGGGCTCTTTACTGGAAGACTGGTCTGAATGGGCGCATCACAGCAGAGGACTACAGTATGGGACACTACACTACACTACTATTGTGCTGTGGCCTGTGGATACTGTGGGGCAGTGTCTGTAGATAGATAGCTAGATACATACAGGGGCTCAAAGGGTGAAAGGTTATCAGGTAGGTGGATCAGTCCTGGCACATCTTCGGTATGAAGCCTGGACAATGTCCAGGTGTTTCCAGTGACAGGTCCATGATGCACCTAAGCCATTTTCCTTTCAGAAGGCACTCCTGGATATGGTGAGTAATAGACCATAGTCATTGTTTAAATAAGTTGTTTACTTTTGATGCGTTTTTCTGTCTTTTCATGCGTTTACTGCTGCCGCTTTCCTGGTAACATGAAGGAGTATGTGCATGAGGTCATTTGAAATACTTACAATGTGAATTGACGTGCAGATTCATTTGTGGGCGTGTGTGTTGTTTTTGTGGTATGGTTAGAGCTCCCTTAAGGCTAGCCTAGTCCCGCCCAGTGTAGGACTTTTTTGTATTCAGGGAAATGTATTGTTAAATGGGCCAGACATTTCCTGTCATTTTCTCCCACGTTAAATGCACAAGTAGATCAAGTCAAGGGTGAGTCAGAAATAGAAAGCACACAGAGGTCTTGAATGCTTAGTTGGAGTAGTTTCAATAGCAAAAATACCTGTGAAAACATCTTGGAAAAGGTGCTGTATTGTTGGGTTTCTCTGCTGTCTTGTTTTGATTAGTCATACTTAGGCTGGGAATCTTATGGGAATAGTTGTCTCACAGCTACGTTATGAACTGGTAAGGGACACAGAGGGAGTTATGTCATCATAGTGGGCTGTTGGGATATGGACAACGCTCATATTTCCAACAACGTTGTTTTTTGTAGTGGTTATAGTTCTTAATGCTCACACAAAATATATTAAACTCAACAAATGGTAGGGGTAGTTATATTGCTGTCTGTCGGACCTGTATGTCAATTGTTTTTCTTTGGCATTCTTTTTCTCTGTGGTGCGACAGTACACATGCTGCACTTGCTACATTTTACCACAGTGTTAATCGTATTTAATGTATTTTTTTCAGTCAAAAACAGCCCTGGGCCTCTGAGTATTCTCTATGTTTTGAAGCTAAGCACAGACATGCAAACCATATTTCATTCTTTTTCTCCATTGTTTCTCTTTGGGCTGGTGGATGATGCATGTAAAGGCAGGAGAATGTGAAAGATGAGATCTAGATCGGATGTCTATGCAATCTACAGTATGTGGCACAAATTGTACTCACTAGCGGCCATTGATTTAACTTATAAATCTGCTCTGATTGCAGAGGATGAGATGTGCCTGATAATGCAATTTAATAGGTTTTAGGGTTAAATTCAGCATCACATAATAAATTGCGTCGATTTTTAAAATTAAATAATTAGAGGGCCATTTACTAGTAATCGATGAACATATTGTAAACAGAAAAACAACTAAACATCCTTGCTCCTTTCTTTCTTTCCTCACACACACACACACACACACACACACACGCGCGCACACACACACACACACACACACACACACACACACACACACACACACACACACACACACACACAGTCAGGCTGATAAACAGAATTGGGAGGTGACCATATAGTGGAAAGTTTAGATAAGTGAATTGGTAAGTCACGTTTTTTTTACAATATATTACTCTCAGCACTTTAAAGCTACACAAAGTGTCTGTTTTACAGTAGTTGTTTACAATGAAATATCTGTGTGTAAGAGAAAGCTGTAATTCACATTCTGCTGGAATGTATTGTGTTGCTGAATTGGATAGATGTAGCAAATCTAGTGACAGTGCTACAACAACAATTCAGGGCTGTCATGGTTGTCCTAGTCGAGCATTAGTCTCTGAAAATGGGACATGGGCCTGTCAGACTCCATTCAAACCTCAGGCAGGGATCTCTTCTTCTCTTTCTCTACACAGTCAAGCTATGCCCCAAAAAAAATGCATTTATGTTTGAAATGTGCATTCACACACGCACCTACCCAGACATGAACACACAAATGTATTAGCTGTATTTATCTGGGTAAATGCATCTCACTCCAGAGTGTATTGAGGCCATGGAGGAACATCATTGGCAAATTATCCCTCTCTCTCAGTAGGCCACGCTGCATTATAGGATTATTGTTACAGTCAGGAGCTTTTATCGATCACTATGCTTCTGAACTGCATACATAACTGTTAATGTATAGAGACTCTCGGGAGTTATTATTACTGGCTTGCTGTTTTCATCCTACATTATTTTTTTAAATGTGCAGGGCCCTCAGCACCACAATGAATAGACTAAGATGTATGATTGTCTAAACTGCATTACAACACTAACCAGAAAGGAAATGAAAAGTGTGTGTAGTAATCCAATTAAGTCAATCCAGCACCTCAGAGACCAGGGGGAGAGGATAGACAAGGCTATATTTATTTTCTTGATGCATCGCTTCCATCTCTCTCTCCTAAATATTGCAGGGTGTGTATGGTCAGTAGATAATAAATTGTTTAAATACATAATTTGTGTTTTTCTCATCTTTTATAAGCAAGGTGTTAAAGGACATCAGCCCCCTCCCCCCAATCCTCTCTCTAGTTGGCCCCAAAAGTGGCTTCCTCAGACGTACCACATTTTGTCAGAAAGATAACAAGACACAAAGCATGTTATCTCATTTCTTTGAGGCTTTCTCCCACTGCACATTGTCATTGATTCTAGCGCTGCTGGGTCAATCTCAGCCAAACTTTAGATTACTTTCTATCACTCCAAGTTACATTGCTGGGACTTGGGCAGAGCTTTTAAAATGGGCTTTTAGGATACAGCAGAGACCTGCTGTCAGTTTTGAGGAGACAAAGTCATCACTGTTGTCCCAGAGGTAGGTAGGTGTGTGTGTGTGTGTGTGTGTGTGTGTGTGTGTGTGTGTGTGTGTGTGTGTGTGTGTGTGTGTGTGTGTGTGTGTGTGTGTGTGTGTGTGTGTGTGTGTGTGTGCGTGTGTGCGTGCATGTGCGCGAGATACAGAACCACTTCTCACCTACGGCATCAATCTCTGCCAAGCCTACTGTGCAGGGCCACACAGTCTAACGCTCCTCTCTTCTTCACACTTTTTCTTCCACTGCATTCTCCCTCAGAAACCAGGCTGTTATGTGTGAAAAAAGACTGAGTGGGGATAAAAGGACACAGCATGCCTCTAGTTTCAGTGTAACGTGATACCAGACTGATAATTTTATTTTCACAAAATAGAAAGTAAAAAATGACTAATGATGAAATTAAATTAGAATAAGAAAGTTTTTGGTAATTGTGTGGAATTGATTTGCAAGGACAAAATCCTTGCATATGTTTTGATTGGCATTATGCACTAAATAATGTAACTGCACACACAGAGGTCCACAGTTTAAGTTGCACAAATTAAATTGTTCCTTGTTTTCATTTTGATAAAATTTGTCTTTGTCAAAAACATCATGTTATAAATTGATATGGCAAAAAATTACCTTTTTACACATCCAACAGATCCGGCACAACATTAGCATTAATTAAGAGTTGTGCTACACGTACAAGTCCAATATTCACTCTCCTTTTGAGTTTGTTTTAGTCTCCACCAACTCTTTTGCTTCTCCACTAAGTTCACCAGCTTGTTGCCGACTTTGTTAGCAGTGAATGGGTTTATTAGACCTTTTTCACCAACAGTTGTTATGTTGACAACAGCGCTGAGAGTGAACCAATATAGTAAAGTTGCTAGCCGTAAAAACAAAAATTCATTTTGAGTGAATTAAAATGTTCTGTTGAGTTGAGAGGAATAGCAGATTTATGACATTCCACATAGTAATGACCCTAAAAAAAACTAAAATTAATAATTCAAAATGATTGTTAGTTGTATCCCTAGATAAATCGGTTTTAACATTAGATCCAGGCAGTGTGCACTGCTTTCAGTTATACAATCTGTCAAGCATCAGTGTATGGTCGGACAGCCCAGTCTGACTACACGGTTTATGACTTATAACTAATCTTATGCTGTAGAATATCAGATCCTGTGACACTTGCCTTCTGATAAAGGGCTGACTGTCTTCACTGATTTCAGTTTCAGTAAATATTAAAGTAATGTCTGAGAAAGAACTGTGATAGTAAGATTTAACTGGAATGTGTTGTTTTTCCATCTTTCCCGTGAGGCAGTGCAGCCTTTAAATTGGTTATTAAGTTACTTGAAGCATGACAGACATGTTCTTACTAATATGTGTGAGGCTCTCAGTTTAATCTGCATAGAGGGAAGCACATACTGGTGTTGCTCACAAAGGTTCCACTGTTTCACCTTCTCTCTGTTAGGATTTCAATTAGCCCCTCTTTTGAATTGCTAAATGATCAGTTCATTGTTTCACACCTATTTTGCAGAACATTTGCCGTTAGTGTGTGTTTGTCTGAACACACACACTGAGTCAGTCAGCATGTTAAGTCTCCGTGCCCAAGCTGGACTGTTCTCCTTATCCAATATCTCTTTCCCAGTTGCTGCTCTTGGATTTCTTCTTGTGTTATTCTGCCACTTATTTACAGTTGATAATTTTTTCCTCTCTTACTTTTTTGTGTTATGTGTTATACAGGAACACACCCGCAGTGCAGAATGAGCAATATCTAGAGACAGTGTTTCAGCATCTCAAAGCCAAAAACACACTTTCACATTGGCAGACAACAATAGACTAACACTTTAATAATTTACCATATCAGATTTTTTTCTCACCCAGACAAATAAAATGACTTAACCGTAGTCATATTTCCGTGTTTATCTAGTTGATGATAGGCTGCTTTCAGCATTTCAATAATATAATAACTAGGGCTGTCAACTGATTAAAAAACTAATTTTTGCTGTGAAAGTATTTTAAGTATTTCAATTTAAATGATCAATGAATAATCAGCATTAGTGACATTAAAGTTAAAAAAACCTCTTTTTTATTATTATTTTCACTGTTCAAATAATGACCATAACAATCAACAATATGACTTAATATGCTGAGGAAATAAATTCAAAAGGGTATTTTCCAATAACTACGAATGCACCGCGAGGCTGTAGGTTACTAGTTTCATTGAACGCATCGTCTTCGTCTGTGTTTTTCCGACAACGGCAGAAACACAGTCAAACTTTACACTATTTAGCGTTAGCTGTCAGCATTTTGACCGTGTTTAATCCAGCTACTAGCTAGCGGAAGGCTAACGTTACCTGCTGTTGAGTGTAGTGTTAACTAGCATCACGTGCAGCGATGTTTCTGTTGCCTGTCCCTCCTTCATTTTACAGTCAAATGGTGGCTAGAACGGCTCCAGGTGAAAGGTCAATATGGAATGGATTAATCTGCGTTATTTTTTTTAACGCATTATTTTTTCTCAGATTAATTAATCGAAATTAACGCGTTATTTTGACAGCCCTAATAATAACAATAATATGTCTCATGTGTATCTTTGTATTGATGTTTTGGCTTGTAATGAACAGAAATCACTGACTGTCTTTATTTAGTGTGATCTAGTTTGGTGCTTTTGGCTGTCAACTAGCCTATAACTAGGCCTGGGCGAAAAATCGATTAAAGGAATTAATTTGAATTTTTTGTTGTGGGCGATTTAAAAAATAAGTAAATCGAGTTTTTGTGTAATGGCGCATTTTTGGCTCTCCGGAGCTTCCGTAGAGTTAGTTTTTTATAGCGGTATGGCAAGCGACAATAACAACATCATAGCACACACAAAACAGCAACAGCAAGTGACAACATGGCTACCGGTGAGAGTGGGAAGTTTGTGGGAACTGGTATGGGTTTGCTGCGACAGATGTGGAGCAGCAAACCCCGCGCTGCAACATTTGCCTAAAGCCCATCGCAGTCGAAGGCAGCACATTTCGGTGCCTTATTTCGGTGCCTGACTTTACACTACACTCGACAGCAGGTAACGTTAGCCTACCTTTAGCTAGCAGTTGGATTAAACACGGTTAAAATGCTGACAGGTAACGTTAAACAGTGTAAAGTATGACTGTATATCAACAGTCTGCTCTGCAGTGCAGCAGATGCCGACGTCGGAGAAACACAGACGGTGCATTCACTGAAACTGGTAACCTACAGCCTCGCGGTGCATTCAAAGTTATTGTAAAATACCCTTTTCCCATCTGGTTGTTGTTTTTGTTGTTCAACAGCAATTTACTGGTGAAATAAGTTATTGTGTATTATAAGTTATAATTATTACATTACTATTAAATCATTTAATTTTGACCATATGGCCTTAGTAATAAATAATGTGTTCTTAAATGTCACCGACTGTTGTTTAGTAGGCCTATCCTTCTTGTTTCTTCTTTTAAAACTTTCTTAAAAGGTATCGGTTCAGGCACCATTTTAAAAGTACCGATTTAGCACCGGTATCGGAAAAAACCCAAACATTACCCAACCCTATTAATAAGTAGGAGGGAAAATCGGAAAAAAATCGGAAATTGAATTAAAAAAAAGAAAATCGGAGATTTTATTTTTAGGCCATATCGCCCAGCCCTACCTATAGATGCATTCACTGTTTTATCCCCTTAGCCTTTAATTAATTGTAAATAAATAAATACAGAGTAGTAAGACAGAGAGGAACAATGCGCTCCTTAGAGACGTGCTGCTGGATTCAACAGTGGCTTTATAACTCCATAGTTACATAACTTGCTCACTGGTGTATGTTCGAAACACATACATGAGCCACAGTTCTGAAAAGCCTGGAGGCAGCTTTGACATCACATTTATTTTAAATATCTATTTCATTTCAATTTTATTCATCTTGCTGTGCTGTCTCTCACCGCTGTCCACAAAGCAGCTGCAAGATAGGACATTCAATCTTGTTTTCATCGTCAGTGCTGAGGCAAGAAGATGGACAGATAAATAACAATACAGCGTGGCAGCCAGACATATTGGAGGAGGGGGATAGCTGCAGGTGCTTGTATGAGCTCAGCATAAATCAAAAGTAGAAATAAGCTAAAGCTGGAGCTAAGGGAGCTGGGACTGCCCCCAGACAGTCATGGCGGATGTTAGTCAAATGTAAAATGAAAAGTAGGTAGATCCCAGCTTCATCTTTGCTTGAGATCTATGTGTACAGTAGTCAGCTGTGTGGCTGTTTTGAATGGCTGTAGTAGCTCTGTTTGATCAAATATCAGAGTGGAATGGGTTTTTTGTTTTAGTGAGTGTGTCCATAATTATAAATCATGAAGATGTCGTCTTATGATCAGTAGTATTCAGACAATTAGTTTTCAGCCTCTCAAATATTACTGCTTAATTTCCTCTTTTTTATATTTTTGGTTTCAGACTACTGGCTAGATGAAACATAAAATCTGGAGATGTTTTTGCCATTTTATACAAAGTCAATCGGAAACATAATTGACAGATTAATAAATAATGAAAATAACTGTTGTAATTCCCCTGACATTAAAATGCCATTGCTGATTCTGTGACAAAGAAATTAGGAAATATCATTAGTTTGTCTATGGTGAGTTGGAGTGCCGCTGTGCAGCCGTGTACGTCACTATTTGACCCAAACAAAACCTGTGGCTAGCCAACAGATGTTATCATGCCCAGGCCCTTTCCTGCAAGAACAAAGCAGCGCTCTGTGAGCGGCTTGTTATATACTCCCACCACAGCTAAAAAACAGTTGTAATGAAACAAAAAGATGTGGAGAATAGTTTTGAGAAAAACAATGTGGAGGCCTAGCCCTGGGATTTTCTTTAACATACATTAAGACTGAAGGGTTTATGCGTCACTGCTCACTTTCTGTCTAGGTGTGTGTGTGTGTGTGTGTGTGTGTGTGTGTGTGTGTGTGTGTGTGTGTGTGTGTGTGTCTGGAGGTTCATTTGGCTTTGATTTCTGGCTGCTGCTTTTGTGCAAGGCCACAACTTAACAATTAACCCCTTTTTAGATTTCCAAAGGTGTGTTGACTTATCCAAGAAAGTTACACTCATTCTCAGAAAATCTTATTAGCTGTTTGTAGTTACCACCTCCCTTGTGGTCTGCTTTTCACACGAATTACCTCTTATTAGCATTATAGCTAGGGCTGCAGCTATCGATTCTTTTTGTAATCGATTAATCTAGAAATTAATCGATCGATTAATCGATTAATCGGATAATTTTTTTTGCGTTTTGAAACAACCAAAACAAATAATGTATAACGAAAATGATGTGGCTGTAAAATGATCAAGCATTTGGCTTTTATTTCTCAAAAGAACAGAGGTATTTATTCCAACTCCAACATTTGGCAATTTCATTTAATTAAGTTTCATGCTGTAATCTAGCCCTGACATCAAAGTAAATATCTGTTTTATGTAGATTTCTACACCTGCAGCATTTACCATTAGGCTACCAACAAATAATATATAATTTCGGGGGTGAGCCTATTTTCTATGGTAACCTAGCAACATGTGTGTGTGTGTGTGTGTGCGCGCGCGCACACGGAAGAGTGAGAGACGAGGGTGTGTGTGTGTGAAGGTTTTTTTTTAGGCTATACTCTCATGCAATTGAACGTGAATAAGTTTACTAGTTAAAAACATCAAAGCTAAACATCATATCTAGTCAAACCGCATCACGACATCGCTACAAATACAGTATGCGATTAAAATCAGCGGCTGCTTAGGCTACGTTACCTTGTTTCAGCGACGCTCGGTGAAACGGCATGGAGCGGATGTTTTCGGTTCAGATGCTGAATCATTGAAGTCGTACTGCTGTGGTATACCAGGTCAGTAGACACATTGCACCTTGTTCTCTTGCCAAACTTTAGACATTCTCTGCCGTTTCTGGACATCTTTACTCTCCGCCATCGCGCTAACTAAATTCAAAATGTCTCGCGCGCTAGTGGTGTGCTTCCTGAACAACGGTCCGTGTGGAACAATCAGATCCCTGCGCGTATAGTCCGCGTCATAGGAATTTAACGAGGCTTCGAGGCAGAGTTTTTGCCTCGAGGAATTTTTGTAATCGAGTAACTCGAGTAACTCGAATCGTTTCAGCCCTAATTATAGCATGACGATGACTATGTTTATCTCAGGAGGGAATTGTTTGTAATGATGATGGTGATTAGGATTGCCCTGATGCTGTATATGAGGAGGCATACAAACAGATTAGAAAGGCTTAGGCTCAGAGAGGGTGCCCCCTTACGCACATACATGCTTTCAGACATACCTGGCTGGATTAAGATAAATTACAATTTATACAGAATTGTAATTCCAGCTAATGCTTGCTAGGAAACCTGTGAGGGTAAAGGAAGGTGAATGACTTGTTCGGTTGTCTTAATTTGTAGTGTTTTATTTTGGCAAGGACAGTGCTGTATAATAGATTTGAGCAGTAGAGTTTAAGTTCACACCAAACCCTGTTGGTATAAGGGTTTTATTGGATAATTGTTTGTTTTATTTTTTCTCTTTTGTCCAGTTTTATTGTTGCATTGGTTGCAGACTTCCTTTTCCAAACTCTGCATATCCAAGCTCTTTTTATAAACAATTTCAGTCTACATATTTCACTTTCCTCTGTATATATTTTGAATGCAATTGTACAGTGCTCCCTTCGAAGAAAAACACTTCCACTGACACAATTCTAACTGTTACACTTGTCGTCCATCCGGTATGACAGACTCTCTGCAGGTTGTAGAATAACACTCTCTCAACAGGATAGGAATGACAGCACTGAATATCTACACTTAATTTCCGCTTTCCACCATGCACTTCATTTGGTACACTCAGCCAGTACTCACCCCTTTTTACTGTCTGTTCGTCAGGGGTTTTGTTTTTTCCAGAAGCACATTCATGAGAACCTAGTATAATGAAGATGAGCCCCTGTGACGCTGGTGTTCCCTGTGTGTGTTTTGAGGAACATCTTAACCTGGATTACCTGGACTGCAGCGGGGACACTCTTGGCACTCAATGGCAGGGTATCCCTCCCTCCCTCCCTTCCTCCCCCTCTCACACACACACACACACACACACACACACACACACACACACACACACACACACACACACACACACACACACACACACACACACACACACACATCAGGGTCATCAGGGGTTTTAATAAGGGATTGCTCTGACATCACTGGGACTGCTTCCAAGGTAAACCTATTAGCTTCACTATGTGCTTGCGATGCATTACAGCTAGAATTGTGTTTGTCCCTGTGTGACATCCAAGAGCCCATTGAGAAAATGGTGCAGTCCATGGGTGTCTGCATCCTGTTATCATCCATCCATTCATCTCTCCATTAATGTGTCCATCAAAAACGGTCTCCGTTTGCCGGCCAAGACGGTGTCTGATGTCCATTACTGAGTGTGCACTGTGTGATGTTGAGTTAACAGCAGACCTTCAAAGCGTGGCCGGACTTGTCTATTGAGTAACCGTTAAAGACCCCTACTCAACATGTGCTGCAAGTACACACACAAACTTGTGTGCTCTTCATAGACACATCATATGCATATGATATCCAAAAAGGCATTTCATGTGAGGGTTTGTTGTGCTGTTTAATGCCTACCTTGGCACAACAAATGCCATTTACAAAATTGCTTTTGAGATTAATGGCTAACACTGTGACCACAGTTCCTTTTGTGGTCTGGTGACTTTGTTTGTGTACTGCGGTTGACTGTTTTAGAAAATATGTGGGATATCATAAACCCCAACAGGCAACAGGTACTGTACATGACTGGAAGCAGTATTTAAACAGCACTGGTTATTATTGAAGGTGTATTATGTTTACATTTGTTTAAGAATTATTAGTTTATTAAGATATACTTTGGCTTATTAATACAGTTCTACTACTACTAATGAACAGAAGAATCTTTTTCTTTTACTTTATACATTTGGTTGTTTAGATGTTGTCAAATTAAATTGATAATATTGAAATGAGTAGTCAATAAATCAATGAGTCGATTGATAGAAAAATAGTGAACAATGTTTATAATTAATAATTTAAGTAATTTATGAACATTTAATAGTTACAGTTTCACAAACCGTAAATAAGCGCTGCTTCTTTGTTTTATAGCTTTGTAAATGAGAAAAACATTTTAGCTAGTGTTTGAGCCCTGAGACACAAACCTTCTAGTCTGCATGGAATCTGCATTTGTGCACATGAAGATATGTTGTTAAGTAAAAGCTGTGCTGAGATGCTTCCTCAACATGGGCTCTCGCAGTTTTTAGACATGATTTTATGGTTTTAATGGTTATTTCACCCCTTTATGATACTGGTATGCTGGTAGGGTTTCTGATGTGGATGTGACTCAGAGTGCTGTGCTGACAGAAGTATTTCTTTGCCTCTGAGCCAGATTTCAGTACATGGTTCTCACATTCATAGTGTCCAAACACACTTCAGCCTAAATGCGTCACGACACACTTTGTTGTCAGTGTACACAGCCAGATGCACACACACTTGCAGTACACACATGCACAGCACAAGCGGGAGCTTTTGTTGGTCTTATCTTCAGCGATCACGCTTCTCCAGACTTTTTTCTTTTTATTGTTATGTGGTAAGGGCTGCTTTCTGTTCTCCTTTGTGCTCTGGTGAGTCTGTGAGACAAATAATAGTTTAGCCAGCTTAAATCCTCTCACCAGTCTGTGAGCCAGCTGGATGTATAGATAGAGCACAGGTAAGGCATGCATAGCTGCTGTGAATAGTTAAGGAATAGGCCTAGTTAATTTATTGGCGTGAACCCAATCACATTCTGCAATGAAATGTTTGGATGGATCATTTTGAGTGTATGTTAACATGTACATCTTTAAACCTCAAATATAACAATCAGTGTTTATATCTCCGCTCCATCTTTCCATCCTTGACCCTCCAAGAAGCTCACTGTCATTCATAACACAATCTGCCGCTGTATCCTTAGCAACTGAAAGCTGATTGGTTGTCAGGACCTACCTGTCCTTTTTGAATTCTGGCTGGTCACCATGGCAGCCACATTATAAACATGAATGTAGCAGGGGACTGTAAAGGCAGGCAGTAAATGCATGCCTAGCTGAGGCAAAGAAATTGCTCCTTGACGCATACAATAACATGACTGGCTGAGAGCCGTTTCATTTACGTAAATACAGTGTCGCATGAATCTCTATTGTTGTCTCTTAATCCCATTAGATTTTTGCTGATTTACATACTTGAAAACAAATATCCAATCATTGTAATCATATTAAATGTTTTTTGCAACGGCAGTGGAAGCGCAGTTGCCATGGCACTAGGCTGTAACAGCAGCTTTAAGCCACACAGTTTTCATCATGCTATATCATACTGTTGCCCATTGCTTTCTTATAAAATTTAGTTAGCTTACATGAAGCTGAAGCTAACAAATCCACTTATTGCTGTGGACCTAAAAAGTACCATTACTCAATCCATGTAACTGATAAATGAACCAATTGATTTTATAATGACACAGAAACTGCAGCATCCCTAGTTCAGAGATCTAACATTTAAAAATTCGGGAAAAGTTTGAAGAAAAACATATCCTAAACTCTATAATATCAGTATCTGTACCATCGGTAAACCCAGGAATTCTATCAGCAATAGTATTTTATTTTTATAATTCAAAAAATGATACCCAGCGTTACTAACTTTCAGTTCTTCACTCTCCCTTGTCTTTCTCTTTCACCAGTCATCTTTTACTGACTTAACTTCTATCATATGTTTTTTTATGGAATTACCTAACGCTCCTGTTTCAATCCTCCCTCTGCCTCTGTCCCAGTCACCAGTCTGTCATGCAACATCAATCTTAAGCCCCTAACAAGGTGGCTGACCCTGCCAGTCATGAGAAGAGAGCGCATCACAAAGCCCTT
The DNA here is from genome assembly GCA_023631565.1 of Gymnocephalus cernua. Classification (NCBI taxonomy): domain Eukaryota; kingdom Metazoa; phylum Chordata; class Actinopteri; order Perciformes; family Percidae; genus Gymnocephalus; species Gymnocephalus cernua. The sequence goes on from CM042425.1 coordinate 15,420,372, forward strand.
TCTGTCTTTCTGGCACACAGCCAGTCAATTAGCTATGCACTTTTGTACTTAACCCGTGGAGTCTGCATCCCTGCTTGCTCATTTCTATCACTGATTACTCTATTCAGCTTTTTTCGCTTGTGTTACTTTTCATGCATGTCTATTTTTAGGTAGCAATGGAATATAAGCCCATGGTCTCATTGTTATATATTGACAATGTTACATTTTCATTTGTATGGCTTTCTTTCTCTACTGGGTTGAATCAACAATATTTCCAGTATGTACATCCCTTCAGTTTAAAGCAACACCAAAGCACTTTTCCTCTTCGGTCCCCCTACAGGTTGGAAGCGAAATTGTCCATTACTGCTGTCGTATGTCTCATTCGAACTACAGATCCGCTACCCGATCTGGCAAACTTGCATAGTGCGGTTATAGCCGATAGAGGGCCGCAAAGCGAATGCAGAAGTGCCGTTCACCCTGTTACGAGTTGATGAACCACTGAAACAATTTTGGAAACATTATTTTAAGGTACAAAGGAATCTTTGCTTTAAAATATGATTTGCAATGTATTATTGAAAATAAGAATATACAGTTTTACTTTCTATTTGAAAAGGTGTTGCTGCTTGTATGTACACGTTTGAACATTCAGATAGGGGGGATTCTGTTTTTATGGTGTTGAGCTTCAGGGACACTGAGTGACGACAGTCCACCGTCACCTGACGCTCCGTCACAGCTCGTCGCTGCCACTGACAATGTGTGGCCGACTCAGGCAGCTAGGCGGACATATGCTTGTGTTACAGGTTGTGTTTGTCAGAGGGAGCAAGTGAAGGAGAGATCTGTGAAGCCTTGTTGTATTGATCTGTGTGCATTTTATCTGGCTGTACATGTAGTGGCGTTCAGATGTTCAGTGCGAGTGACTGTGACTTTGACAGCCTCCCTGTCCACCCAGGAGCTGTTGTCACATGCTGGCTGCTTCTGTCAGAGCTGAGCAGAAGCCGTAACTCCACAGAGATTCACGACTCGTGTGTTTGAGCTGCTGATGGTTTAGCTCTTGTAACTGCATTTTCTCTGCAGAGCAGACTGCCCCCTGCTGACAGCTAGGAACAGTTAAGAGATTCATCAGTTGGAGTGATTTAGATGTTATCTTGTTAGTAATAAAGTGACTGAAAATGATACTACATTACACAATAACAAATGACAGTAATTTCATTTGAAAGATCATAAATATGCATGTTCTGTTGATCCTGTTCCACCTACAGCTCCTATTGTTATGAAATCCTATCTACAAACACAACTGTGTGCTTAATTTTTAGAAATGAATATAGGCTACATGTATCTGCTCTACTAATTCTCACTGTTGGCTCAAATTGCAGTTACTGTTAATTTGACATGTATTTGTCATGATACAAGGTTTTGCACCACTGGTTCCAGATTTTTTTTTTTTTTTTGTGGTACTCTGCTCCCCCCTGGTGGTGGAAATTAGCTATAACCAAGGATGGGGGTTGAGACAGGCAGATTTAGGTTGGTTTCATTCAATTTCAATAAATAAAATGACTTTGACTTTTTTGAATAAAAAAAAAGCCCTTACATGAAGGGACTTACCCACAATTTATACCGAGTACGTAACGGCTGTGGAACAGCTCCGGAACATCGGCGGAGTCAATCGGTTTCCATTAAAGTCAATGTGAGTATTTTCACTGACTGCGGAACGGCTGCATTCCGACTCCGGCACAGCTGCGGCGGTTCGGAGCCCTCCGGATCAGATACGCAGAGCTTCTATTTTTGCCGGACGCCGGAGAGCTCCACAGCAATTCAGCACAAGGCAGATAGTGCAGGACAGGAAGTTGAGCACAGAAACAAAATAAAACATCCGGTTAATTTTCAAAATAAAATACACCGTGCTCACAGCGGATCATATTTCCCTTCACTACATCTTGAAAACACAGCACAGAGTTATTTCCCCTCTACTCTTCTGGATGGAAACAAGTTGTTGGTGGTTTTTTGGTTCTATTCTACATGAATTCGCGAGATCTCGTGGGTCCTCGTGACTACAGCTGTCAGTCATGGCCGCAGCCGTTCCGCAACAAATCCGGACCTGGTGGGTATTGACGGACGGCGGAGCACGGAGACGACACGCAGCGGAGTCGTTACGCAACCGGTATAAATCAGCAGTTAGTCATTTTGTTCTTGGTTTTATCAGTACTTCAAATATGTATTTAACCAAATAGTTTTGCAGTTTATGTACTGTATGTTTGTTGTAACCCACTGTTCACTTTTGTGCTAATCAGCAGTTAGTTTGACATGCAAATCAAATGTTTAGCTACATGAAGCAAATTTCTTCATTCTTTACGGTGTTCTGTTTTTTACTCATATTACTAATGCTTGTTGTATATTGGGAGGATATACTTGGAAGTTTGGTGTGCGTACTGGTATGAAGCTTACACCTCACACTGTAACGAAATACTACATTTGGATGACAGCTCATGATCAGAGAAGCTCCCTACAATTTTGAAAAATGGATAGAAAACAAAGATAAAAACACTTTTAAAAGTATGTGGAACGGTTTATTTGGTAGCTTGTTACATCAGTATTTTGTTTAACAACAGATTAAATCACACACACACACACACACACACACACACACACACACACACACACACACACACTCACTCACACACACACACACACACACACACTCACACTCACACACCTCACCAACAATCTCAGGGATCACCACTGACAAAAATGTGGGTTCTGGTACAATTTCACCTACTGGCAGTGTACATGAAGAAGCAGGCAGTGTGGAAGATACAAACTACAGCATTACCTGCAGTGGGATCAAATTTATTGTTAAAACTAATGTTTCAGTTTAAATCTAGACTTCTAATGGATGATGAAAAGTGAACTGACATGATCAATGTCATCTTACTTTTCATCTTTACTGTACACTGATTGCCTTACTTATCCATCATAAAGCTTTACCTGATGTAGATTGGCATTGTACAAACAGCATGATTATGTAACTTTGCTGCAAGTCTACAATATCACTGAACAAATTCTCGTGGATGTCATTACTGAGTCTTGGTGGTTAACTGAGAGAAAAGATAAGTTTCCTCTACCTCTTCACTTTGCTCCTCCCTCTTCTGCATCTCACTCTCTATCTCCAACTCTCTTTTTCCTGAACAAGTCACACCCATGCTGAGCCCTCTCCACTCCTCATCCATCTCTTCTCACACACCCCTCCCTCCTTCCTACTGAGATAGCTTTATCAGGCTTGTCACTCTATCTTTTCTCTCTCTACATTTGTCTTGACACAAGTCTGTGGGTGTGTGTATGTGTGTGTGTGTGTGTGTATGTGTGTGTGTGTGTGGCTGTGGTTAAGAACCTCACCAAAATGAGTTTACCTGTGAACTCAGATTATCTATCTTTGGAGAGGATAGCCCGCTACCGCCACGCCTGTTCCAATGGCTCACCCTTTGCTACAAACAAGCCCATCGACATCAAACCTCGTGGCAGGAGAGGGTATGATTGCTCACTTGGACTAAAACTGTTTGTGGGAGGAAGGGGGGCAGCATGTCGATGATGTGACCTTAGCCTAAACTTTCTGTCTTGTACTGAGGATTTGTTTTTATGTGGAACAATTTCATAGTATCTGCATTCTTTAAATGCATCTGGTATTCATTGGTGTTACTTAATGGCAGATTCTGCTTGTGTTGCTATTTCTATAATTAATATCCAACCATTGCTTGCATGGGAAAAGTCGAGATAGAGTAAATCAGAAAGTAACAAGTAGAAGACAACTTAGTGAAGCTGAACATCAGCCGAGCTAAAAAATCTGTCTTTCTCATTGCTCCATGAGTGTAAACTGTGACTATGTAATGTGTTAGTGTGCAGATTTTGTGTTTGTATCTCTTATCAGAACATTAGCTGATGAATAGCTCCACCTGGACAACACAGAACTGGAACAGTGTTCACAACCGAGCGTTGTGTAAATGGTGGTTGTGTTGTTAGAGCTCTGTCGAAGCTGTAGTTCTTCTGTTTACTCTGCTAAACCTATAGTGTCGACCTGAAGTGTGTGTATTTGTGTCTATGTGCATGTTTGTGTCTCTCTGTGTTCCATGTGGAGTAGCTATTCTGCTTTCGCAAAACATGGTTAAGAGCCAGGTAAATGATAAATAATAATACCAGTCATCATCTAATGCATCAAGGTGATCAAGAGGACAAGTCCATTCACTAACCACAGCAGAGCGTAAGCTAATCATTAGAGCACTCTCTGTCCATTAAAGCTCACACAGAAATGTTTAGACCTTGTTAGACCCATTTTTATACTGCATTTCTCTGACTAATACGTACTCAGCGACCCCTGACAAAACCTAAGATGTGCTATCATCTGGTGTGTGTGTGTGTGTGTGTGTGTGTGTGTGTGTGTGTGTGTGTGTGTGTGTGTGTGTGTGTGTGTGTGTGTGTGTGTGTGTGTGTGTGTGTGTGTGTGTGTGTGTGTGTTAAACATGAAATTCAATTGTGTACGTGTGTTTGTGTCTCTATGGTATTTGAATATGGAGCGCGGTAATGGCTAGTGGCGTTTGTAGACATATAGATATGGATGGAGCCTTGTCAATATGTTGGACCAGCCATCTGCTCACTGCCTGCTCCTTACTGAAGTGCTATTTATATCAGCATTTACTGAGTGTGTTTATCTGCACGATATACTGAACCTAGTTCATGAGCGAGGTCTTTTTTTTAAACAAAATCAATTATTTTTGTTGGTCACTCAATCTATGCAACTGGTTTTTATAACAACACTTATACCAATTTTACCACTAGGTGGCAGTGGTTCTCTGATGTGCACAGAATTGCATAGAACAGGATTAATAATCATAATTATAGAATTAATCATAGGATTAGGTGGTGCTTATTAGATAGTGCAGTTAGGGTTTAATAAATCACCATTAACATAATCTATTTAGCCTACAATAATGTAATAGCAGTAACCTTCTGTTGCTTGAATGCATCCTCTATTTTGCCTAAAAACTGAAATATTTATTAATTCACTCAGTTCATTCATTCTGTTTTATTGGGTTGTTACTGCAAAAGAAACGGAACTGAAAAGACAGAAACAGAAAATTCATTAGAAATAATTACATTAGCAATGAAGCACCTGTAAACACTAAGAAAGAAGAGGAAATTATTTTTGATCCAGGACAATTGGGAGGATTATTCTCCACTATTGGCCCACAACGCTTGTATTAACCAGGTTTATTCTTGCAAATACTTGCGTCTATCGACTGTAATCTGTCTTGGAATGACCATGTCAATTCTGTAAGCACTAGGATCCAACAGAGACTTTACTTTTTGCTCAGGGTGTTTGGGGTTGGGCAGAGGGTAATGATGTTATTTTGACTGGTCCACACAGCAATGAAATTGATATGAGTGAGGGAGCATCCCCCCGTCAAAATGCTCTTTGAGAAGATTATAGTTAAATAGGCTTAGACAAATTATGGTGGACCACTTCCATGTCCTGTATTCAGGATACAAACTGCTCCCATCAGCTAGATACTATAGGGTTCCTATTAAATACAGGAGAAGATGCTTGAATAGGTATAAAACTCTTTCATCCCTTTATCAGTGGATCTCTTAAACTCAGGACATAAGGAAGGTGTGAAATGAGGGTCTGTGTTGCACGTATTTGAATGCACTTATGTCTGCACTTGTCTGTGGCATGGGGCAGCCTTTATGTCCAAGACAAAGTTCCCTAGGGACAAATGCAGTAATCTTGAATATGGTAATGTACTGTTTTGGAAAGTTAAATGCTTAACAAATTACGTTATTGGGAATATACTATATGGGAGGCACATGAACAAGATCACTGCAGCTTTGGCACCAGGTTGTTATTGGTTTTATTTATTTTTTAATAAAACACATTACCATCTCTAACAGAAAAAAACAAATAATTTGTTAATTAGAAAATATGCATTGTCTTTTAAGATTCAAAGATTAAGATTAAGACATACTTTATTGATCCCCCAAGGGGAAGCTGATTTATTGATCTTCTCTGGCATACAGGGACCTACATAGTGTTGAAAGTAGTACCAGTTAAATTTATTTCATGCAGATTTTAAAATTTGATTATGACTCGTAGGAAAAATAACATTTTTGCCTCCTGCAAATCCAAACCCCTGTTAAGCAGGACCAGGTTCATTATTTTTGTCTGTGTCTTACACCTCTGCTTCCTGGGGATGGCAGTAGTGTGGTCTAAAAGTAACTACTCATTATGTGTGAGTGGGGTTCTGTGAGAATGGATGCATGCACCAGTGGGCTACGTTGTTTTTCACAAGAGACAGTAGAGAGAGTAAAACAAGAAGCGATAGTGTGCCTCTCAAACTGTAGGTATATCAGTTTCTAACTGATTAAGACCCAGTTGCTCTGATTGCTTCAATCTAAACAGATTCTGTCTTTAAAGTGAAATAATATGGTCTTAAATATGGAACTCAGCATGGTGACATGGGAAAAAGAATGTTTGCGTAGGTCTTGTCATCATGTTGTCTGTTGTGTTTTCATTTGGGATTAATGTGGTTTTAAGGCAGGAGAGGAAAGAGTTTTCTTAAGGAAACTGTTCTCTTTTGTTGTTCTTTCCTTGACCGCGTGGAATGTGCAGACCGTGGTAATAGGATTAGTTTCACCACTTTGACTCAGCTATAAACGCCATCATTCTGCCATGCTACACTGAAAGCATTAGATGTGCCTATTCAACTCCTGTAACTCACTTCAGGTGCTCCACACTTATTGGTATTACATATTTTATTTGTATATCAATGTAAAACATACAGTATCAACTATCAACCCTGCCAGTATGAAATCAGCTACACTGTCAGTCAGAGATGTCAGTCAGGAGTGAAAAACTTCGGAAGTGTCTTTCGTTAATTAGTGTTCATTCCTTTTCTGGCATGAAATTTGAAACTGATGGGACACATGGTGATATGGAAGGACGCCATCCTTTAAATCAATACATGGTTACACAGCAATCTGATTTCTCATACACTTTTAGATTAGTAGTGCAGGGCCTAGTTACTGTGCACATAAAAGCAGGATACGTCATTTGTGTCGCTCTTTCCTCAGGTCTGCCTCCTTTCTTCCATGACAAAAGCACATCTACAGTACTGTACGTAATAATTTCTAAAGCATCAGTGGCCATAAAGTGGATGACCTCAGTATTATCGGTCTATGGGTGCAATGAGCAAATTATTCTTCCCTCAACAAAAGAGAAGCATTCTCGGACTGACGTCCATCTCTTGTTACTTATGCCTACGGCCAGTTGCAGTATTGATGACATGTAAATATTCTCAGTGCTTACAAGATGAGAGGGCTTGCATAATGTGTATGCTGATGCTTCAGTGTTTCTTTCAGTTGTGTCCTACTTTTTAACTGTTTGCTGATCTGGTGCTGTGTTTTCACTTCATCCCCAATAGATAACTACAACAGAAAGAACTGCACAAAATCCTGAAATAATTGTCTGCAGTGCTACAATAGAATATGAAGATGCAAGATAATGCTTAAAAGTGAAACAATCCTTGAATACACTATGTGTCTGCGTATGCATGTGAATTTTTTATATTGTATACCAGGCTGAAATAGCACATGCATACTATGTTGACTTTTATATCCCATCATACTTGTTTGTTTTTGTGTGTTTTACATTATTGTATATGTCTACTTTACATTGTGATCCTCCAACATACTATAAGCTACACACATGAAACACAAAGAGTGCATACAAAAGTGGAGTAGCTTGCTTGGCTTCACTCATTCATGTGTGATTGACATCCCAGACAACTGATACACCTGTCTGCCTGGTGGAGTACTAATGTTAGCTCCTTTGACCACAACTCTAACAGCAGACGATGCCATCTGAGCTCCACGCTCAAATCTATTTTATAGATAGTAACACATTGATGATTCTATTTTATAGCCAGCAGGGCACTGCTGATGTTGTTTTATGTGAAAATAAGCACATTAAGATCAAAATAACCTACTCTGTTTTGGGAATGATAAGAAATAAAAGAAAGCCATTCTGTTAAGGTGGAATATAATAAAAAGTCTTTGAATAGAGTGCTGAAAGAGGTTCAATTGGTGCTATGGAAAATTGTGCTTTGTACCTGGATGCGGTGCATTACTGGGACCTACTCTCTCTCTTCTCTTCTGTTGTAAGACTGCTTTAAAAACAATGTCAGACTTTGTGACACATTTAAGCCACGATGGCTTTTAACACCGCAGAAAATTATCTACATGCATACATAAATTAGAAACTAAAATTATATATTTATCAATGTTAAAAGTCTTTAGGCAATTTTAAAAAAGCATGCTGCTTCTGGTCAGTAAGCTGGCAAGTAAGGTTATTCATTATGTTATTCATAAACTTTGGATACATCATTAGATACCATGTGTCATTATTAAAATTGCGTGCTACGATTAATAGTAAAAGTAAAATAAATTTTGTTAATTTTTTCCGCAATTCCTTTCACCTATTTTCACTCCCACACGTTATTCTCAGTTTTAATAATGCTAACTTGTTAACACAAAAAAAAGTATGAGGTTTTCAGTAAATCCTTGTTTTATTGCTTTATTGCAATAATGAAAGTCAACCAACACTATCTTTGTATGCTCTCTCCAGGTCACTGACATGCTTTAGCTGTTGGTTTAAGTTAGTGTGGCAGCTGAGTGACTGACACAAGTCCCGCCCCTCAAGGAATTACTACTACCAAAACAACCACTCCCACTCCAGACATACCCAAGCTGCAGCTTAGGGAAGCAGAAAGACAGCACAGGAGAGTCAAGTAACTCAAAGACAGGGACACAGTCGTGAAAAGAGAGAAAGAGAGACAGAGGTAAGGAGGGAGGGGGAAAAGAACGTGAGAGGAAGAGGAGATCTTATTTCCACCAGTCAGGAAAAAAACAACAACCTCAGGGACTTGAAAGAGAGAAGCAGATTGAGAAAATAGAACAGACTGTGTGTGCCTGGATGGATGAGAAAAGAGAAATATCACACACTGGCAAGAAAGAAAAGTACAAATGAGTGACAGAGGGAGAGCCGGGTAAAGAACCACCTACTGTCAAACGCTCAGAGCTCGGGGAAAAGCAGCAGCAGCGGTGTGGAATAATCTTGGACGGAGGGTTGGATCTGACTGTACTCGGGTTTGCTCTCAAGCAGCTTGGCAGACCTGATCACTCCACCGAACTAACACTGAGGGAAGGAAGCTGCCACTGGATCACTTCAGACCAGTGAGGACTGTGGTCAGACACAGCAGAGGGCTGATCAGAGGACTCGAGGTGGCCCAGAGGGTGTGTGTGTATGTATGAATGTGTGGCCTTATGTGTGTGTTTGCAAATGTAATGTGGAAGGAAAAACCAGACCATGAGTATCATTCTTAAACCACGGTCACGCTCCACCAGCTCATTGAAGAACACAGAAGCAATATGGTAAATAGACGGAGAACTTTGTCCTGCTGGTAACATTTCCATGTTAATCGTGTGTGTGTGTGTGTGTGTGTGTGTGTGTGTATGTGTGTGTGTGTGTGTGTGTGTGTGTGTGTGTGTGTGTGTGTGTGTGTGTGTGTGTGTGTGTGTGTGTGTGTGTGTGTGTTGCTCTATTGTTCTCCATCCGCCTGTTTGTCGCTCTCCGCAATACTTCCTCTGCCTCACCAGCTTCTTCCCAGAAGTCCTTGCTTTACTTTGTTTGTACCTGCTTGCCATCACTCTTCTTGACCTTAAAACGTATCTGCCTCTTCCGTGGTTTGCTGTGGAAACCCTCTGTACCCTGTAGATATGTCAGTTACAGGGTTTTTGTGTGCATGGCATGACAAGTCTTAGATCGGGTTTAGATTTGGTCTGTCCTTAACTTAAGTTTATTTTGTGCTTTATGAGACAGACTTAATAACGACATGACACTTGCTGTAGTTGTCATGACCCTGGTGTCTTAACCTCAGTGTGCTTTCATTAGAACTCACTGTCTCTTCCTCCAGTGAATTTGTGTAAAACACAAAGTTGTAAAACAGGAAAGGAATCATTCATTGAAGAATGTGTTGTGTTCCTCCATACATTCTCCTGTCTGTAAATGGTCCAGATAAATGCAGAATGCAGAGTGCATGCTAGGGGCACAAATCGCCCTGCCCTCCCCCTCATGTCTCCTTCCCCTCATGTCTCAACTTGTCTGCCCTGTAGCGCAGTTTTTTCATTGTTGTACTCTGAGACAGAGCTGTAAATGGATCAGAACAACCCTGGTCAAATACACAGCGTTTGTGGGAGGTTCACAGTACTCTCACTTTGTCAGTTTATTAATCTCCTCTATAACCTCTCTAGCAGGAAATTACGCTTGTGTGAAATGAAGACATATTAATTAGGTCTCTGAGGGTAGTAGATCGCTGAGCGTTGCAGATTACAGACAATACGTGATGTGGTTTGAGGGTATGAAGTGTAGCTACACTCATATTAGTGTTAGAGCTGAATGTAGCTTTTTCTCGTGTTAAAAGCTAATAATCTGGCAGTGTTAGGTTTGTATGAGCCATCTTCTTGAATGACTACCAAAAGCAGTACTCAGCTGGACAAAGCATACCGCCTGTTCCATCTGTCCTGCCCTCTTCTCTTCTGTTATTTACTGTTGTATCAAGGATTCTTTCACTAATTCTCATCATCGCTTGGTATTTCACAATTGTTGTCACTGAGCTTATAAGATTTACAGTAGATTTGTGACTATAAGTATCACTTTAAACCTGAGTTGTAGGTGATAATTCTAGTGATAAGCTGTTTGTGGTAGGGTGGGTGTGCTTGCGCAATGTATGAATGCGTAATGCAGAAAGTCGGCTAATTCTTATTAAGAGAAGTACATAAAACACACATGTCCAGTATCTGTGTACTGTATGTGTTTCTAACAGGCATTTTCCACTCTGCTGCGCTCCGGAGGCGGCGCGGGCCCTGCGATTAATTGCGGCCATTCAAGTCAATGCTTGATATTCCACCAGCTGCGCAATGGCGCGTCCCAGAAGCGTGCGTGAAGTGTCTCTCCGGTCTCTTCCCCCCCAGTATCGTATACGTCTCCTCTACAACAACACGGACAACAAGATATTCATCTTGGAGGTGGAAAAAATAACATGACATCACAGATCCTTTTTATCGGGACAACACCAGAAAAGAGAAGGCATGGAGTTTAATTACAGAAGGGCTTGGAGTGGAAGGTAGATACTAGTTTAATAAACACGTAATTGTTCTTAAAAGTACTTGTAGAGACAGAAAAATCTGCAAGTCGGGCAGGCAAGACGCTCCGCTTCTGAGACGCTCCCAGTGTGGAATGGCGCATGGCGGAGGACGGAACAAAACCGGAACGAAGGACAGACGCACACGGCCAGTGGAAAATGCCTGTTAGCTGTATGTTTGTGACGGTGTATGCTTTGTCTGCTTGCATTAGTGCTTGTGTGCTTACGTATTTAAGACAACGATGTGGTCTCTGTGTGTGACGTGCCCCTTGACTTGACCAAAGTCAGACCCCACTCCACCCAATTGTGTAAATGCAGGTTTATACAGACTTTTGAGTATTTACCAGCGTGTTAGCTTTGTGGGAGTTTGGTAAAAGGTGAAAGATGAGGATTTGGGGATCACATGTTTATGAAATCCTTTTAGCCCCACACATAAAGCATGGATAAGTGGAGAATGTGTGACTTTAAACTCAAGTGTTTGCATCTGGCCTTTGTCAGTCCGCAGTTGGGCATCTCAGGCAGGCAGTAAATACACGTTATCTGGCCTCTCATAGGGTGCCAGTTAACATTAACAACAACATGCCAGTTATCTAACATATTTTTCAAATTTGACCTTTAGGGATTCAGACAAGAGATGATGAATAGGACTGAAAATAGGTTCATAGTTAAGTGCAAAGTAGCCCTTTGCCTTGAACCACGTGACCTGAGATGACACATTGCCATGGTGACCTCTTTGTATGTCTCTCATGATTGACTGAGTTTTCTGAATGGTGCAGTGACTGCGAGCACTAAAGCAGTGTTACGACTAAAAGAGAAGGTTTCAGTTTGCTTATACCTGACAGGGCAAGAAAAACTAGAATGAGAGAGAGAGAAAGAAGCCCCTACCTTCTTTCAGTGCAGCTTTCTGTACAGATTCAAGTCTTGTATGTCAATGAGAAACTGCACTTTGATGCAAAGACTTCGAAATAAGGGTGGGAAAATGTTTTTATATAGTATCGCGATATTTTCTGTGGCAAGTTTTCCTTTGGGGACATGATTTGAAATTGGAAAAAAGGTAATAAATTGCAATATATCGCAGAATATTACAATATGTTTAACATCACAATAATATCGTATCATGACATAAGTATTGTGATAATATCATATCTTGGGGTCTGTGCTGATTCCCACCCCTACTTTGAAATGTTATCAACTATAAAATTCACCAGCCAATGTGGCACACACTAATCGATTTACAATATTTGCCCAAGACCAATTTTGCCAGGATTTTCTGCCTGGTTGGTGTTAATTTCACTTAGTGGATGTGTGTTTGCATGACTGCTTCCATTTACGTGTGATGTGTGTCTAAGAAGGGGTGTGTACTGTATGAGTATGGCCGATAGAGAAAACGTGTCTTGGTTATCAGCAAGTGGTCAGTCACGTATCTGATTGGTCTGAGTGCCCTGTGCGTTTTTCTGTTACATTTGTCTTACGTTTTCTGGTGGTAAGGAATTGTTTGGCTCTGCCCACTCCCCTGTTGACTATCCATACAAGATGGCAAAGACTGAGGCTGAGAGTTAGAGGTTTATGAGCACTTAACATGTTGCCTCATGGAGCCATTTTTAGCCAGGATGTTAAAGAGAGTATTTAACAATGGAACTGAATTTGCTGCTTTGCCTACATGTGCTGCAATATCAGGTTCCCTATTGTATGTGCAAGCTTAGGCAAAGAAGAAGAAGCAGAGCTGAATGCTCCGTCTTTTGACTATCCCTTTACTCATTCTAAATTCGGCACATTTCACACCTACCGTAGAGCTAGCTGGTCTATATGATCTTTAAGGCTGGATTACAGTAAAGTGATGCAGTGTTTTAAACTTTAAATTAATTTTTTTTTCTTCCCCGGTACAGATTGTATCTGAGTTTCAGTACTGGTACCAAATCATTATTTTTCAGTACCATAGCCTCATCCATAAAAAATACATTTTATGTTTGTCGGTGAGGTTAAAGTAGTAATATATTTGGTGGTTTCAATATCTTTGACCTGACCTGTTTCATAAATCAACATATAAGACAACTCATTCTAATCTCCTGTTGTGTCTCTGGTGGGATCACTGATGGGCAGTAACACATTAGAAGTAACGCGTTACTGTAATCTGATTACTTTTTTCAAGTAATGAGTAAAGTAAGGGATTACAATTGTAAAAACAGTAATTAGATTACTGTTACTTCCCCATAAGCAGGCTGCATTACTGCGTTACTTAACCGTGATTTTGTTTCGTGAAACTGTCTCATGAGTGACAATGACGTATGAGCGCTGCGACGTCAGTGTAAACACCAACATGTGTTGTGTTGAACAAGAGACAACATGGAGCGTGGGAGAGAGCAATGTCGGTACAGGAAGTACTTTTGAGTTTGACTCGGTTCAAGGTGACAAAAACATCAGCGTCCGCTGTACACTCTGCGTGGGAAGAAAACTTTTATCTACAGCGAAAAATTCCACCTCAAATCTGAGCAAGCACCTAGCAAGCCGGCACAGGAATGTGAAACTCTCTGAAAAAAAAAAAAACCTGAACCTCCAACTGACATGACCGCTGGGGCTACATCCAATTCCACCGGGCGAACCTCCGAGGGCCCCTCTCCTGCTAAACAGGTGAAAATAGACTTAAAAGCAACAGGACTTAGCGCTGCTGAACTGAAGAAGCTCGTCGCTGGCTATATTGTCGAGGACATGCTGCCAATTTCCACTGTTGACTCTGAATCGTTCCGGCGCATCGTAGAAAAAATACCAACCAAACACGGTGTCAAGCTGCCGCAGAGAAAGTCATTTGCAAGATACCTTGAGAGAGAATACGTTTTTCAAAAGTAACTTAGTAAAGTAACTAATTACTTTTGAAAATAAGTAATCAGTAAAGTAACTGGATTACTTTCTTGGAGAAGTAATCAGTAATCAGTAACTAATTACTATTTCCAAGTAACTTGACCAACACTGGGTGGGATTCATTGTTTTCTTTGGAAAGCACATTGAGTCAGAGAAGGTCACGTTCCTTAAATGAAAATACTAATCCTCTACTTTTCTCAGATTTGTTTTCTAGCTGCACCATGTTGGTTTTATTATGCATTTAAAGTGATCAGGGGTATAAGCATGTAAAGCAGAGGTGCCTCAGCTCTGAAACCTCACCAAACCAACACAGCTTTTCCATTACGTGCAGCATGTCTGAATCGTATGCGTCATCTGTGCCACGTCTTTCGTCTTTGGTCTCTACATCTTTTTCTCTGCCATGGGTCGCTGTTTTGCACTTAGAACATGGTCAAGGTTACCACGCATTTGTTCAGGATCACATACCTACACTCCGCATGCATGCAAGGGAACTCACTCCTCACAATCCTCTTAAATACAGACACTTGAAAGCTCATATGCACGCACGCACACACACACACACACACACACACACAGCTCTGACATGTTTCTCCTTGTCTTTCCTCCACTGCCTGTCCTCACAGCTTTCTAAAATAAATCAAGTGTCGTCTTCCCTCTGTCTATTTAATTCCACCCACAGCTCTGTTGTGATCAACACTATGGCACACTTTTCTAAACACATCTGTAGCTGCAGTTTATGCCCAATTTTTACATTTTTTTATAATGTGTCCAAGTACTAGTGAAAGAGAAGGTTTTTATCATTTTTCAATATATTCTTGGCACTTTGGGAAGGGACTTAAATATCATGTTTGGATTACATATTGTCTCTTGCATTGTTGGGCATTTTCTGGCCCACCAGCTGATTATGTATCAAAGACACTTATGCCCTGACCTCTTTCTCCAGTACGTCTCCTCACAGTCACGTCAAATCGTGTGGTGTTTCTAATTGCTCAAGTGACCCAGGGCTGTGTGTGTGTGTGTGTGTGTGTGTGTGTGTGTGTGTGTGTGTGTGTGTGTGTGTGTGTGTGTGTGTGTGTGTGTGTGTGTGTGTGTGTGTGTGTGTGTGTGTATGCAAGAGAGAGGGAAAGACAGATGCAGGATAGACAAGCTCGAGACAACAGAGATGGAGAGCCAAAGACAGAGAGGATAAAAAGAGGCGTGTGGTGTCCTTAGGCATATGTGACCCAGCTGTGCCCTACATTATAAAGTCAGCCACTACTCATCTATCTCAGTGCCCTTGCAACTACAGTACTGCACATTTATTGTGTTTTAACCTAGCAACGCTCTGTTACAGTGCAGCTAAAAGTTTATTTTTTTTCCTGCAACCTAAACTCAAGCATGAAACTCTACTCCTGTGGGAAGCACTGTCCCTACAGGCCATCTTCTTGTCTACTCACATAGCTGCAGCTATTGTAGCTACATTTCTTACCACAGCAATGTTATTTAGATTACTGTAATACTTATGTCTTAGTTTATGTGTCTTGCTTTCATTTTTCAGTGAACCATTTTTAGATGTGACACTGATATTGGGCTTTGATCACAACAAAGATAACACACTGTATGCCTGGATTTTAAGGTCAATTTATAGTCCAAACGTCACAAGTTTGATCCAGAGGATTTTACAATATATACAGAAAACAGCAAATTAACACAAACATATTATCTGCTAGCAATGCATTACAAAATTAATTGTGATGGGTAGCTTTATCAAGTTTATTTTTCTTTTTCTTTTTTTTTCCAACATATGCTTGCTCATCAAAGGCTGCTGCTTTGTGTCAGAGCAGGGAAAAGGCCAGACATTCCCACTGTGATGTCAATGCTGGTGCAATACCTCAGTAAACTAGTTGCCAAAGAGGGCGTCTCTGTATGGAGTCACACTGACTGTATACACACACATACTAATACACACATATAAAATGGCCCGTTGCTCTGGACAAGGACGAGTGAAGTCTATTAGAAGCACTTTTCAATTAGGCTCGAGCGTTACTGCGCAGCTGCAAACTGAGCTTCCCGACGTAGATGTGACGTGAGCAACGTGTCTGAACGTTGTAAGTCTTCTGGTAGCTGTGCCAAGAGAATTATTATTTAATTTATTTCTTTATTTGATCAGGGACAATGCACAAAAAACATTAGTCTAAAAAAGAAGAGATGTCATGTGCCAGGTTATAGCAAAAAATGCTAATTTCCACCCGCAGTCCCTGGACAGGTTGATGTTATACTTACAAAAATTCATAAAATATATACACAATAATACATAAAAGCATTACTTCACTCACATCATAAAAATACTCTCCACTTCAGGAATCTATCACTCATTCACTCACAGTTTACATCATTCATATCACAGTCATTCAGTGCGTACAGGTTTGCTTTGATAATAACCACTGTTTGGTCAGGCGTGTAAATGTACTGTAATTTATGCATGAAATAATTTCGTTTGGAAGAGTGTTCCAAAGGCTCGCTGCTTTATAAGAGAACGATTGTTGGCCATATGTGGTACACTCTCCTCTGACTGTCGACCGGGTGGCTCTAGAAATTCTCTCCGAATTTAATGTGACAAATTTTCTCAAAGGGGAGCAGCGATGTTATGGATAATTTTAAATAGAGCAGAAATTTGATTATATTTAATGAGGTTTTCAAAACTCAAAATGTTATATTTACTTTGTACTTTACAGTGATGGTACTGGCGAGGCTTTTTGTCATGAATCTTTATGGCCCTTTTATATAATGATTCAAGTAATTTTAACAATGTTTTACATGCCTGAGACCAACTAGACATGCAATACAGAAGATGTGGAACAATCATAGTATTTAGGTATATATTTGAGGCTTCCATAGTTAATGAATGTCTAATATGTTTATAGTTCATCAAATTAAATTTCAATTTTTTTTATGTGACTTTTAAAACCAAGGTTTGAATCAAGTACTAGACCTAAATATTTTGTTTCATTTACATTTTTAATTTTTTGTCCATTTACTTGAATTTCTTGAGTTAGTTATAATTTGCGTTTATTTGAAAAAATGTATCAACGTTTAAGGTCAGACAGGACATCTAAAACCATTCTGCAACTTTTTGCATCTCTTTTGATAATTTGTCAGTAACCTCCAGCTTGTTTTCCCCAAAAGTGAAGATCACCGTATCATCAGCGTACATGATTACGTCAACGTCCGAACACACTCTAGGGAGGTCATTTATATAGATGCTAAAAAGCAAGGGTCCCAAAATAGACCCTTGCGGCACTCCCATCGAGGTGACTGACACAATTGTTAGCCTATTTTTACAAAAACGTCTGTTACGGAGCCATAACGTGAGGTACAAGGTTATGGAGCCTTTTATACATTGTTGTGTTTCTTTAGAAATAAACAATGGGCAAATAAAGTCTTTAAATGCTTCAGATGTAAAGTTATTTGTTGTCAAAGTGACACCAAAATGAATGGCAGTCAATGGAATGCTAACGGCGGGTGAGAATCTGGTAGCATTAAAATGGCGCCATAGGAGGCTTCACTCTGTGGAGAGAAGCCTGCCCCCTTGCATACACACTGTGAGTAGATTTACGTGTCAGGGGTTTGGCTGACAATCTGTGTAGGTTGTGACGTTAGTAAGTGTGATAATGACTCAGTTGTCAAACATATGCTGGGTGTTATGTTTCGTCACTTTCACTGTTTCTCTATCATCTTTGTCTCTGTTTCAAATGCAAACATGATACAAACACCTATACACACTTATCATTACAAAGAACAGCTGGAGAATGGACCGACCTGTGCCTGGACAGTTAATACATCACTTGTTGTGTGTCTGTGGTTTCACTCTTACTTTGCACTGAAGCTGGATTCCGAGATCACGTATCAAGTATCACACGAAAATCCATCTTCAAGTAGCTTCAAGTAATGCGTTTGTGTCTGAACTACCAGCTATGAGCTATCTAGTGTGACGGCTGCCTCATTTCATCCAAAACAATAATGGCAGACATGATAGACAGATGGTTCATCCAATCACCTGGCAGGTATTTTATGAAAATGTCTGACCTTTTTCAGTTTCCAATGACGGCTTCTCAGATGGTTCTGTGTAACAAACCATCTGGTGCGTCAGGTTAGTTTCACACCTGCAGTAAAGAAAACAGATGGATCACTTGATGTGATGAGAGGGTGTGGATGGTCTCTTTGTGAGTGCAAAGTCCCTGCATGTTTTAAATCTGCTATAATTATCCCTGTACCAAAGAAATCAAATGTTGGTTGTTTGAACGACTACAGGCCTGTTGCTCTGACCTCTATTGCAATGAAGGTTTTTGAACGGCTCGTCTGCAAACAGTTAGCCAGTGTTGAGATGGACAGCCATCAATTTGCCTACCGTGCTAACAGGTCTGTCGATGATGCTGTATCTCTGTGCCTCCACAGCATCCTGCAACACCTTGAGGCCCCTGCTACATATGCCAGAGTGTTATTCATAGACTATAGTTCTGCTTTTAATACTATTATACCCATTAAATTATTTGGCAAACTCCAGCTGATGGGAATCAATCAATCCCTCTGTCACTGGATCCTAAATTTTCTATCAGACAGGAGGCAGGTGGTTAAAATGGGCAACCTTTTCTCAAATTTTACTACTCTCAACACTGGGGCCCCACAGGGGTGTGTCCTCTCTCCTTTGCTCTAATCGCTATACACCAATGACTGTGTGTCCCATTTTGATAATGTTAAAATCTTCAAATATGCGGACGGCACAACAGTAGTAGGACTGATTAGTGACAGTTGTGAGTCAGACTACAGATCTGAAGTGGCAGCCTTAGAGGTATGGTGTAAGAGGAACAACCTATTTTTAAATGTTAATAAAACAAAAGAATTAATCATAGATTTTAGGAAAAACAGGCTGGTTCACTTCCCTCTGATCATTGATGATCAGGTAGTGGAGAGAGTGTCCAGTTTTAAATTCCTTGGCACCACCATATGTCAGTCCCTGAAGTGGGAGGTCAACACCAACCTCATTATAAGCAAAGCCCACCAGAGGCTTCACTTTCTGCGCCAACTCAGGAAGTTTGGTGTAGCTAAGGATGCAATGCTTCAATTTTACAGAGCCACAGTAGAAAGCGTGCTAGTCTTCTCCATCACTGTCTGGTATGGTAACTCCACCTCTTCAGAGAGGACGCAGTTGGAGAAGGTGGTGCACACTGCATCCAAAATCATAGGTCATGCCATCCAATCTGTAGCCTCTATCTACACCACACGGACTGGCCAAAAAGTACAGAAACTGCTAGATGATCCCTACCACCCTGCCAGGTCACTCGTCCAACTACTGCCCTCTGGAAAGAGAGTCCAAAGCCTCAGAGGCAAAACATCCCGCTTTTGCAACAGCACTTACCCGGCCACTATTAGGCTCCTTAATGGTCAGGCTCCCTGCAGAGTAAACCTGCACTAAATGCAACTTATTCAAATGCACTTTATAGACTGCACAAAACACTTTATGGGGAGTTGCAATAGCACAAGGTCTTTACAGCTTTTTGTAAATGGTCTGAATGATTGTCTTTTTATGTAATGTATGTTCCTGTGTGTGTATTGTCTTTTTAACCTTTTTTTAACCTGATTATCAGCATCAAGACAAATTCCAATCAACTATGTTGACGTGGCAATAAAGTATTGAACTTGACCTTGAACTTGAATTGTGTGTGTGTGTGTGTGTGTGTGTGTGTGTGTGGTGTGTGTGTGTGTGTGTGTGTGTGTGTATGTGTGTAAAGCCTGAATTATGGTTCTACGGAGGCTCCACGCAGACCTTTCGCCGTAGCCTGTGTAAGTGGCCTGAAGTTTATACTTATAGAAAATAGCAGGGCCGGCGTGTGTGTGTGGAAAGTGTGTGGTAAAGCGAGTGAGAGAGTGACGATAATTAGTTTCGGAGCGAGTGCCGACTCCCACAGAAACAAAGTGTCTCCCCTGTGCTTTCTAACGATGGTGGGCAATCTGTAGCAGGAAAAGTTAACCCTCTCCTTGATTTCATGTTGTTTATGGAGAAGGAGAATAAATTGGCCTTAAGGCTACATCAACATTAATAGGTTTTTATTTAAAAATGCAAATCTTACCTTGTCCACGTGACATAAATGTCGTCATCAGAGGGTATACGCGTAGGCTTAGTGTAGTGACTTACTGCGCATGTGAGAAACGCGTCCTCCAAGTGGATAGTATAAACAGACCTACTATGCGCCTATGGGGTCCGCAGCTTTCTCTGATGCATCCGTTCCGGAGTATAATCAAGCCTTTACACACAGCATGCTAGCAATTGAGCAGAGAAAGAGGGAGACTCAGCAGTCTGCTGTCACGCTACAAAAATGTGCATGCAGGCTGAAATTCAACTGTGGTGGTTTGTCGGGATTTAGCTATATGGGCCGAGGGAAATTTATGCAGCGTAAAGTACTATGGTAAAACACTGCAGTGCTATGCTGTCCATCTCAGCTGAGAGAAAAAGGCCATGCAGTTCCTGAATCTGTCTTCATTTCAGATCGACAAAGGTCAGTTTAAAAGATTTTTGTCAGATTTTGAGAGACTCTAGTCACGGCCATTCGGCTCCCTGTTTCCGGGTTAGCACTCTACCAATCAGATTGGTCATTTGAGCCCTCCCGATTATGCCCTGACAATCGGCGAAAATGAAGGCCGATGGCCCTTCCAACGGACGACGGCACGGAACACACCGCACAGAATCGAGTCACTGACCTCGCCAGACTGTTTGACAGCCGATTTTTGGCTTGGTCTGCAGTGGGCTTAAGAGCAAGTTATAGACCAGGAAGAGGACAATACGATTGCCCTTCCCTCAGTCATCAGGCAGATGGCCAAACTATCCCATTCCACAACCAAAGCTCACACTCATTTAGCTACTGCTACTCTGAAAATTCACACAGAGATAACACAGCGTTTAACCATTTGGTTGTTGGGGAAAATATGCCTGGCATGTCCTGTGTGTCGTTGTGGCTGTCACGCATGTTCAAATACTCAGAGATAAACTACAGTAGTGTGTTAGATGTGAGAAGCATAATGACTTCTTCCTCTTAAAATCGCTCTCATGAAACGTTCCCAAAGCATGATTACAACCCCCTATTTTCACTACTTACAAACCAAACTTGCTAAACACATTCAAAGTGATAATAACTTGCACCTGTTAGGTCAGTGAATCATCTGTTGAGGAAGTGAAATGCCCTGAAGAAAATGTACAAGCACAAGACGGAAAACAGGAAGGGTACTGATGGCAATCTTAGTCATTTCTCATTGTGTAATGACAAGGAATGTTTTAGTTGTTAGTTGGATGTTTAAGTTCGGCAATGGAGTGTGCTTTCTACGTACGGTATGTACACTCACACTGTTCACTCTGTGTTCTTAAGACATTCTCTGCTCTATCCATGATATTGGATTAAATGTGTGGTTGTTTCCATAGTGAGGATGATGATGATGATGATGAGAAAGGGGACGTCATCCCTGTGCGTATTATGTTTCGCACTTGGGGAAATCCCCCCTGACCTCAGCATCCACACAGGATGGGATTATGGGATTGCTTGATAGACTTAGTGATGAGGCAGATATCCGCGGTGACAGGCATTAGTTACACCTGGGCGAACAATCACCAAGGAGACTAAGGAGCTCATCGTGACATCCCAATGGGAAACGGTGTCACTGGTTTAGAAACACCTTTCAACTGTGAGTCATTGGCACTGTTAGTTCAGAGGTAGTCCCTGTGGCCCTGTGCAGAGTTTAAACAAAGCATATCGCTTGTGGTTGTATGTAGATGGCTTTGAATATTGCTGCATTAGTTCTAACTGTTGGTGATGCGGCAAATTATTGTTACAATCATAATCATCCAATAATCAGTCAGATAATGAGTGATAGACTGATTATAATTTTATGAGCAAATTTACATCATGCTGCAGTGCATGAGCAGTGTAGGGCCCTCATGCCTACACGGTAGGCACGTCATGTACAGTGTAGGCCTGTCATGTTGTGCTTGAATGTCAATTAACAGCAACAGTGCATGTCAGACCCTATTCTGCTGCAATGGAAAAAATATTCATGTGGGTTTAGGTGATATGTGAGTAAGCTCTGAAGTCATCAAGATCTCTAACATATTAATGTTTACATAAAGCCTTTGATTTATTTAGACATGGACAGACAAGCCACATCATGCAGCAATCAGTACAGTCTGTTACAGACAGCACCTTTTTAGAAGTTTATTTATTCATTCATGCATGGTATGCACTTTTATTAGATGTATTCAAAGACTGGAGTGGCATCATTTCAGGTGGCGGTCTAAATTGATTCTAAGGAGAATGAATCACTACATCCTTCCCCTCATCTTCCTTTTATTATTTCCTTTTCTGGAGTGTCATTTGGGGATTTGAATATGATCACAAATGTTGCTTGACCTTTTAAATAAAATTTTAATTTTAATTTTAAAAATAATGTTTTTAGTTATACAAGACATTTTTTGTTTTACAATACCAATTAGCATCAGCTGTACAATATCAGATTCTGATTTTAGTGTCTTTCTCCCTCTGTCTTTCTCTCCATATGCAGTTTCGATGTGGACAATGGCACGTCATCAGGTCGCAGCCCCCTGGACCCCATGGCCAGCCCGGGCTCAGGCCTCATCCTGCAGGCCAATTTTGTCCACAGCCAACGGAGAGAGTCGTTCCTGTACCGCTCCGACAGTGACTACGACCTCTCACCCAAGTCTATGTCCCGGAACTCCTCCATTGCCAGTGACATGTGAGTGCATGGTGTCTTTTGCTTTCACCTGAACCTTCATAAAATACACCCAAATGCTGCCTATTGTGCTAAATGTGGTGAATTATGCTTTGTTTTGCCTCTCTGAATCTGTGTCACGGCTGAACGTGTATTAGACCAGGTCTTAAAGCTGCCACGCTGCTAGCTTTGGCCCTGGTGGGAAGTGTGCATGACCAACAGCTGATTGTGTGGTGTAACATCTATTCTTAGCCATATCCAGTAGCATAAACAAGGTGGTCAGTCACAAAGTGTCCACAAGCACTATTTATGTGACTCTTGATATTTGGCAAATTGCTGATTATGTCTGTATAACTCATAAGAATAATGGGATGGATGGAGTAGATGGAGTAGAACACACTCCAGACATTATGATAAAACAAACACACACCAACTGGCATCTTCTGGGTCAGTGTATATAATGAAAGCACATTCCTCATTTCCCACACAGTGGTAGCTATTCAGTTACTTAGTGCTACAGGAAATACAAATATTGACTAAAAATATAGCATTTCGATCCAGCTTGAAGAAATGACAGATAGACAAAAGGATGAAAAATAATGTCCTGCAGTAACCTTAGACTTCCTCCTCACTGCTGCTTCCTGGATTATTAACCCTAAGACTCGTCTTTGATCCACACCCACTATCCAGTTACCTTGTTAAAAACCTAAAAAAGAAAATAATCTTAATCATTTATGCCTCATCCTTTCATATATTTTTTTCTCTTAACTTGCATAAACACGGAAACTTGAGAAAGCTAGGAGGCAACTTGTCTTAACAGCTCTCTTTATAAAATTAATAAGAAAGCTTCACAATCACAACCAAAAATAAAATCTTTAGAACAACATATTCCAGAGGACATTTTTTACAAGAAAACAGAGCAACAGAGCTAGGGCAGCCTGTGTGCCCCGAAAAGGCCAAAGTCAGAGGTGAACAGCCATATCCTAACTCATATTCTTGCCTCTCCTCTTATCTGTCTACTCTTAGAGAGTACATAGCCCCATCATCTTTACTCTAAATACCTCCTATTTGTCTTGTGATAGAATCACATGACAAGCCTGCGTCTCTTCTGACATTCTTGCTAGGCCTTGTAGAACTGAGCAGGAGGAGGCGAGCTCCATGACCATTAACACAGTCATGTCACCTGAACACATGTTGACTCGGAGGTCAGCAGGATTCAGACTCAAGGTTTACTGTTTAAGATTCCTTTAGCTTTCTTTTAACCTTTTTTAACCAGGAGAGTCCCATTGAGATTAATAATCTATTTTTTAAGGGAGCCAAGACAGACAACAGCGTACATAAAAACACAGTTACAGACAGAAAACACAATAAGAGACAAAATTAAAAGGAACTAAAAATCAAGAATGGGAACTCACATTTCAAAAGAGATATTTAAAAGAGTCAGTTTTGTAATCAGGTACTGTACATTTAAAACATTGACATCTTAAGGAATCTGCTTTTAATTATTTCATTTAAAATGTAAAAACATTTCCATATGGGTATTTGGGACAGAAGGCATAAAGAAGTCCTGAGAACGTAAAGAGTAACGTCCGGCACTTTTCTGCGTGATAAAGACAAATAGCTAGCATGGGAACAGACCAATTGCCTTATAAAGATGTACCAATGACAGCACCTACGGGTGGCTAGAGTAGGTCATCCTACCCGAGAGTATTAACTTACAGTGGTGAGTTACATGGTAATGAACCTCAGGGAAGCATGGTAAGCTGTGTCAACCATATGAAGCTGACTTTTCCTGGATAAATAAAAGTCAATAAAAATATTAAATTATGACTGCCTATGGGGTGTAATTTAGGGCATAGAAGGAGAGGGATGGAAAGAGAGGGAGATGCCATGGAGAAAGGGTGACTGTGTCAGGGACATGGCTGTACAGCAAGTGCAATGACAGCTTGCAGGTTTTGAAGTGGCATTCACTAAACTACCTTATGTGTACAGAGACATGTCCACCAATTAATCCCTTATTGAAAACTTAAACTGTTGAAAGTATTACGCATTGTGACGTCGGGCCTCAGCTGGTCGCTGATGTGATCAGTAAACATGTCACTGTGATTGAGTGCATCAGAGATGCTGAAACTAATCTAATGTGATGACCCCCGCTCGCCCCTCCCCGTTCTCCCCTTGACCTTGTCACCACATGAGCACACTCTTTTGTTGTCTGCAGCTTACATTAAAGCCACTGTCTTTGTGTCTTTCAGTCATGGTGACGATATGATTGTAACGCCCTTTGCACAGGTGAGCGCTTGTGCCAATTCTTTTTCTTATTTTATGTATTGTATTCATATTTTTACACACTGATGTATGATTAAGTTCTAATCTACCATGTTCCCTTCAGGTTCTTGCCAGCTTGAGAACTGTACGAAACAACTTTGGTGCATTAACTAATCTACAGCAAGACCGAGCATCCAATAAGTAAGTCGCCAGCTTTGCTGGGTTGTTTTTGTTTGTTTTTAAAACTAGAAATGAAATCTGTCATAGTGGGAGGAGAGACTGTATTACAGACTACAATGGTCAACATGCCAGCATATTACAATATTTGTGATATGCAATTCATGACCAAGACGTTTTACTACATAAGTGTCCGGTGCTCACTCACAGTCTGGCTTTGCTCTCCCCCTGCTGTTCTTATTGAGTACTACAACAACAGTAGCAATAGTCTGTAAAGGTAACCTCTGCTACAGTGCTCCCTACATGTGTAGAAATGAGTGAGTTGTAAAGAGTGAGGTAAACTAATGATTGTATTGTTTTCCGAAGGAAATGTCAGTGTGTGTTTGTTTGCCCCTTTACAGGAGATCACCAATGTGTAACCCACCACCCATCACCAAGACCACCTTCACAGGTACATGTACAGCCAGAGCAGCATGATGGCTTGTGTGTGTGTGTGTGTGTGTGTGTGTGTGTGTGTGTGTGTGTGTGTGTGTGTGTGTGTGTGTGTGTGTGTGTGTGTGTGTGTGTGTGTGTGTGTGTGTGTGATTAGATGTGTGCTCTGGGAATCAGGAATAGATTTAGCTATAGAAAAAGAAAACATAATTACTATTGTTGGCATTAAAGGTAACACTTTGCTTGAAGTCCCCCTATTCAGCATTTATAAGCGGTATATTAACATTCAGTAAATGGTTCATAACACACTATCATGTAGGTGTAAGCAGATACAAGAGTTTAATAATATATTTGTCAACAATTATAATATAATATGTCATCACAGGAAACTATAATTGACAAATATTGTGCGTTAATACACACTTAAAATGGTCGTATATCTGCTCACAACAACATTATGGTGTGTTATAAACCATTTATTATATTTTTATATGCAGTTTGTACAGTTAATGCTAAATAAGGGGACTTACAGCAAAGTGATACTATATTAGAAGTATTAATAGTATTAGCAGTATGCACTCTTTTATTTAAAACTGGAGACTAAATAGATTCAATAAAGGGTGCTGGAGTTGTTACAGTGATGATTTTATTCTATGGTAAGATATCAGCATGGTGGTGATTGGCTGGCAAACACAGACATGCTGTGCAGGAAGCCAGAGAACATGAACATAATATCCAACATGGTCAGAATACAAATATGGAAGACATATTTTGTGGAAAATGGCGACTGTATTACTGGTTAACCAAGAGCATCCCCACATTCTTAATCAACTTACTTTCTTAGAGATAAGCTAAAGAAAGTGTTGGTTTATACAATTACAGTTCGGTGCCATGAGATTGCCATGTTTTAGTATTTCATCCATGGACTTATCAATACTTCAATAATGGATTGTCATGCTATATAGTCTTACTTGACTTGAATAGTCTGATGTGCTGTAACCAATAGACAGACAGCGTCTTTCTGGCCTACTTTTTGAGTTTTTGTTGTGAGGAGGACATGGCACAGACAGTCTTAGATTGCTAGAATAGACTTGTCCTTGACAGTCACTTTGCTTTCTAGCAGTATCAATGGCTGTAATCTAGCTGCTGTTTGCAGGGGAAACCATATAACCTCCATCATTAATAAATCATTTCACTGTGTTTTGTTTAGTAAAATTATCCCTAAGGCATGGGCGCAGACACCCATCAGAATCACATAAGCACACACAGTCATGCATATTGTTAAGAAGGGTAAAAACATTTATTGTATCACTATTGTTATTTTTTCAAGTGTAAAAGTGCTTTCTTCTTCCACGTTTGAGGGAGATCAATCTAAACATTTCTCCAAAGAATTGCATTCCTGATACATAACCTGCTTTATATATGAGGCACTGGTGACATTGTGCTATATTTAGAACACAATCATACTGGTACACAGCCATTATGGGCCCTGCCATAAACTGGTGACAGCTGTGAATCATGAGCATGCTTGTTTGAGTATTGACTACTTGTAATGCAATGGCTTGCTGATGCGGTGCCTAAGTCATCTTGCAGACAAAGACAATAAAGGAAGAATAATTTAAAAAAATAGTAACTCAGTACATCAGTTAGGGATAGGATACTAGTGATTTCAAGAATGATTACATTGACGCTTCTTTGCTCTGTTTTTACTTTCCTATCTATGCCCATGCCACTGCCATTGACTGTTAAGACAGATAAAGAAGATATTTCAGTCATCTAAGATTTTCTTTTAAATTACCTGTAGTTCTGTGACCTTTTATCTATTGTGGATGAGAATATATGCTGGTTAAAGCTAAAGAGAGAAAACATTGATTCATAATCATTCAGCATGAGATTGTGGGCAATATTCTTTTATCACTTACAGTAACATCCCATAAATTCAGTCCAAAATGGTGTTGTAGTTTTTCAAACTTTCGTTTTGTAATCTGGATATAAAGTTCATTATATAATGAGTGAGGCCACTACTCTAAATTACTCTACCTTTCCATCTCTCCTTGACATTGCATCTTGTACTTTATATGGAAACAACTTGGGCTTGAGGTGCTTGGATAGATAAATAGGATATTTTATGGCCCAGGCCTCTTAAAAGAGTATTTAAAGATATGTAAATTCCTTTATCTTTCCATATGGGGTAGAGTGGAGGTACTAAAGATGAAGATTTTACCAATATTGTCCTTTTGCTTTTTTTCCATATCATTCAAATTCACCACAACATTGGTATAAGGACATCAATGCTCCATGTGGAGGGAAAAATAACCTTTTTATTAAACAACACAAGAGGACGAGGAATACATCATAGTGAAAATAAACATCATTAAATAGGATAAAAAAAAAAAAAGCATTATATTGGCAAATGACATGTGTGGTACAGTGCATTCTTTTGGAATCCATTTCGGGTTTATTTTGTAATTGGTACATGATCTTAAAATGTAACCAAAGCTGCTGAACATCCAAGCATATGGGCTGATGCACAATAAAATTACAATATATATATATGAATTATCTACCAATTGATATCACATCAGTATTATTTCTTAGTAGTTCAGGCTCCCCTCTCCTCTTGTCTCTGCATATTTTTCTCCTTCCCATTCCTCCTCCTCCTCTCTCATATTCTCCCTCTCACAGTCCGACTTCACTGTCAAGCTGTTCCGGTACATAGTTTGGCTGCAGCCCTGTGTCTGTGCAGCAGAGTGGCCTCTCCAAGCGCCGGTGTCTGATGTCGCACTAAGCATGAGAAGAATGTCATTGACGTCAGTGCAGTTTCTGTCAGAAAGAGTAGCACCCCAGCCACCGACACCACACCAGAGAGAGGAGAGAGACAGAAAGGAGACAAAAGAGGGAGGAGGAAGGATGTTCATAGACCAGCAGAGGGAAACGAGGAGTGTGGGAGAGGAAGGGGACTAATGGAAGGAGGGAGGGAGAGATTTGTCAAAGACAATGAAGAGGGTGAGGGGGGATATTGTTGATAATAGGTGACAAAAGAAATGGTCAGTGGTCATGCTTATATACACTAATAATAATAATAATAGTCATGCATTGAAACAAAAATGTGGTGCATGTTTCCAAACATAGCCCAATACAATATTATAATTCATCACTCCAAATTGTGATAGCCCCTTGAAATATTCAGGAGCAGAAAAAAACTACACATGGAATCCAGAGCTTTAAACTTTGCATCATTTACTTTTAGGATGGATTGTCCCAGAATGAAAGATAAGTGAAAAAGCAGCATTTTTATCATTTAACCCAGCACAGTATTTTTCCAAAGGCTTTAATGGGGTCAAATTGCTAACTGAATTGCTAAGCTGATATGGCGTCATGTGATTAAATGTGGTCCTTGTGTATTTTAATCTTCCACTGTTTTCTCTGTCTGGTTAATTGAATTACAGCTAAAGTGACCCCCCCCCCCCCCCCCTCCTCCTCTCAGATCCCAGATCACATAGCATTTAAAGCCTGTGCTTTCCCAAATTAGTCAAGGCATCAATATTAATTGGCTTCTGGCGAGGTGACATTTTCTTTTAACAAAGGCTGACTTTGAGAGAGGCATGTCTTCAATTTCAAATGAAAAGAAACAGAAGTAGATGTAGGGATTGTGACGCTAACGTTCTGACACATTACCATATCATCAACCATCTATTTGTTTACCTCTCTATTTTTGGTGTATTTGTATACTGAACATATATTAGCATGCAAGCAAACACAGTATAGGGAGCGACCAGCTCTGGCTCCACTCCTTTATCACTCCAGTCCACATTTTGTCACTCTCCCTTCCCCATCCACAGTGCAGTCCTCTCAGGCTTTAGGTACAGCTTGGGGAGAGCAGCACGTTTGGCTACCAGGGACGCCGGAGCAACAGAAGCCCACCCTCTATACACACAGCATCTATAGGAAACACTATCCAGCACACACACATAGCACTGGATTATACCCTTTGCTTCCCGGATACCATGGATGTTTTCATTGGCAGAGAGGGGAGACAAAATCATGATGTGTTATGGTTAGCATTTCGTCTGGTGTGTATGTGTATGTATGCATGTGTGTGTCTGTTACCATCCGTGTGTGTTTGAGGTGTCTTGTATTTTTTAACCATGTCAGCATGCTGTGAACAATCTGGTGTTTGTTCCTTGCTGGACAGTATTGACATGGATCTTGACTGGTTCTGAGTGCCATACGGGATCCTCTTTTCCAACGTCCCTGTCTTCCCTCCATCTCTCCTATGGCAGACATGGGCCTGCTAAGCAGACTGCTGTTCATCCTGCTACATGACTGGAATTACATCTCTCTAAAGAATGATAGTGTAAACCTTACACACCTAGATCACTGACTGTGATATGTGTGCTGTGTCTGGGAGATAGTGAATGAGTCTGTCTATGTGAGATTACTGAGAAATCGCTGTTGCTCCTTTTGCACTGTGGGTTACCTCTGTATTCTCTGCTGTGATTTTCTTACTGTTAACATTAATTTGGACACCCAGAAGTGACTCAGGGTGGCCGTTTATCATCCATCACCTGCAAGCGTACTTCCTCGGATTGTATCTGACTTACTCTTAAAAGGAAGAATCTGGATTTGAACTGTAGGACTGCACTGGAGGTTTCTTTTCTCCAAAGGAATCAGTGAGCTTTGCTTCAGCTGACCTGTGACTGCTGATCTGTGGGTTAGGATACAGGACTACTCCCAGGCCCGCACAGCTGGCTCACCTGTCCAGTATGAAGAGTCACCCATGTGTCTACTCGGGGTATCCCAGCTTAACTGTATGTGGGGTGGGAGACCCCGGGCCTGGACCGTCCACAAGCCCTCTGAAGCGGGCCCTTACTGACCCCTTGCCCTCCTGTCTTGCCCCTGCAGAGGAGGCCTACCAGAAACTGGCCACTGAGACCCTGGAGGAGCTGGACTGGTGTCTGGACCAGCTGGAGACGCTGCAGACAAGACACTCTGTCAGCGAGATGGCCTCCAACAAGGTAAGAAAAACAAAAGGTTTACATCAACTTTTTTAATTCTAGAGGCCAACATGATAACATCTGTTGGACTCATTGGTATAGCTTTTCTTTTGTTTTTGTCAGACTTATATTGCCCAATGTTATAAATGCACTTCCTGTGTTTCTTATTGGAACAGAGTCAGAGGCTGCTACCGAGGATTCACTGTGGTTTTTTGTGGCTGATGAGAACGGGATGTATATGTATAAATTGATTGGATTTGTATTATTATTGTGTCGTGCATAAATAATACACCCAGCCCAACAGGCTTACAAGACACCATAATTTAGAAAAAGAGACCACAAACCAGAGTAGCAACATTTTACAAATTACAAATAAACAAATAAACCATCCTGCAGTTTTTATCTAAGCCATAGAATCAAAGGTAGCCAACGTATAAGTATTAAAATTAAACAACCATTTCATTCTGTGTGTGATGCATAATATATATATATATATATATATATATATATATATATATATATATATATATATATATATATACTGATCTTCACCCAACACTACTATATACTGTATATTACCGTATATCTATTTAGATTATTTATTAGAAACATCTGGGTTAACTTAAGGGAGAGTGCCCGTGAAAATTACCAGTACCAGATAGATCCAATACATTACAGGTCGTTGATTTGATTAATTTGAATGGGTGTAGTATAATTTAATAGACATAACCTCCTCTGTGTGTGAACTGCTCCTTTGTCATCAAGCCCCTCTCCCTGTTTATTTGTCAAGTTTTCATCAACCCATAGCAGTTACTATTGGAGCCTGAGGAGCTCACTTCGTCTACAATCTTTATTTGGTTGTATATATGATGTGCTGTGATGCCTTTTTCAGTACTCAGCCATCGAAGCACACATTGGGTAGTATGTTTTTTATGTGTTAGTTATAGCATCGTCATGCAGACAGGGAGTTGTGCTTTGAGCATGCCCAGTCGCCGTGTGTGTGTGTGTGTGTGTGTGTGTGTGTGTGTGTGTGTGTGTGTGTGTGTGTGTGTGTGTGTGTGTGTGTGTGTGTGTGTGTGTGTGTGTGTGTGTGTGTGTGTGGAGGGAGGCTGCTGTGCCGCTATGAATGCTGATTAGCTCTAGTGATGTCACGCACTGTGACGTCACACGAGGGGGAATGGACCAAGAGGAGAATTAGGGAGGGTGGACAGACAAAGGACTTACACAAATGTACACACTCACCGCTGATGTTACCGCGGTCACATGCCTGACCGAGACGTCACCTTATTTCAAAGTGAAAAGATTAAAAGAAAGACAAAATCTGTAACATGCACTGCCTCACTATTGCTCACCAGGACAGCTGTCTCTGGTTGTCATGGCAACAGCCACAGGCCCAACCAGTCTGCAGTCTCACTCCAGCAACACACACACACACACACACACATACACATATCATAGGTAAATACAGTCACTACATCTCACACACATACTGTATGTTGTGTCTGTATCCTGCAGACGTTCATAAATCACTATTCAACATAAGCCTTAATTTATCAATGAAGAAAAGTCTGAGATGCACACAATGCAATACTGAAATTTTGAAATGGCTTCTCAAAATTGGCATCCCGTGTTGCAGCCTTGGTAAGGTAAATGTCTAGCCATTCAGAGTGACATCTGCAATAACTAAAACCAGTGTCTAGGTGGACACCTGCAGTGTTCTCCACTGGCCACCACACATACTGTACAACTTGGCTAAAACCTTAAAGCTTGATATGCCTGAGTGTGTCGCAACATTTAAATAGATTTGTTTTTCCCTCTTGTTGGCACAAACTAGGGCTGTCAGTCTATTAAAATATTTAATCGTGATTAATCCTATGATTGTGCATAGCTAACTGACAATTAATCGCAAATTAATCATACATTTTCTGTCTGTTTTAAATGTACTTTTAAAGAGATATTTTTCAAGTTTTTAATGTTCTTAACATGGGAGGGGAATGGAAGTGGAAATATTCTTGCTTTATGCAAATGTTTATTATTATTATTGCAAAAATACAAAACAATGACAAATAATGTCTTTCAATATTCTCCAGAATAACCTCAAAGGCTATTGAGGTTAAACAAATATGCTGAAAGCATAATATGGCAAACTCAAGCGTATCAAGCAACATCACATGGGCATACTGACCTGAATCTAACATTACTTGGTAATACTAACACAATGTAGAGCCCCATTATACACTTGCATTTCTTACTTAGAATGTGTGGGAATTCCTCCTTTCTGGTCTATATATCCCTGTCTCTGCTGAATTATTTTTATTTAAATTTATCCCCCTGCCCTCAAAGTGATCAATGCTACTTCACCAATAGACCATACCTAAAATAGAAGTATTTTAAAGTAGGCTAAGTAAAGTGCTGTAACGTGAACAGCGTATAGTGCGATAGAACAATAAAATCCAAGCAGCATTTGCTTGTGTTAGCCGCTACAGAGCTCCGTGACGCTGGCTACAGAGGTCCGTCGCATCAGCAGCAGTTGGTAGATGTGTTTAGCCGCCAATAGGTGACTATGAGCCGGCCACAGGCACCGCCAGGTGACAGTCCTTTCAGGGGCCATGGAAGTGGAGTTAGTATAGTCGAGAAAAAGTAAGCGTCATGCAGTGACGACAGTTCAGTTTAGACACCAAAACGACTAGTTAAGTTTAGGTAAAAGATTGTGCTTTGCATTAAAACACTCCTGAGTGTTTCCTTTTGTGAAAGTATATTGCTTTTGCTGGGAAGTGAATTCCGCTCCCCAGCTTGAAAGCGCTATGTTATATGTTGACACCACGTTATGCTATTTCATTTTTGAGATTATTTTCCATTGAAGTTCATAAGTGTTTTGGCATGCCTGGCCAAGTGGCACTAGCCATGGTATTGTATTTAATTCTTGCATGTTTTGTTGTGCATGAAAACAACTAAACATTGCTGGCAATGTTGTCATTTGAACTCATGCACACAGCCTGCACTTGTGGAGATCCCATTTAGGCAATCTGCTTTTTTAGGTTGAAAAGAGATATGAGCAGCTCATGATCGGTATTGATGTGACGGTGCTGTTCTGATGCCATACAGTGATGATATCAGACAGGATGAGTTATTATTCAGCAAAGGCTCTTTATACAGTAGTTGATTTGTGCTCAGGTGTGTTGATACGTTTTAGTTTTTAGTGTACTTCACTACGTCCTGCTATGTCCTCAAAACTTAGATCTACTTCAGCCATGAGACATCTCTGAATTGTGTCATCATTCTGTTAATAACTTGTTAGTTTTACAAGTGCAGGTCGAAGTCATTCTTCAGTAACTGAACAAGTTGCTGGTTGGTTTTGTCTTTTGGACTTTCTGAATTGAGAGATGACAGAATGGCTCTTTGCCTATCTCCATTCCCAGTATGATCTATTTATCTTCGCATCTTTCTGTTATTATTTGTTTTTTTTGTTTTTACAAAAGTCTTATCACTAGTCTATATCCACGATGTTCCACTTCCGGGATTGGTCCGTTGCCGACAGAAATTCCACCGGATTTCACTCATTTAGGCCGGATGTCCATTGCCTTGGGCTTTCTTTGTGTTGGCCTTTTAAACTCAGGTCGATTTATGAGGACTATGGTTAACCTTTTCTCAGATCTCTGCAGGGTAAATCCAGACAGCTAGCTAGACTATCTGTCCAATCTGAGTTTTCTGTTGCACGACTAAAACAACCTTTGAACATACACATGTTCCACCAAAACAAGTTCCTTCCCAAGGCTGTTTTGCACCGGCACCGTTGCTCCCTGCGGTGCTTAGTGCCGCAGGGAGTCGAATGTGATTGGTTTAATGAAATGCCAATGAACCAGAGCACGTTTTTCTCCCATCCCGGAATGCTGTGTGGACTAGCCAGACCCTTCTTTGCAGCGCTGTGGAGGAAGGTCTGGCAATGCAAGACTATCTTACCACTTACCATTTAGCTTCCTACATACTGTATAGATTTCCTTCTCAACATTTTGTTAAGGTCATAAATGGATAGCAGACTTACATCTAACAGTCAGTGGTACATTGATTGAAAACAGTAGTGGCAATTAGAGTGTTCCTGTTCTCCTGTATTCAGTAGAGAGAGGGGGGGGGGGTGTTAGCCACCAGAATAAATGTGGAATATGAGAAAAGAAACAAATGCAACAGAGATCTGGAGGTGTTGTGTACAGCTAGGAGTGGATAATTTTGGTCACTCCGCCGAGGAACAAATTACACACAGGTCACAGCTGAGCTTACTGTGACACTTTCCAATTTCTACCCAATAGTTTGTGTTCACACCTCTTGGCTAAGCTGTCTATATTTGTGTGTATTTGTGTGACAGAGAGAAAGAGTTTTTGCGAATAGGACTCAGAGGGCTGTGTGTGTGTGTGTGTGTGTGTGTGTGTGTGTGTGTGTGTGTGTGTGTGTGTGTGTGTGTGTGTGTGTGTGTGTGTGTGTGTGTGTGTGTGTGTGTGTGGTGGGCCTGTGCTGGCCTGCTTGGCTCAGAGTCAATCAAAGCTGCTGGATCTCAGTTAGACAGTTGTCTCATCTGCTCCAGCGTAGCTGTAAATTACTCACAGTGCCAGGCTAGCTATAGAGGTGGGGTGTTAAGTAAGCAGAGATAGGTTTGGTCCCTTTTCAATTCATGTAGCCACTGGAACATCACAGACACATGCATGTATATGGTGATAGACTGCATTTATATAGTGCCTTTCTGCCTTACCAGACAAAGCGCTGAGCCATAGCCGCCCCTATGCACATATGCGTTCACAAACACAACACCACAAGAAAGAAAGAAGAAACATCCTTTTTGGATTTATGATTCAAGATTAAACTTTTAAACAATTACATATTCCCTGTATAGAATCAAATATTTCTATATCATAAACCATTCTTTCAATTTTCCCATCAACTTTTATACCTGAACTTCATTCTGTATAAGGGCTATAATATTATTTTTATATTATAAAAATATATTATAAAAAATTATATATATTTTTTTATAATAAGGTATCTAAGGACAATGTGACAATGTAAAAAAAGGGTCGCTCATAATGATAAAGCTACAGAGAATTATTCCCAAAATCCGCTGCTTAGTTTGGCTTTACAGATCTTTATAGAGAGTTTTAGCTTATTGTTTAGCTGTCCGGCCCGCAACTTTACTGTTTAAGTTACTCTCACCATTCTCATAGCATTGTTGTCAGACGAAGCAGACCCTTGCAATGATTGCTTGATTTTTGGTCGTCTGACTTGATATTTTGTAGATGTCTTGTCGTTTTAGATGGTTGAATGTAAGGTTGGACTTTAAATCTTTTTTATTCTCTTAAGGTTCTCTGAGGTTCTCTATGAGACTATCTTATCAAATACAATAGCATTAAAATGGAAGATAATTCGGTGCTATTAAATTAATTGCAATAGAAATGACTTCCAGTTTGTAGGATAAAATGTCATGTAGCCTGGGATGGCCCCGCTGTCTCCTCCTGTCTGGCATGTGTAAGATATGACGTGTTCAAATTTACTGGAGCAAAAGTGCTCCTGATAAATACTTGATAAACATTGACCTGGAGAGACTTTGTTGGTGACGAGGGTGAGAGAAGTCTTGAAGGAGCGGCTGATCCATATGCATATGATTGTATTCTTGCAATATCATTTTATCATTTTACTAAAGAGATCTTATAATTTACCTGAACGAATCCTGACTATTCTTTTCTGGTCTACCAATCAACGAACACAAAAGGGTAAAGCAGTAGAAGCTGATCTAAGAGGTCAGAAAGACTCTGGCCTTTGGAGCCAGGGTATATTTGCACGGACCCTTTTCTACAAGTTACATGAAATACGTTTATGATTATTTCATATTTGTTCATATTTGAATTTACACATGATTTCTTTCATAAGGGGACCATTCGTGCTGTTACTGATGGCAAAGTGCATTAAATCTCTTCCTTCAATAAGGTTTGATCCTTGTATTCAACTAAAGCGACAACCTCTTGAGCTCAGTGACACACACAGCAGCCTGTGTGGACACAGTGCTTTCAGTTTCTGTCCTACTGAGCCCACTTCAGCTAAATGTGACGCTCATTCTTTTTGCAAGATTAATTGGTTTTCATGTTATACATCATCTCAACAGTGATGTTACTGTGACTCATCTTCCATGAATACAGGCGTGAAAGCTGACCTCAGTTTCTTTGTATTGGATCATGTTGGATGAGGTAACCTGTGCTTGTACATTGTATTGTACAGAAGGCTAGGTCAGTCAACATGGAAACGCATAAAAAAACACAAAACTATTGCGTGTAATGTAAATATGTCTTGCATACAAATAAACAAGCATGTACTGTATGTGAACGCACACATACACACACACACACACACACACACACAACCACATCCCGCTGCACTGCAGGAATGGAAGGAAAAGGAAGGGGTCAGGGTTTTCCACTGACTTCAATCCCAGCCAATTA
Organism: Gymnocephalus cernua; assembly: GCA_023631565.1. Taxonomy (NCBI): domain Eukaryota; kingdom Metazoa; phylum Chordata; class Actinopteri; order Perciformes; family Percidae; genus Gymnocephalus; species Gymnocephalus cernua. The sequence goes on from CM042425.1 coordinate 15,457,551, forward strand.
CACAGCAGGTGACCTCGAGTCTGTTTCAATCCAAGCCAATAAGAGGTGATGATGAGCTCACACTTCTTCCATATCTGGGCTCTGATTTGCTGCTGTTGTGTGACACAGAGAGAGAAGCAGCCTGTGCTCGTCACATGGGAGCTTGTGTCATACACACACAGAGGCAGGCAGCCAGCCCTGTTTGGGAGCTGTTGAATTTATTTTGTTGTCCTGGTGCTTTGGCATATACCAAGCATCCGCACTATTATCAATTATTCACAACCTCAGCAGTGTGTGTGTGTGTGTGTGTGTGTGTGTGTGTGTGTGATTGAGAGAGAGTTTGTGCACGTCATGTGCATCACAGTGTGTGTGTGGTCACGATAGGCTCTCATCGGATCTTTGAGGAGCCGCGTTGTCCTCAGAATCTGCTTTTCCTCTCTGCTTCCTGGAACATGGGCTCTTTTATGTGGATATTTGCAGGACAGGAACACAATGCTTCAGTTATGGACATTGAACCAAACTCTGAAGGTTCTTCAGGTTGAAGTATTTTAGTGGCCAGAGCTGTGGACTGTTTTTGTTTCGTTAGCTGTCTAGCGCTTTCATCACCCGAACTGTATTTCTGGATCGATTTTGTTGATTTGTCAAAATGCCTGAAGCAAATTATCTGCTCTCTGTGTCCTGGGGATATATAAAGGTAAGATGGGATCTCAGATTAATCTATTTTAATTAATTATTCAGGTGTTATCCTTTTTTTTCTACACCTTTTTAATGTAATTGTTTAAATTGTGTATTTTGTAACTGAGGTGCATCCTTGACACAGATTTTGATGAAGGGTTAAATGACCACAAATAGAAACCACATACTCTATGTAGCTCCTCGCTAACATGTCGCACATTAAACAATGCTTCAAAGGTGTGACATTTCTGGATCCATCATCTATTTTGATGCGTCTGTGATGCAGCTGATGATGCTTGCACTGTACTTATGGCTGGATGAACGGCAAAGAAGAACATACACTTTTAAGTGAATTTGGATTTAAAAGCACAGGCATATTTACAACATGTGTAAATTGTTAAAGAAAAAGGGTCTCTTTGATGGAATAAAACAGTAACTCATAGAGCTCTGGGAAAACATTTTTAGGTCAACAATCCTCTGGGTAGTTGAGTTGCTCCATATTTTTTGGATGTTACGAGGGGTGTCTTTTTTTTTAGGTTAGCCACACATTTTAATTAAAAAGCAAAAATCTTTAATTCTTACTTTTTTTTGCAGTGATCTAATCTCACTGGCATTACATTTATTTGTTTTAATAGTTATGCGTCACGTAAATACAGCTCTACATGGCGTATTTGGTGCTTTTCTAGTCTATTGGCTTTTATTTCCTGACACTATTAAGCACACTACAGATGTCTCTTGTGTCTCTCCCTTTTAAAAAGCCACCTAATAAATGCCTGTGGGTGTTATTCAACAGGATGTCAATACACAATTGCACAGTAAGCACTCTGCAATGTTGTAATGGTCTATTTTAAGTGATCAATATTAATGTGTATACTTAATCAATATACATAAATTATGCATCTGGACCGAAGCCAGAATGATTCAGATAATGCAGCGATTTTGTTTGAGAGGTTTTTTATTTGCGATCCGTTTTTGTAACTCTGTTTTGCAGCCACTTTAGAAAATCCCTGATTTCAAGCACTCTCCTCCTTGTCAGTCAGTTTGGTCTTCAAATCAAATCCCGGAGCTAAATTTGAGTCTGCACTCCAATTAGGCACAGGAGAGAGAAAAGAGAATGGGGTGAGGGAGAGGCAGGGAGGAGCAGGCAGTGCGGAAGAGAAAAACTGAAATTGAAAGAAAGAAACTGGGAAATTGGGTTACTGATTACGTACATCCCTGGCAGTAGGCTTCTGACCCAGTGTGTGTGTGTGTGTGTGTGTGTGTGTGTGTGTGTGTGTGTGTGTGTGTGTGTGTGTGTGTGTGTGTGTGTGTGTGTGTGTATGTTCCGGGATGCAGTGCAGCTCTTTTGGTGTGACTGGAAATTAATGAATCTGTTAGTAAAAGGGTCTGTGTTGATTTGATTTCCCCACTGCCATCAGGAAAATGTGTTTTTAATAAAATAAAAAATGTTGCATTAGTGGCCTCATACTTTTTGCCTCAAACATATTTAGAGAACATTTATAGTCAAATGAGCATAGTCTATTTAGCTCTTGAATTGTGTTTGCCGTTTTTGGGTAAGATTTATTTAAATATGTGTGGGATTTTTCTGCCCTGTATCACAAACTGTGACACCCCTCATTAATGTCTCTGTGTGTGTTTCTCTTTTAGTTCAAGAGGATGCTAAACAGGGAGTTGACTCACCTATCAGAGATGAGCCGCTCTGGGAACCAGGTGTCTGAGTTCATCTCCAGCACCTTCCTGGGTGAGTGATGACACAGGAAGATAGACTCACTGGTTTGGAATTTTAAAAAGAAAATCTCCTTCTGCCTGAAATATAAAAATGAATATGGTGCCAAGCTTCAAAGTGAGTCTGTGGTGTTATATTTTGTATATGGCCAAACACATGCAATATACATAATTTTTCAGAAACCCTGTTTAAACAGCAGTAAACAAGTGTTTTACTTAAACCTGGATATAGTAGTACCATCATGTCAAATTCAGGCTAAATTTTCTCTGGTTCAACCACTCCAACATAATCCCAAAATGAAGTGTGCAACAAAAGACTTCATCATCCTCATATTCACTTTCCACTTGTGTTTCTCTCCAGACAAGCAACATGAAGTGGAGATGCCAACACCTCAGACGCAGAAGGAGAAGGAGAAGAAGAACAAGCCCATGTCTCAGATCAGCGGGGTGAAAAAGCTGCAACACTCCTCCAGCCTCACAAACTCTAATATCCCTCGCTTCGGAGTTAAGACTGAGACGGAGGATGAACTCGCTAAGGTGTGTTTGTGTGTCCTGACAAATAGTGTACACACAGATTGTGCAGCAGCTAAAATAAGTAACACATTCACATAAAAACACAGTCTCTGAAATGTGCTTTGGGGTAGGGGCTCAGGTAATAATGAAGGAACAGAAAGAAGCAAAAAAAGGATGTTTTTGTAATTGTGTCTCAAATTCCTTTTTCAGGAGCTTGAGCATGTGAATAAATGGGGCCTTAACGTTTTTAAAATCTCAGAGTTTTCTGGGAATCGGCCACTGACAGTCATGATGCACACTATATTCCAGGTAAGCACTGTCACTTGTTCTTTTTGTCTTAATCTTTTACTACAAAATAATGTTGAATCTTGAAATTGTTTTGACCATGAACTCTTTCTTGTTTTTGTAGGAAAGAGACTTGTTAAAAACATTTAAAATTCCACTTGACACCTTTATAACATACCTGATGACCTTAGAAGACCATTATCATGGCGATGTGGCCTACCATAACAACATTCATGCTGCTGACGTCACCCAGTCAACTCATGTGCTGCTTTCCACCCCCGCCCTCGAGGTGAGGCGCATGTGCGCACAAAAGCCCACAATTCCACAATCAGCTTCAATCAAACTTCTGCTCCAAGTCCAATCATTGGCTCTTACTTGCAAGTGTATTTTTGTCAAATTTCATTCTCTCATCAATGCCTTCCCTCCTCCCCCTCTGTGCTTGATTCTTTTCTACCAGGCTGTGTTCACAGACCTTGAGATCTTAGCTGCCATCTTTGCCAGTGCAATTCACGACGTGGACCATCCTGGTGTCTCCAACCAGTTCCTCATCAACACCAGTGAGTCTATATATGGCGCTGCCTTAGCAGCTACGTCAGTGGCTCAGCAGTGGCATTAGTGCATATTCACAAAAACAAACACACACTCACAGTCTGATACCCAGGTGCACACTGTAGCCTCTGCCTCACTGGCACATACGCTTGCAATTTGCAGACAATTAACCCAACCAAACTTGGATGCAGATTTACTGTACATGGATGGCAAAAATGTTCAAAACCGGACACACATGCACATGTGCCAGTTAGTTTTTCTTTTTAGTGTCACAGCCCGGCTCTTAGACCGTGACAAAAAAATAGGAGACAACGAGAGTAGGCTGCTAAAGAAAACCATTTGTTTAGTTTTTTTTGTTTGTTTTTTTTAAGATCATTTTTTTTTACATATTAGGCCTTTATTTTCGACAGAACAGCTTAGACTTGAAAGGGGAGAGAGGGGGAATGACATGCAGCAAAGGGCCGCAGGTTGGGGGCTAAGCCTCTTTATATGGATGCACGCTCTACCAGGTGAGCTGCCCAGGCGCCCGAAAACCACTTTATTTTTAAACAATCAAAAATAATAATCAAAAACAACATAACATTAACCAACGTAACTAAGCATAGAGTAAAAAAATAGGCTAAAGTCGGCGTCACGCCATGCCTGTCGGAGCCAGAGCGAGCTGCTGAAGGCAGGAGCCAGAAATAGCAGCCTGTACCAGGTGCAGCTCGTCAGCGCCAATCAGCACCTGCAACACGGCGAACACGAGACCCGAGCCAACAGGCACAGGGACACCCAGTGGCAGGGAGGCCGGGGCCATCATACCTCATGTGTGATGGCTTTGACAAGTGATTTCAAGGAAGAGGGGTTCAAAGAGGAAATTAATATTGTCCACAATGGTACCCTTTCATTGTAACACAACATCATTCAGCCAAACATGTTCTCAGGGGGTAAAAAACATCCTCACCAAGAAATGGACATGGTAGACAACACTGCATAGGAAAACCTTTGTTTGACATATTGTGTGGTTTAAATGCTGTTGTTGGGATAAAGTGGGATAATAGTTATGCCTACCAAATTACAAAAGCTACAAATAAATAAATAAATCATATATTCTCATTTACCTCTAGTGGTATATAACCATGCAGGCAGCTGAAGATAGTTGTGGTCCATTGTAAAGTGGAGGCAGAAATCACAAAGATATCTTAAAATCTGGAAAGATGAAAGCAAAACTATCTGCAAGACTAGATACCTCCCAGGGAAGTGATGGAAGTGAGTGAACCAAGCCTTTAAGCAGACTTACAGGATTAATGATGTTGTGTTGGTAGAAGAAATGTCCGCAAACAAGAGACTGAACCTCTGCTTTAACTGACTCACTCGCTCATGACTGGAGGTGCCCTGAATATCACCTTTCTTTGGCAATTTAGAGGAAAACACAAACAAATAGATTTTATATCCAGTGGGTATCGCCCCAAAACAGCCATTCCGGAAAACACTCCAAATGTGTGTGTTGTATAAGAGTATTAGTAATATCAGAACTAAAAAGACACAGCACAGTCTCATACACTTAAAACACAAAATGTGTTGTGCTTCCCATAAGCCCAAATGGGGAATCCCTGCAGTAAAGGCAGTGTGAGTCATCTTAGTTAGGAGCCACCAGACTGATCTTCTGTCAGCCACAGAGCAACAGAGCAGGATCCCGTTTCTCCCCTCTGCTGCTCTGTTCCACTACGGCCAAGACTAATGCATCTTAATGGGAAATCTAAATACAGCTAGAGGACCTTCAAATGACTCAGAGTGGGGAAACCTCTCAGTGGAAAATGTGCTGGGGCTTTCTTCTGCCATGCACAGAGCAAGGAATGGATGTGCATGTGTCACAGCAGCACATATCAAATATGTTCAGGGTATTAGCAGTGAATGTTGTAACTCTAATTAGCACCTCATTCTGTTCAAAAGATGTACCTTGTTGCATTGTGTTATCTTACAAAATAATCCCGGCAAAATCATTTCAAATTTCTTGATGCATAAATTCTGTTAATGCCATGTTTTTATTATACTATTTTAAACCTGAAAAACCACAATCCCACTAACTAAAATGATCAATTGTGTCCTCCATGCAGATTCAGAGCTAGCGTTGATGTACAATGACTCGTCGGTGTTGGAGAACCACCATCTAGCAGTTGGTTTCAAGCTTCTACAAGAAGAGAACTGTGACATCTTTCAAAACATGACCAAAAAACAAAGACAATCACTGCGAAAGATGGTCATTGACATTGTAAGTGAAAAAATATGAAGTGCAATGCATTGTTTGCACTACATTATGCATTCATTCAATCATTTTTTTCTGTATTTTTTGGTATTACCAGGTGCTAGCAACAGACATGTCGAAGCACATGAATTTACTGGCTGATTTGAAAACTATGGTGGAAACCAAGAAGGTGACCAGCTCTGGTGTCTTGCTGCTGGACAACTACTCTGACAGGATACAGGTCAGAATAAAGCTGCAGAACAGTAACGCCAAGTATCCATATGACTGTGTTTTTGTGATTTTCATGTATATTCAAAGAATACTTGGGTCCCCTTGAAGATTCTGCAGGACGTACTGTAGGCTTCTGAAAACCTTTCACATCTGAAGTGGCACAATGACATTTGGTTGGGTGTCCTTACAGAATGTGTGGTGCTGAAACCATGGTGAGGCTGTGACTACTTGCAGGACACAATGACAGTAATATGCTAGCTTCCTTTATTTTGGACTCAAAATGAGTTGCATCAAATTTTAACAAGTTTGAACGCTGAAACCAAAGCACAAATTTACTCTTAAATTACTTACTCTGGAAGCAATTTCACTAATCACAACAAATTCAGTAAAATCAAATCTCAGCCTGAAATATCACTAATGTAAATGATGCTGTGACAGAGCCTTTATGCTTCATTCTATCCTGAATTTTTTTAAAGATTATTGTTATGGACATTTCCGCCTTTAATGATAGGACAGCTCAGACCCTCATGAAAGGGGAGAGAGAGGGGGAAGACATGCAGGAAAACTGTCACAGGTCGGACTCGAACCCTGGACCTTCTGCGTCGAGGAATACACCTCAATATATGTGTGCCTGCTCTACCAACTGAGCTCATCGGCCACCCTTTTTATTTGTTGTGTTCAGGTTCTACAGAACATGGTGCACTGTGCAGATCTGAGCAACCCCACCAAGCCTCTCCAGCTGTACCGGCAGTGGACGGACCGCATCATGGAGGAGTTCTTCACCCAGGGTGACAGAGAGCGGGAGAGGAGCATGGAGATCAGCCCTATGTGTGACAAACACAACGCCTCGGTAGAAAAGAGCCAGGTAATACGCATACAAATGTACTGTACATGCACATGCATATTGTGCATAGACGCACATTTAATTACTTATTTTTCCCCCTTTGCTTCCTGTAGGTTGGCTTCATAGATTATATCGTTCACCCTCTGTGGGAGACGTGGGCTGACCTGGTCCACCCGGACGCCCAGGACATCCTGGACACGTTGGAAGACAACAGGGAGTGGTACCAAAGCACCATCCCCCAAAGCCCCTCTCCTACCTTGGACGAGCCCGAGGACGGCACTCGACCCCCGGGAGGGGACAAGTTCCAATTTGAGCTCACCCTGGAGGAGGACGGGGAGTCGGACACTGAGAAAGACAGCGGCAGCCAGCCGGAGGAGGAGGAAGACGAGGATGAGGAGGAGGAGGAGGAGGAAGAAGATGAGGAAAACAGCTGTACTGACTCTAAAACACTCTGTACACAGGACTCTGAATCAACAGAGATTCCTTTAGACGAACAGGTGGGGGAGGACGAAGAGGAGGAGGTAGCGGAGGAGGGGGAGACACCCTGCTCGCAACCGTGTGCCGTGGAGGAAGAGGTAGAAGAGGAGAAAGAGGGAGCCCCCCACACATAGCAGTTTATGGACAGCACCTGATTAACTGTTCTTCTTAGTAATGCCAGATGATTATTTATAGAATATTTTTTGGGGTTTTGTGGGGTCTGTCTGTGTTTTTTATACATCTATGTTTATGGTTCCAAAGCGTGTGCTGCTCTCCACCTTTGCCACTCCGCCTGTCAGCTTCGTTCAGACACGCCCACCGGTACTTCAAGTTTTTTTGCACTCAGGAAAACTCCTCTCCATACGTGGTTTTTACTAAAGTGGTGTGTCCTTATCTCACTTTTACGCCTTCCCTTTTACAAACTTAAGTTTAGTACATTTAGTAAAGTCTGCTCAGCGCTGTTCACATAATATAAAATGTTCCTTTCCTCCGCTTCGTCTCAGCCTTGTCTAAAAGTTTAGCAGTGTTTCTGTGTTTTATCAAGTGCCCATCCTCCACAGAGACGGCTATCTGTGTGTTCAAGGAGAATCTCCCTCTCGATTAGGCCATTTCCTTCCTTTTCCGAATTAGGAGGCATTTTATGCTGCTGTCCGCTGAAAACCTGATGGTGGATGACGCCGCCGAGATGAAAGCTGCAGCACACGGGAGCTTTTCAAGACACATTTCTGATGTGGAAGTCTTCCTTTAAAACCTAACTGATACAAAGCTCAAACTAAACAGCCATGATGCTGTCGTAGACTTTAATTTTTGTATTGTACTGTATGTAAGATTCAGATATTTTCTAGAATTTAATTTTGCAGTCAAAGGCTTTCTTTTGTTAGCAAAGAAGATCAGAGAACTTTCAAAAAACCAATGGGGAGAAATGTGTAACAGGTATTCAGTGTTTTGAAGGGATATCTTCATGGCTGGATTACATTTGGAGTGTTCTGATGTGTTTGCACTTTCTCCAATAGCATTTATACTACTATTCCCATGCCACTATACCCCTATTTGGTTATTCCTCTGAGTTGAAAATTGGAATTTATTCATAGTTATTTTTTATTATTTTGGTGAGATTTTTTACTGACTAGGAAGCAGGAACCCAAAGTCTTATGCTTTACCCTCATTGAAATTGTTTATGATGAAGTCTTTACATTTTATTTTTGTTGCCTGCTGTTCTTTTGAACACATCCTGAGACAATGCAATGTTTTGTAGTTGATACAAAAAGCACCTTTTTTAGAAGCTTGATTAGTGCTCAGAGTATACAGAAATCGTAATGGTGTTAAAAACTACTGGGGTGATTTTATACCAATGTTATGAAAGTTTTTATTGTCCTTTTATTTTTCTTGCCCATTTTGTTTGAAGTCCACATCACAAACAGCTGCATACTTGTTTGTTCTCAGCCACTTCATTTTCTGTTGAGAGGTATACTTTTTTTTCATCAAAATAATGTTTCATTTTGCCATCGCAACATTAAACCCAGTTGCTGTCTTTGTTTTCGACAAGACAATCAGCTCCGTTGCGTAGTCATCAGATAAGTCTATCCTCTACGTAGATATTCTAATGCACTGATATATTCATATATCACCACTTAAATATTTGTAATATGTTTAAATGCGCCAAAACACTCACTCATGAATACGTAGGCTTGAACAGTGCTGTCTTACACCTCGGCCAAGACTCCTTTTCCATGTTTCTATCATTTTTCACACCTGATGCTATTATTTATTGCTATATTTTTCCAATTCTTTAGTCATTTTTGCAATATAAAGGTGGTACAGTAACTATTTAACTGTAGCATAGACCACAGTACAGGCTTGGCAGTTACAATACCCAAATATACCTTTTTGTTTCTCTGTGTACATAAAATATGAAAAATCAACAAATGTAAAAAGAAAAAAAACACTTGAAATACTGCACATTGGTTTTTTAAAGGGGGCTTATTTTAATTTTCATTTAGAAACTTTATTTAATCATTCATTTTGTGCCAAGATTTTTTTTTCTCTCTTTTTCATCCTCACCCAATGCCCTTACCTGTAATAAAATGTTCTGGTTTTATCGCTGTTTACAAAATTATATTTATTGTGCTGTATATAATATATAATTATTAATGTTATTACTATCATAATGCCGTTTGCTGTAAATGGTTGATTCTTATCATCCCTTTTGATGATGGTGTGGCTGTATAACGTACAACTTGTTGAGAGAATGTTTATTACAGTGTAAGAGCATCAGTGTGAAAATGATCCATTGACATGTTGCTTATCTGAGAAGTAGCTCAGTGAAGATAGGGGAAAGCCAAATTGTTTTTTAAAAAGAAACTGTTCCTTGGCCCATGGGCTGTGCCTTAAATTCAACGCATGTCATTTACTTTAGCCTTTTTTTCTATTTTTTTTTTCTAGTTCTCTTTTGCTGCATTAGTGAATCTTTTGGCTTGGGTTGGGTTGGCCTGATCTCCTGTTGTGAATTGGAAAATGTTGCCTTTTTACTATCACAACCAAGCACATACTGCTCCATCAAAAGTGTGTCTCTGTGAAGAAAATATGTTATCAGTGCAGAAGCTTGCAGGGATTCAGGTCAACCACAAGCCATAGATGTACTACTTGAGTGATGTGTGGCCTATAGCCGGATGTCCAAGAGTCGTATATGCTGTAGAACTGGTCGAAGTAACTCACACCTTCCTTACACCTTGCCACTACACTCAAAGATGTGACCCAACCGGTCGGATTTAAACGATATGGGAGTAACTTTGCTGTGTGTGTGCAGAGTTACTGCAGTGTCGTCTACATCCATGTGGTTGTACCACAGCTCCAAACACTGAATGGGGTGCAACAGGAGTGTGTAGTTGCTTCTCGACCACAGCCTACGAAGCACAGAGGCTTTGAGACACAGCTGCATGTTCAGCCACTGCTGCATTAATTATGGCTGAAACACTGACAGTGTGTTGCTTATCTATGCTCGGCCCACACTTCCACTCGCATTACTTGCAATATTCAAAACAACTGACATCTTTCTGCCGGACAGGAGAAGGGTTTAGTATATTTCTGTAGTGAAGGACAGATTGGGGTGGATGGGGTAGGGGTTTGGGTGAGTGCATCATTGCCTCGAAACAGGGACTCTTATTTTGACACACATACTGTAGATTCTAAACAGCCCTGGACCAATGGAAACAGTGGGTTCTTTTCTCATTCTGTGTTCTATTTTTTATGGTATGAAAGGAAAACACAAACTGTAACTTAAAAAAAAGGTCTTCAGGACAATTATTTTTTGGGTTATGTCTTTAGAATGCCAACTTGTCTGGACGTTTCACAGGACAATTAAAATGTTATTTTAATGGATTCCTTGTTAATTGCAGTCTATTGGATAGCACTGTAGATCATACAACTTTATGTAAAAAAACAAAACAAAAAAGAATGGAAAAAAAAAGTTTTTATATGCAATGGATTAAATAAAAGCATGGGTTGATTCTGCCTATTCAATGGTTTCTTGTTGTCATTGTTGCAGAGTGTTGTACACAGTCAAGTGTGGGATGGATGCACTGTACATTTGTTTCACTGATGAAAGAGATGACAGCCTGAGAGGACAATTTCTATATTTGGCATTTCAGTAACTCTCCACACAACTGTTGGGTGTGGTAGTTGTTCTGCTCTGGATTTACTCTGTGTCCCTATACAGCCTCTTACAGAGATTCATATTACAGTAAGTATTCTTTGTTTTGCATATATGTGTTATAATCTTTATGCACTACCCATCTCTGGGTGATAATATCTGTCTTTGAGCCACCATGGCTGAAAGGCATGAGCAGTACATTCAGCTCTGTCCTTCATTCTAACTGAGCAGTGTAATCTGCTGTTCATCTCAGTGAACAGTTATCACTGCAGCCCTAATGAGGAAGAAAACAATGTGATTTGTGTTTATTGTCACATTAACTTAAAGTTAACTAACTTTATTGCACTAACTAAAAGTGCACTAACTAAAAGTGCAATAAAGACAAAAAAAATATGTTGTATATGATACTGTGATAGTACCAGTTATGAAGTTTGTTTCACAATAGTAGGTTATACAGGTTTACACACTTTGGTATATAAAGCTGGTACAAAACAAAAGTATTCAGATCCTTTACTTAAGCAAATACTCTTATAAGAAGTATTCCTGGAGCAGAATGGCCCTTCTCAGTTTTATATTATATATTGTATTATTGGATTATTATTATTGATGCATGCACTGTTCAAGTAGTATTTTTATGTTGTATCTGGTGAGGGTGAAGCTACAGTACTACCGTGTTAACATAGTTTACTAGGTTAATGTTGCCACTGTGGTAGTTTTATCTACAACAATGCATCATATTTTATAAAATGATCACACATTTTGTATGTATAATCAAAATCTAAAAAGGACATTGAATGAAATGTAGGTGAATATACATAAAAAGTAGCATAACATTGAAAGCAATTGTACTTAAGTACAAAACTTAGTAATTGTTTTTAGCTACATTCACCATTGGTGTTAAATTATTGAATATTAGATTATTACTACTGATGCATAAACATGTAAGTGACATTTAATGAAGCTGTTAAGGTGAGGCCAATTGCACATGTGCTGTTGGGTAGTTTAATGTACATCAATTCATTATAAGTCAAATCTGCAAAGTATCTCAAGACTATAGCTGTAATATAAATGTAATCAAATGTTTGCCTCTGAAATGAGGGGAAGTACAAATATAAATAAAGTAGCATAAAATGTAAGTAATCAAGTAAAATACAAGTAACCAAAAATGTTATTTAAATCCAGTACTTGAGTGTACTTTCCACCACTGCATTTGACCACCAAAGCAGGCAAATGTAATTTAATGTGTAACGTTTCACATTAATCACGAGCGATGCAAGCGTAGCGCTCCAACACTAGGTGGTGTACATTGCCTCAAAATGAAACAAGGCATCTGAGCTGCAACAGACAGCAGGTCCGGGTTAGAGGGCAGCAGCCACCCAATCCCTCCTTCATGCCTTTATATAGTCAGCAGAGAGCGAGAGAGAACACAGAGAACCACTGATAGAATTTGATTTATTTCTTATAATCTCAAAAACATACTTCTAACTTTGCTTGTACTCTGAGAAACAAATATATTAATTATATATGTAAAGTCATACTTTTCTAAAATGAGATTGGACCAGATTTGAGATTTGATTGCTACATACTGTAATTATTCCTCTATTAAATGAATCTTGACTGGAGATCAACACAATAATTTATATCATGGCCACTAGCATAAAATTATAATATCACACACATACACAGATGCACACGCACAGAGTACGTGTATCCCTTTTCTTGGAATTTCAACAGTATGGCAAATGGCATGGACTAAGTTATCTCCCTGACTATCTTTCACAATAACACTGCATTTTGACATGATAATACAAGATCAATCAACACCCAACAGTTAGCAGGAACAGTATATAGTATGTGAATACATTTGTACAAAAGGTATACTCAAACAATGCACTATATTACGTAATTTGTCTGTTCAATATGGCAGGTACACATATATACACACACACACACACACACACACACACACACACACACACACATACACACACACACACACACACACACACCAAGTCACACATTCAGTGGCTGCTGTCACTGAATTAAGCACACACTCACTTTTTTTAGGCTTGTACATCAGTTTCAGAGCCATTCTGACCAAACTGTCACTCACATACTGCAGATAGAGTCGTTGTACTCGAGGACAGGAGAGACTATGTACAGGGTTTCATTCATAAAATATTGCACTTATTGGCCCATTGCATCTCACAGCAACTGCTATGACAATGCTTCTAAATCTGTAACACAGAGTGATATATACACTATCTTATTATATAAATTTACATAGATAAGTCAGAACTGGCTTCATGCAATTTTTTTGAGTTTTTATTCAACTATGCAACAAAAAACTGACGATGCTAAAGGAATTGTAACGTTTTGGCACAAATGTTGTTTTTTTTCTTTGAGTTGTAGGACTGAAAGGCTTTCTGGATTTAAGCTACAACCTTTATACTAGATGGACTTCAGTTATCATCAAGACCACTACAGCACTGTATATGCCTGCATTCAGATTTTAAACTACTGTTTAGTCTATGTATGATGTTTTCTAAGCAGGGAATTCATTTTAATAAAGCACAAACATGAAATTTTAGCATGCTGAAATAAAGATTTATATATATATATATATATATATATATATATATATATATATGGCTGTTTCTTCCATGCCAGCGCTGATCAGTTGTTGTATATCATAGGATACACTGTACTGTGCCTTGTCAGTGTGAGATTTGTATTTAATGAAATGCTGGATCATATCTATCATATGGAGTTGAGGATGTTTAGGTTTTATCTTTAGATAAAAGAGCATGTATGATTGACTTTTGGCAGCATGCTCGTCGCATCAAACTATAAAGGGTCATCTAAGAGGCTAAGCACATAGAAATAGCTGCTTTTAAAATTTACAGATATACTTATCAGAGCAATTACACATATACAGACAGCAAAACGTGGAATAGTATTCACATCAACATTATACATACTGGATTCATTCCAAAAGTAAACATGACAGAGGAACTTACAGAGGCCGTGTTGGAGATGCTAAAAGGCCACTTTTTTATCCAAGGTAGATTATTTTTTAGATGACAAAGTTCCAGCACTCATTTGTGACTCAGACGTAATACTCACACTCATGCAAACCCACACACACTCACTACACAAAGGAAAGCCGCTACATGCTATAGTGCACTAAATCATAGATTTGGCAGCTATAGGAGACAAAATAATCCTATGAAAGGAAAATACATACTGTACAAAAAATAAAAAATGTAAGCACTCACTGACTCTATCCCTCATTTTATAACTATTCTAGGTCTTAATGATCTTTTTAAAGGTTTTAAGGATTAACTGTACATCATGACTATGGACTATTTCCAGCCTTATCACACATACTTGGTTTATGACCATACTAACTAGTTGAAGAATGAGAATATGGTGTCTCAATATTATAGATATCCTGTAATGTTACACATTTTACAATAGCCATGTCTGTTTGTCTGGTTATTTGCTCTTGATATAAGGTGATAAAGTTGAGAGATAATATGAAAGCATTTTGTAATTCTACTACTAAACAGGGTTTGAGCTGTAGTCCAGAGAAAGCAGTACTAGCAGGAGTGATAAGGGAGAACAAAACTCTGCACACTACCACCTTAGAGGACCCGTGCTGCCCTCCCTTTTGCTTCCTGACATCAGTCACTAACAGTTGCATCCAGACTGCTGGAGGGGCGGAGCGCTGTCTGTGAGTTTGGCAGTCGGAACTCCTGTGGGGACGGCCGGATCACTGTCCAAACTCTCGGACATCTTGTCACAAATTAGATCAACGAGACGTTCAAAGGTCTGCTTCACGTTGATGTTGTCCTTGGCGCTGGTCTCAAAGAATTCAAAACCTTGGAAAGAGGGAGAGCAAGTAACATGAGAACAGGAAGAGACAGGGCTGACTAAGACAACAACATACAATGCATATTAATGATTACATTTTTGGGAAAAGCTTTGACAGTTATTGAAAACAAAGCTGCTTCCATGTCGCAGTGTTTTTGATGATATCCCAAAAGGGTTGAATGTTGCTCCAAGACTTACCCAACTGTTCTGCCAGCAGTCTGCCATTGTCCACTGAGACCACTCTCTCCTCTTCCATATCACACTTATTTCCAGCCAGCACCACCTGTGCATTATCCCACGAGTAGGTTTTTATCTGGGTTGACCTGCACGCAATCAGAAACAAAAGCATCACAGTCAAATGCTGTTGCTGCATTTGGAGTGAAGGACACAATGTAAGGTTTGTTCGCCATTTAGACCGGTCATAAACAGTGATTACATCACCTTGTGTTTGACATCATGTAATATTTGAGTCACTGATGGTAGCAGTGGAAAAGTGGGTCAACTGCTAGTCTGTGCTAGAACATGTAATCACTATTAATCAGATTTAAGTTATCATTAGGTATTTTCTAGCTATTTTACATTGATATTTGTCATACTTTTTATCCTTTCCTTTAGATTTATTCTTTGGCTTCTGCCTACTTCTGATTGGTAAGCTATGAATTGGATGTCTTACAAACAGCCTGCTGGATATTGTAATTACACCGGGTCTTAGTTAAGGTCACTGAGACATATCGGAAACACTGGTTTGTTACTAAATAATGGCTAACTATACAGACGATGCACATACCTTGCACATGTGGATCATTATCTGAGCTCTGTCTTCAGCCTGCCAGAAAAAGGATTTACATGCCAGACAGGACAGCTAGACACTGTATATGAAATGAGGCATTGCCTGTACGATATACACTACACTTTATGTATGTATGTATGTATGTAAGTACGTACTGTATGTATGTATGTATGTATGTATGTATGTATGTATGTATGTTTTTATATATGTACTGTATGTATGTATGTATGTATGTATGTATGTATGTACGTACTGTATGTATGTATGTATGTATGTATGTATGTATGTATGTACGTATGTATGTATGTATGTATGTATGTACAGTAATTATGTAAGTATGTACTGTATGTTTGTTTCTGCGACATTTTGAGAACACATTAAGGGAACAAATATCTCCTGTGGTGTTGCAGTCTGACCAAAAGTAGGGCAGTGAACACACCACAGGCTGAAAACAGCAGAGAAAGAGCCAGTAAGAAAGAGAAGAATAAACAAGTCAGAGAGAGAGAGAGAGAGAGAGAGAGAGAGAGAGAGAGAGAGAGAGCAGCATGATGTTAGCACTTCTCTCTTTATGTATAGTTCTGACGTTTGATAGCGGTTCAGATGTGGGTCATTTTGAAGCCAACTGCTGATAAAGTTCACTGACAGAAAAACATTTGTGTTTGTATAAAGTATAACAGGCTATAAAAGGTTTGTATTTACCAGTGTTTTTTATACAATTTAGCCCCTGGAGAATAGAGGACAACATGAAAAATGTGAAGTAAACGCTTTGAGATTGTTGCTGTAATAAATGGTGTGTGTATAGCGTAATTCATTTGCATGATTTCTTCTTCTGATTCCTATATTTGATGTCAGCATTACAATAGTTCCCTGTTTTGTCTCTGTCACTGGCAAGAAATGAGCACGTCATAAGCTTAATTCAGCCACAGTCGGGGTCGGGAAGGAGCCGTTGCCATGGCAACATCTTTTTTCTACAACCTTGTCACAAGGAACAAGGGAAAGGGAAAGAGAAAGTGGAATAAAAGCCTGTGGCAAAGGCAAAAAAGAAGAATTTTGGTTATATAAGCTCACAGGTAACTCTCCGGGATTGTCTCTGCCAGCGACACACTTGGCTCTGTTAATTAAGATACCTATCAAAGACAGAGCTCAGATTGCAGTATTCCATCAAAGTGTCAGACAGGCCTTAAAAGAATAATAGGTGTCTGGCTCCGACCTCTCTTAACAGGAGTGCCTTGTTTTTCTTGCATAGAATGACTGGACATCTATTTTAACACAAAACAGGTTGATAATGTGAAACATTTTAACACAAGTCATGCTAATAATAAATAAATCCCTTCTTTTAAACATTCCAGCCCTAATTAAAGAACACCAGGCTTTAAATATGTGCTCACTTTAAATGCAGCGAATGCAGCTGTTTTAACTATGACAGATGTTCCTAAAGCAGCTGTCAAGTGCTGCTACTGTAGCTAAGTGATGTGGGCCAAGTAGACACTGGCCTTAATAGTGATTGTCATAGTTCTAAATGGATGCAAGCCACATGGCATTCAGCTCAACCCATTGATTCCCTGCAGCTGAAACAGTAACATCATGAGAATATAATGATTCAGAAATATTTCCTCTCAAAATAAGCTCATTTTATGCTCCCATAATCTCTTTGCGCTGGCAGACAGAGATAACTGTAGGAAAGCAGGATGTAAATAAAATGGAAAATGACAGTTTCTCACCACAACACCTGTGGAGAGTGAGGGTGTAAGCAGAAACATCAGCAAACTGTAAATCAAAAACGCACATTTATCTCTAATTAGCAGTTCTGGAATTCCTCTGCGTTTCACCAAAGCTTCTCGCTGTAGTGCCGCACCGTTTGTGCCGATGAGAACATGCTTGCTTCTAGAGCTAGAATCATAACCCAGAAACCTGGTTTCTGCAGCCAATTTAACATTGCCTACCAAGTTCTGTTTTAGACATAAATTAATCATCATGAATCACAGACATTTGGACTTGGCTCAGAGTTGCTCTTCAGCCTGCAGACGCTTGTGTGACTCATAAATGGACGAGAGTCAAGACCTTGACAAGTTTCCCCTAGATCTCCAAAGTTCAGCCCACACTACATAACAACATTGTCAAATATCAGAGAGAGAGAGAAATGTACCGTAGCTGTTAGGAGATAGGGATGCTAAACTGTTTGCAGATTTGTCTTGGAAAAAGGAAAAACAACGTACAATATTGAGTGTGCAGGATATCAACTGATTGCATCACAGCAACACACAGGAAGCCCTTTTGCTGTGTTGATCTGATGCTCATAACAATACAATATAACCCGCAGAAAGAAATAGGATGGGAGATGACATCTACATACAAACCCTGTCAAAAACAGACCAACAGTGTTTCCAAAAAGCTCAAAATGACTCACCAGTCCTGCACAGCGCCGAAGGACTCCTCATTGGTGATGTCGTACATTAGGATGAAGCCCATGGCCCCGCGGTAGTAGGCAGTGGTGATGGTCCTGTAGCGCTCCTGGCCTGCTGTGTCCTACACACAGACAACTTGATTTAGCTCTGCTGTTAGCCAGCTGACTGTTATTTATACTGTCAGGCTCAGCAACATTGACATGACCCTGCACAGCACATACTGCATATGCATGTCCATAACTGTAAATGAGAAGCCATGTACATTATTAATCTGCAGCTATTTATATACATGCTAATAGATTATTTGGTTCAAATCTGAGCACAGTTCAGGATCTACATCTTTACATCTACATTTACATATGGCTATGTTGGTTGCGTTCGTGACGTGGAAATAATCATTATGCACACAGCCTCACTGGCTTTGCATTGATAAGAACAGCAATTCAGTTTTGGCTGATGTGATTGATTCTTTCCTCTCCTCGATAAAATAATCGCTCAGCTGTGTTAAACACTCTGGGGTGCAGTATTCAGAGCTCAGCTCATGGCATGCATTTCTTAGAAAAATAAAAAGATAAAATGATTTCAACATTGAGAAACTGCTTGCTGTTCATGATAAGGCTGAACAAATTGCTCAAAGGCAAAGCAAGCGGGTGATTACACAGCATTCGAGGAGTATTGTACACAGATTACCCTGGAAACAAGCGCCAACTGCAGCCTTTGCTATGGAATGTCAATAAAAATGCTAATGGCTCCTGATGCAGACAGATGAAGCTCTTCTGTAGAAAGTGTGTCCATGAGGAGGGCAGAGAAATGTGTGCTCAGGAATATTTTTGTTTGTTCAAAGATGTGTATGTATACTTGTTATTTTACGATACGTTATATAATAATAAATCCCAATGATGTCCCTCCTGTTTATACTGTGTGTTTACTGTGCTGTTCTTCCACCCACAACACATGTTTTTGCAGGCTTCTGTGAATCATGATGGAGCACTTTTGGCTGCTCCACTTAGAAACAGAAGCTGGACAGGCAGCACTGGATTGAATTTGCCACTGTGGTTTTGTTTTCTGTCAGTCTGCACATAGCTGCAACAGTGTGCCTGCTATAGCCGGAGGACAGCTTTGACCTTCACTTCATAGAGACAGAGCTCGCAGCCTGCTGAGCTTCCACAAACACCACAGCTAAGACCTTTTTCGGTTTACAATAACACCAAAAATGCATGTGAATGTGTGCATTTTTAATTTAAACAGCTAGTGTTTGTGGAGTGACATTCTCAACAGCAGAAAAGGATGAAGAATATGTTTCATCGATTTCTTTTTACTGTTACTGTGCATGCACCAAGTCATGATACAGTATGTACAAGTCCTCCTGTTTTAACCTCACTCTTTTCTTTTGTCTGAATTCTGAGGCTTAGACATTTCAGTAGCCCATTGATTCTTGTTCAAGTGCTTGACAATGACCTTTGCATTTCCAGGTTATTTCAGTGAGCCGGTTTGCTTGCTTTCAGTTAAAAAGACAGAGCAGGACAGGAAAAAAAAAAAATGCTGAGTCCCGTAAATTGGAGCTCCTTAAAAAGCTTCGCTTTTGGTCTGCAGCTCACCAAAAATCAATCCAAAGAGCTGACTGCTTCAAGTAGAGAGGTGTGCAGAGGCTGACACGCGACTGAACTCTTCTTCATTCAGTAAAGTGAGTTCCACGTTTTCACAAGGTTCATCTTGGCAACTCTCGGCGATGTGCTTCATTTACTTCAGCCTAATACGACAACAGGGAAAACTCTGTGATGAATTTTGACGCTTTTATCTCTCAGCAGATCAATGGTGCGACTACGCCATACACTATAAGCCAATAGCCTTCACCTTAAAGGGCCACTTACTGTACAGCTCAGCTCTCTTTGTGCCCAATTAAAAAATACAGACCAATTAATTGAATGCAAGGGCAATCCTTTTTCTCTCTGAATATGCTTGTCTTTGCTAATGATGAAAACACATTATCCCGATTAGCCACTGTCCAAATCTAGTTTTCACAAAACATATCTGGTATGACAACAGAGAGCCAAAACTCTGAAGGAAAAGGAAAGCTATTTGGTGAAGCGCGCAAAAGAAAAATAGAAAAAAAGAAGTAGAGAGAAAGAGAAGAACTTACATATCTATCCCTCACTATCTTAGAGGTATGACAAGACAATCTGCTTTAACAGCTCAGATGAACTCCTAATTAAACAGCCTCAGATATTCTTCAGTTTCCCACACATTCTGAGGAAGGTGTTGCTTCTGTGTTCTTCTCCGCTGTGTGCCAAACTAACACTTACTAGTCTCCTGTCAGTAATGTTGAGACTTCCATCTGTGTCCACACTTGAATGGAGTATGGAGTGTTAAACAAAGAAAACACAATACAGCAAGCTTTCTTCAATTAAAGCTTCAGAATATGCCACATGCTAAAATGTAAACACTATATTATAAAATGCCTTAGTTAGGACAGTGAAAAAATCACTTTATAAGTGAAATGGTCTTTTTTGTGTTTTAAATTGATCTTTTAAAAGATTGCTCGCAATGACATCAGTTCTTTATGATTTGTTTTATCTATCTAAACGAGGGGGCAGGGCGTCTCTGAAGAGCCCCTATCCCCTTAGAGCTTTGGTAGCCCTCCAGGAGACCTTGGAGAACGACAGAAAACTGATTTCTTCCATACATTAACTATGTTTCAACATGCAAATGCTCTCAATGTAACTGTATGAAATGGACATGTGTGCATGGTTGGCATGGCAGAAGAAACTTTGATATGAAAGAAAAACCACAGTTACAGCTTGTTGTACTTTGCGGCTTTGTAATCTAGAAATGTGTTTTCTTCCTACTATAAATTACAAATTACAATCATTAAAGCATATGCAAATTCTATATGGAGTTTGGCTTCTAAATTAATGGGGGAAGCAGATCCTTCAAGAGTTAACAGCAACTACGTAAGTAATCATCTTGTGTTGACCAGCCAAGGAGTGCAGGATGAGCAGAAATAACATTTTCTATATTCTACTTGTTTCATCTGGTTTGGTCAGGAATCCAACATTTTGTGGCTCCCTTATAAATGTTTAATGCTTGGATGTTAATATTTCATACCCAGATCTGCAGTTTGATCCTCTTGTCATTCTTGTACACAGTCTTTACTTTGAAGTCGATGCCCACTGTGCTGACGAAGGCCGAAGTAAAGGCGTCGTCGGCGTAGCGGAACAGGAAAGACGTTTTGCCCACGCTGCTGTTGCCGATGATTAGCAATTTGAACATGTAGTCAAAGTTTTGGTCCCCTCCCTCTCCCTTCCCTTTTACATCCTGAGTGGCAGCCATCTGCAAAAAAATAAACAAAAGAGAGACGCTGAAAAGAATGTATTAAGAGCTTCACCTTGAGTTATTATGAAGCTTATCCGAGCTGTGACACACAGAAGATTTGACCCATCTTATAAAAAACTGTCAATGTTGTACGCAGAGTCCAGTACAAGCTTGCTGTACAGGCCACAGATCAGAGGTGACAGAAGGCTGTGTCAGGCAAAACCAGCATGACTAACACAGCAAGCTGTTGTATTGATGAGTATTAGATAATCAGGATTTTAAAAAGCTGACTTTGTCTTCTCTTAAGCCAAAATGATTACTTTAATGAAACTAAAAGATTATTATAACTGATGTCAATACTGTAATTACCTAAAGAGTTCATAAATACAATTCAGATACACTGCTTTTAATTTAGCCTACTTGGCAAAATACACCCATATTGTATTTGAACAAAACATGTCAAACTACAATTTAACATCCCAGTTACAATGTTACTATTAACAGTTCTGATTGTGATGTTTGGATTTTATATTTAAAAAGCTTTCCTACTAGAAATACAATCACATGTCACCAGCAATATATCTTCTTACATATTAAAACTGCCATAGCCTACTGTTGTACAATAGAAATGTATCTTTTACCTTAAAAACGCCTCTACACAGAGCATTTCCATGCAAGCTGTGTCAGCAGGCAACGACCTAAGAGGACAAGCTGATACGAGCAAGATGTCAAGAACACAGTCATCTTTGCTCCAAGGTGAATGTTTTGACAAAGATTATATGTCAAACGCAACATGGGCAGCCGAGCTGTCCTTGTAGCCTCCCCAGTTATAAAAGATGCCGGACCTCGATCCTGCAAATCCTGCACGGGGTTTCTGTTCGCTTCCGTGTATGAATAAAAAAAATTAAAAAAAACACCGAGGCAGTATTTGCAAGGACATCGCTTTCAAAATATCAGTGTAATGCTGGTATTTACACACACCAAGATAAAACCAACGATCTGATATGAAATTACACGATGTAGTTGAGCATGGAGCTGCATGCCAGCTAATGCTAAACGAGCAATTCTGGGCAGGAGGTCATTTTATGTATTAATGGAATTCTTCCACATAACTGTTAATAGATTAAACTAACAAAACGCGTTGAGGACATTGTGAGAACAAACCTGTTTTGAAGACCTTGGCTCTATCTGTATCTGCCCCTGTGTTGCAGAATACGTTTTTTGTATTTGTGTCTAATGCAGGCGTTGATTTTCTTCCCCTCTCTGTGTCTCTCTTTCTCTTTCGAGCGCCGACCAATTTCAGCACCTGGGAGCTGTCCCCTCCTCCGCTTCGCATTTGGCACGCGCCCCTGAGCTGACGAGGCTGGCTCGCGTGAGACAAGCACGAGCAAAGGGAAAGTGCGTGTCATGCGTGTCTCTGGCGTCACCGACAGGGTCAAGAAGACGGGAGTTGTAGTTTTTGCACGGTATCGGCGCAGAAGCGGAGGATGACATCAAAAGTCGGGATTCGACTACATTACTCAGCATGCAGCGCTCCACAGCTGTCAGCAGCTGTGTGGAAGCAGAGGAAAACGCTTTGTAGTTCGTTCTTAAATAGGCATCCACATCGCCTACAGACGCTCCCCATCGTCCAAGAGAAAGACTGCACTTGCATAGGAAACCTTTGTTCAGCCTCGCTGCTCAGTAGGCTACACACAGTAGGCTATATGTGCCGGTTTCAACGTTGGATGATCTCTCCCTTTTTCTCTCTCTTCATAATGAGCTTAATAAGCTTAATAATCAAATCAATCATGCATCTTACCTTCCCATACAAGTCCATTTTTGTCTGTTTTAAATTCACTCTAGCAGCTATAATAAACTCCCAGCTGGACAGTAGCCTATATTTTTTTCTTTCTATTTTTCAGGAAGCAAATATAATGGCCTCTCCTTTTGCGTCACTCACGGTCTTTCTTGCTGCCGTCCCCCCGCCCATGCAGCCAGCTCCGCTTCAGAGAACAAGCGGCTGAGCAAATAAGAGAGGTCTGAGTAGTGATGAATATTGTTATTGTGGGCCTTTTCAATGGGAGCAAGTGCAGGATGAGGCCGCGGCGGAAGTGAAAGAAAATGGGCATCTTTGCAATTGTAATCACATCGGCCCTCGTTTATGGGGTTCCATTTGTGCCAAAATTAAGTCGAAACGCTGACTGTCTATGTCTATGTGTCGTCTTCCATGTCTATGTGTCTGTTTACTGTCTAGTCGACATGCTAACTGTCTATGCTACGTGCTAACTGTCTATGCTATTTGCCGTCTTCTATGTCTATGTGTCTGTTTACTGTCTATGCTATGTGTCGTCTTCCATGTCTATGTGTCTGTTTACTGTCGATGTCTATGTCTGTCTGTCTATGCTATTTGCCGTCTTCTATGTCTATGTGTCTGTTTACTGTCTATGCTATGTGTCGTCTTCTATGTCTATGTGTCTGTTTACTGTCTATGTTATGTGTCGTCTTCCATGTCTATGTGTCTGTTTACTGTCTATGCTATGTGTCGTCTTCTATGTCTATGTGTCTGTTTACTGTCTATGTTATGTGTCGTCTTCCATGTCTATGTGTCTGTTTACTGTCTATGCTATGTGTCGTCTTCTATGTCTATGTGTCTGTTTACTGTCTATGTTATGTGTCGTCTTCTATGTCTATGTGTCTGTTTACTGTCTATGCTATGTGTCGTCTTCTATGTCTATGTGTCTGTTTACTGTCTATGTTATGTGTCGTCTTCCATGTCTATGTGTCTGTTTACTGTCTATGCTATGTGTCGTCTTTCATGTCTATGTGTCTGTTTACTGTCTATGCTGTGTCATCTTCCATGTCTGTCGATTGCTCACATGACTCAACTTTTGTCTGTCAACTGAACTTACTCCTGTCATTTCACTCTGTCGTTGCTATGCGTCGTTGCTATGCGTCGTTGCTATGCGTCGTTTCACTCTGTCGATGCTTTGTGTCGTTACAATGTGTCGTCGCTATGCGTCGTTTCACTCTGTCGTTAGCAAGAGCAAACGTTAGCTCCGGCAGTTGACGTCACGCAATCCCAGCATGCAAAAGTAATATCAAAACAGTTAGCTAGCTAGCTAGTTAGCTAGCTACGTTACTAGCTAGCAGTTTGCTCATATTGTAATTTGCTGCATTTTTCAATAAACGCCTTGATTCAACATGGTGGATAGCTGCTGTGGCCGGAATGCCAGAACCATCGGTGGAAAAGATAAGGGAGAGTATTTTATAGGATTCCTAAAGATCCTGAGAGAAGAAGTAAATGGATTGCTGCCATAAAACGTGCTAATAGCAGACAGAACCAAACTGAGCGATGGGTGTCAACAAACAATGGATTTCGGTTATGCTGTGACCAGTTCATATCAGGTAGCTAACGTAACTGAAATATTTATGTAGCTAACGTTAGCTAGCAAACAGGCTAAAACTGTTTCTAACGGTTGAGGCTAGTAGGGATACAGCTAGCTACGTTCCTTCCTTTCTAGCCACAAGCTAGCTAGTTATTACGAAAAGGCAAGTTCTACTTATTATATGCAGTATGGCATGGATTTTGTGTGGATTAGAAAGGCTAACGTTAGCTAACCTAAAAGAATCACTGCATTCATATTTAAATCCTAAAATCTCAGACTATAGCTAGCTAGCTACCGACTGATATTGCACTATTCCTTTCCTCTCTTTTGTATGTTTTTTTTTATTGTAAATTCTATTGTATTGTTATACTGTACACTTAGCTAACAGTATTCGTACTGTCCTTTCTGTTTTTATTTTTTATATGTTAAGTGAGTGTTGTACTTTGAGAGCAAATATTAACCGGAGTCAAATTCCTTGTTTGTTTATGCAAACCTGACTGATTCTGATGTTGTTTCTATGTATTTATGTTTTAGGGAAAAAGAGTGACAACCATCTGTCACCTGACTACGTTCCTTCAATCTTCAATCATGTTAGAATAGACATGAATAGAGAAAGCAGCAAAGCCATCAGTTGCAGCAGTAATGGATCTAACAGACAACAGCAAGTGTCCTACTGAAGACCAGAGGTCTGTTTCAGGTAGGAGGATTAGTGGAAACTCTGAGTTTGTTAAGCCTGAGATGAGGGAAACTCTGGGTTTTCTGTTTCAGAAAGAGAGGTAACTTAACCTCAGAGTCAGTTACTATAGTAACTGAGCATGTGGACCTAACCTGGTCGGGAGCAGGTTTTCTTCAAGAAACCTCGAGTTTCTCTCAGACTCCTCCCCATGGATGTATGAAGAGAATTAACGCTCCTCCCCCTGAACAGCGCTCTTCATTTCCTCATTCATTCATTCAGTCTGTATCAGGCGCATTTCAGCGCAGTTTGTTATATTGGCGTGAATAAAAAAAAACATTGTTGGTTTATTAACTGTTAGGCAGACTTTAAAACATTGTTTTTTTCTCAAAACATGGCATTTCATTTTATCGACAATCCCGTTGATGAAGACGCTGTATGGCAGGGAGTTAAACATATGTCGGAAGATGATATTGACGCATTTTAATTTCCAGATAACTTCCTATTTGAGCGGTATGGTTTTTCTTCCCAGTCTATCAGTTATGTAAGCTACAAAACCTTATCCGTCCTTGTATCACTAACGTCACCCATTGTGGACATGCTCTACATCCCAGCACATTCTTTGTGTTGCATTACAGTTGTCTCTACAACCTTGGTGATGCGGAGCATTTTAATAAAGCGCCGTCGGAAGAGATCGCTCTGAAATGTTGTACAACTGCTATAAATCATCTTATGCTTTGTGTTTGGGCTTAATTAAATCCTGACAGTCTAAGCTTTCAACCGATGTGCTTCATGACCATATATTTTGAAGATTTAATGCATCAAATTTATAACAAAGTTTAAGCAGCGTCCACTTTGAGCGTGAGTGTCCCGTATACAGGTCAGTGAAAATAAAGAGTTTAAACATTTGTAGTGTTCCCTGGACACAAAACAGTCAGAGCCATTAAAAAAGAGTTCCACAGGATTGCAGGTGAATGATGTAAACCATATGAAATAAGATTATGAATTATAATTCTGTTAATGATGGTGCTGCAGCCTTGGAATGGGATTAGTAGGCCTAGGACTTTTTCGCCCGCAGTAATTGCACCTAAAAGAAATGAGGAAATGAAGAGCGCTGTGTCAGCGGGAGGAGCGTTAATTCTCTTCATACATCCATGGGGAGGAGTCTGAGAGAAACTCGAGGTTTCTTGAAGAAAACCTGCTCCTGACCATGTTAGGTCCACAGGCTCAGTTACTATAGTAACTGACTCTGAGGTTAAGTTACCTCTTTCTGAAACAGAAAACAGAGTTTCCCTCATCTCAGGCTTAACAAATTCAGTTTCCACTAAACCTCCTACCTGAAACGGACCTCAGGTGAAGGAATCTAACATCAACAATGAACTTGAAAATGAAATCATTCTTCCTTTTCCCGATGAAAATGATGATCAGCAACTCCACCATGTGAGAGTAAAAATTGTGAGAAACACATTCAATGTCTTGAGTTAGAATGCCAAGCTCTGAGAACTATGTTGTTAAAAGAGAAAATGAATAGAACTGCACCGAATGAGAACGGAATACATCCAAAAACTCTGCTGCCAGTCTCCTCACCCACACCCATTCCCGTGATCACATTACTCCCATCATATCCTCCACTGGCTCCCTGTTTCCCAACGCAACCAGTTTAAAGTCCTCCTCCTCACCCACAAAGCCCTCCATAACCAGGCTCTTTCCTACCTCACAGACCTGCTCCACCGCCACAACCCTGTTTCAAAGCTTTTCAAACACTGTATTGACATAATGTATCGCAGATTGGTGCTGATGTGTAACATGCTGTGTATGCATATAGTATAATACTGTGGACTGTTGGTGAAAGACAAAACTAGGAAATGGAATATAATCACAATCAGAAGGGGCTTTATTGCCAAGTACGTTTTTTACACATACAAAGGAATTTGTCTTGGTGTTGTTGGTAAATGTCACACATTCACAGAATGTGATGTTAGGAATGTAAAATGCCTAAACCAAGGATTAATTTTTCTAGGGCGATAATGACTAGGCATTAAAAACAAGTATTACAGTAGTTATATTTAG
Organism: Gymnocephalus cernua; assembly: GCA_023631565.1. Lineage (NCBI taxonomy): Eukaryota > Metazoa > Chordata > Actinopteri > Perciformes > Percidae > Gymnocephalus > Gymnocephalus cernua. Next base: position 15,485,199 of record CM042425.1, read on the forward strand.
TAGTATTTGTTTTTATCATATCACCCCTTGATTTATTTTCTTCTGCCATTACAGATCCGTCATGTCACCAAATGTGCAATGTTTAGTCTTGTCCCAGTTGTCTATTTTTACGAAATAAAGATTGTGGGCAAACTCCTTTTCTAATCCCAATTCTTTTTTGTGAATTGATCACTTTTCTGCAGCTACGACATCCACAGTTTAGGAATTCTTTTAATGCGAAGGCAAGTTTGGTGAAAATACACTTGAAACTTTTGAACTGAACAAAAACCTGACACACAGACCAACATGTTTCCTACGTCTGGCTTGTATGTAACGTGTATTGACCCCAATCTAACACTCCACCACCCACTTCACCTTTTAAGATCTACAATGTTTGAGCTGACAATTAACATTCAACAGAAACCATAATGTCAAAACCCCATTCAGTACCATGCCTTTGTGCCGTTTTCTAGAAAACAGCATCAGAATGCTAAGAAAACCACTGTTCTCCCAAACTGCCCCTTGTGCTACAGATGGTGTATTTTGATAATGGCTATATATTAGTCATGAATTTTGTCATAATGTATTTGTTTATAATGGGACATTTAAACACATGATCTAGATTTTACGAGCAGCTACTTTACATTTGGCTTCACACTCAGTTTTCAGTTCATCTGAATCAGTTTTTCAGCCTATAATGTAACATTTTTCACCAGCAGTAAAATTCACTCTTGCAACCACATTGATTTAAACGATCAGAGCAAACAGGTGGAACCATTTAACTATAGAAGGACCGCAGCAGGAAGCCCCCTTGCTGAAGTAATACTTCGTAACTTCATTGTTCTATATCAATGGCTTTGACATTGTCAGAACCTTACAGACAAGGATTCCTCAATTAAGCCATGATCCGTTGCAAACTTTACAACTCCCTTCACTTCAGTCAGTCACAGGACCAACCTGACCTTAAGATTAAACTAAAAAGAAAGCTCAAAACATGAAGAAACTCAAAACGTGAAGATGAAACATGCTGTGGTTTATTTGCATTTCTTTAAACCAATCACAATCATCATGTGAAGCACTAAACGGCGCCGCTGCAAAATAGCCTCAGGAAGGAACGTTTGGAACGTGTACATTCAAAAGTCGTTTTTGCCATAAATCCAGAGTTTAAAATTACAATACAAATGTAACTGAAGGTTCCAGACACCCAAGGGAGGAGACCTGTTTTTTTTACAAGAAAAGTGAAATCCGGCAGTTCAAACCCAGAAGGGTTACATCGTGGATATAGATGGTGACTAGATAACTCCAAACGTCGGGGACTGCAATATCCCAGACTCCATGAACTTGACAAAGTTTTCGTAAGAGGTGTGTAGGGGCAGCCTTAACACAACTTGACACGTGTTAGCCTCTGGGAACACTCTCCGACTCTGATTTTCGCCATGCAGGAATTCAAGCTGTGGCGGGTAGGGAAACCCAAGAAGTGGAATGTTGTCTACCCCTGAGGCAAATATTAATATCTGTTGCAGGGTCACAGGTCTAGTTCCCTCTAAAAGAGAAGCAAAACAGAAACAAAAAGAATGTTATTAATGTGCCATCACTTCAACAGTGCAAAATGTCAAGCAATAAAGTTAAATGGTAAGACATGTAATAACTAGAATAAAACTTAACACATTTAGCATTATCACTTATTCAACCACTTTGAGGATAGCATAATACAAAACATAACATACCATCCACCTCCACGAGCCAGTCTTTCCAGAACATGATTGCCTGGTTCTCATGTCTGCGTCTGTTGCTCCCTGGCTCAGAAAACGTTACAGTGAAAAGTTCCCCTAGGTCATCCATATCAAGAGGTTTGGGGCCTCCAACAAAAAGAGGTTTCATTACCTCGGGATGCTTGGCTATTGCCTCAGCAATTCCAAGCTCTTGGAGTCCCGCTACCAACCTGTCAAAGAACAAAGTATTATACTCCAAAAATACAGTGTTTCTATTCAAAAGTCAACAGCCAAACATAATTCCCCAACACCAAATCTTGGACACAGGAGTGATGGGCAGACTTATCTTGGGCCATATATCCTGATTAGGTAGAAGTTTTACAGATGTCATCCCTACAATAGAGCTGCGACTATTCCGATTTTAGACTTGGGATTATATATTTTGACTTTGGTTGTAATGTCACTATATAAATCATTTTACATGATCTCAAAGCCCCACTTGACTGACTTTTGGCCGTTATTAGTTTCATGTAAATTCTCATACAAAAGCACTCTACAATTATACAGTTTAGATGGACTAAAATGTGTAGTTTTGAATGTTGTGTTAAATTTGTGCAGGCACTCATACATTTTTCAGTAGGGAGCATCAGTGCCACAAGTGGAAAAAAAGTGTGGAGCCCTGGGGACTCATGTATAAACGTTGCCTACGCTGGTTTTCACGGACACTTTGTGATTTATAAAAACATAACTTGATGTGAGAATGTGCGGGCCGTCCGCAAAGTCTTCTAAAGTTTCCACTTCACTTAATGGCATACGTCTGTGACATTAATGTTCAAGGGATACTCGCTGATACTCCATAAGTTTGCTTTGTTTCACACCATTTGCAGGCTACTTAACCTCTGTTAAACATAAGGACGGGAAATGAATGATAAATCCACTTAGAAAAAAAATAAATAAAAAAAACCACCTCACTCATCCTCTGCATTTCCCACAGGTGAAATGCTAACACTGCAACAAAAAGATCAGCACGGAAAAATTTAATGGTGTCTGAGTCTGTAGTTGCTGAGGCTCAGACATTCATGACGCACAGGAGGCGGGACGCACGGATCCATCTCCCCAGGAACAAACGCTGTGTCGGGGGGGCAAACTCGTGATGCGTAATTGATTCCGTGGATGATTTGTAGACTATTAAGTGAACAAGGTGTACCCAGTCCACCAAACACTGGGCCGTCTGACTGTCTTAATTCTGTACATTTACTATTTAGTGGCGCTGCAGTTCTCTTGATTTCCATTAGACATTGTTTTTTAAAGTTTCTGCCATGGTTCGGTGCATTCACCGCCCGGTCACTATTTGCCACTTAGCATTTTCTTTTATTACTTATCCAAGATGACAAACCTCCAAACAGAACATTGTTGTTCTTGCCTACACCTTCGTGATCAGAAACTCAGTCGGTGAAGTCCCCCCTCTGCAGCGGGATAACCCGTTGTGATTGGACGAAGATTGACGGCAACGGCGCATTTATAGTAATTTCCATATTCATTTATGAGAGGAGGCAAGGCGGGGTTGATGGCTCGTCCATGTGCGCTCAATTTCACGTTGATTGTGATGTATAAAGGAAAGGTGCGCCGGACCTGGCGTACGCCCGGTTTTATACGTGTGAATATTTCTGTGCGTAGGTACTTTTCCACTTTTGGCCGTACGCCATCTTCTGGTATAAAAGCTGCGCAATCTTTTATACATGAGGCCCCTGGTGAGTCATTGTTCAAAATATTTGTCACAACTACATGTAATGGAAATCTACAGTACTTTGTTCAGAAGGGTACCATTACAAGTGCAGCTATCATGTCAGGAACCATGTCAGTAATGACATAAATTATTATAATTCCAGGTACTGGCACCAAATATACACTGTACCATTTTTATTGTAATATTCTTAATGTAGTGCATTTAGTTATTTTCTAATGCAAGTCTGATTTGCAAAAGCTTGCATGAAATGTTCTTAATTGGCTTGCACACAAGAGAAGACACTGGGTTTGGAAGGGGAAAAGTTAGGCAATTCTTTACTTACTGTTCCACAGCCTTCTGGGTTCGCCCCTCGATGTAGGTCCTCGCCGCTTCCTTCACAAGGGCGTGTCTTTGATCTACAGTGCGAACGACGCCAGGACACCCAAGCAAAGAAAGAATGCCTGATGCCTCCACGAGTGCCTCACGAGCTTCCGTAAGTGTTTCTGCATCATTTATCTATAGGCCAAAAAAATAAAAAAAGTATATTCAGCAATGTTTTATTACACCAAGTCCTTAAGGGCACAAAAGCAATGTTAATATAAAATGTACATATAGCATGCGCTACATTCTACAAAAAGCATACATTGTTTTGCTATAAACTGATTATGAACTTGCCAAACACAAAATTCTCAAATTAAACTTATATATTATAGCTTAAAAAATATTCAGTGAGTTAGCATTTATTGAACCAAATGAATGTCTGCAATCATTCCACCCAGGGATATGATGCGTGTTACCATTTACCCTTTGCAGCTTCTCCCGAATTTCCAAGTCATCCACCTCCTCAATATTGATTGGTGGAGTTGGACAATGGGCGACCAAGCAATAGAGGCGCTCGGAAAAAAAGGACGGCCTGATACCTCCATGGACAAGGGCAACAGCGAGCATTTGTCCAATGTACTTGTAGTCTCCAGAATCCAAACCTGAAACAGAATGTTGTTAGAACAAGAAAGTTAAACTAATTATAGGACTTATTCACAGGTGCCAAACCTAATATGCAAATGTGTATTTGAGCCGTCACTTTACAAAAACATTTTAAAATTCAAACAAATTTTTAATCGCACGCTTGGTTGATATTATTCCAGTAGTATTGACCATAAGCTATGAGAAATATAAAAGCATATTCTTAACATTTTGCCTGGTTTCAAAATAAAAGCCCTACATTTCTCTCAATGAATTGCACTGAAAGTCGTTTTATAAATGTAATATATACTTAAATGAAAGGAAACCGTTAGTAGTGGCATTTCTCAAAGGTAAGCTATGCTGATAGGACACGCAGCAGCAAAGCAGACAGAGCCATACAAACACCCCACCTCTCAGAGCTGCAGCAGTTCAGCAAAGGACAGGCTTAGATTCTAAGTGTTTAACAACATTATAGAAATTATCCCTACAGAAGCTTTTCTTTATAGAGTGAAATGCTCTTTAAAAACAAGAAACCTGAGATCGCTATGGTTAAACCCACCAGACTCCATATTAATAAACAGTACTTTTAGCATGTAAAGATCCATCATATCTGTTAATTTCAACCAAAACCAGTGGTGAATGTCGGGAAAGCGGAAAGGTGAACAAACAGCTTTTTCATAGTGTCATTTTGTTTGTCCACGAATGTAGTGCATTTTCTGATGCAAAAATTAGTTTACTTACATGGAGTCTGGTGGGTTTAGCAGAAGCAATTTCCAAAAATGTTTCTATGTAAAGAAAATAAATCTACCTCCACAGGAATCCTTTCCATAATGTTGTCAGACAGTTGGGACATTAATTTGATCATATCAGTGGGAGAGAGAGAAAAAAAAATAAAAAATAGTTATGAGAAAAACAATTTGTTTATATCAATGTTGCATACCACGGGATATCAAAGACAAGTTTTTCTTGTCCTCCGGTCCAGTAAAGTACATGCTGTCCTTGATTGCGATGACCAGCAGGCGGAGGAATTCTCTGCTAGGGCCGCCGTCATCTACAGCCCCCTCTGTGGTGCCATCAATGTCAACAAACACAACATTGAGGCGATGTTCTGGAGAAAACCTCGGCCTCCTGAATGCTCTGAAGGCACTCTCCAGTACAGACTCCCTCATGACATTCACATTGTTGGACCGTGGAGGAACTCCACTGTCAAGCCGGCTGGTGAGGTTTTTTAAGATAGACAGCAAATCAGTCCTGCAAAACATCAAATGTACAGTACATTCATAATTTTTTCAACAAGGAAATGCTTTTGCATAAACGTTTACTTAATTATAGGTATTACAATAACAGCCATGTGTGAAATAACAGTGATCCACAATATAAAAACAAAGATAAAGTCCCAAAACAGGCTGGGGAGACCAAAGTGGATAAACTCCATGACGCTGTGAATGTATTTTCATCTCTTTACTACTTGTAACTGTATCAATATGATAGTCACATTGTCCTATTACTAATTATCTTTCTAAAAAAAAAAATTTACATTTTAGTATTTGAGTCTGCATCAATTAAAAGATACAGCCAAAGTAAAGTTTCATGTACTTTACTTATTCTTAATCCTGTTTAATTATTATCATGTACTTATCGGCTCAGTTAATTATTCAACACAAACAATGCATCAGTTCAACAAGGGAAATACTCCACAGCGCTGCGGAGGAAGGTCTGGCTAGTACACAGCATTCCTGGATGGTAGAAAAACGTGCTCTGGTATATTGACATTTCTTAAACCAATCACAATCGGCATGGGCTGCATTAAGCGCAGGACAGAGCCACAGTGCCTCTGTATAATAGTCTAAGGAAGAAGTAGTTGGAACGTATGTACGTTCAAAAGTTCTTTTAGTCGTGCGAGAGAAAACTCAGATTGGACAGATAGTCTAGCTAGCTGTCTGGATTTACCCTGCAGAGATCTGAGGAGCAGTTAACCAGAGTCCTCACAAATCCACCGGAGGTTAGAACGGCAACACAGAGACAGAGGAAGGGGACGGACATCTGGCCGAAAAAAATAAATAAAATAAAAAACTGTAAACGGGCATAATTTCCATCAGCACCTGAGCAATCCTACAAGAGGTATGTCGTTGATATAGACTAGGAAATTACTCAAGTGGAACTACAAGATGCAATTATTAAACCAAAAACCAAATATTAAAAAGACTAACTGTTATGATGTACTTAACCAGCATCAGGGCACACTTGACAGGTTGGTGGAATACAAACAGGGCAGTGCTTTCTCACCCTATTTAAAAAGGAACACTGACTCAGGGAAGAATTTATCAACCTGTGTGTAAATGACCCCAGCTTGCAAAGTTGTGCTTATCACTTCTTCCAAAGCTTCCAGGGCAGACGTGAAAGACTTTCAACACTGGGTACGCTTACAAACAGCCAATAACCCATTCAAAACCGGAACATTAGCAATAACCCGGTCGCGCATGGCCATGTAAACACCGGCAAAACCCCAAATACGCTCATATTCCGTTTTTTAAAAACCTGAATATGACCACTGGGTTACCTCTTCTCTAACCCGAATATTTGGTCATGTAAACGCGTATCGGCATATCTCCATCAAAAGGAACACCGATTTGTGTTCTGCGCATGTTCTATTCACAAGGAATCTTGGTCTTTTGATTAGAGGAACTTCTTGTATGCACTGTCTGGCACATACAAAAACCTGTGTGCAGTATACCGGAAGTAAACAAGAAGTAGAGGTGAACAAGGCGAGACGCAGACAGCACCACACTTTTGGAGCGAGGAGCAAATAAATGTCTTTATTAGTGTGGTGAAAACCATGAATATAATGTTTTTTTGTTGTTGTGTATGTTGAAATGACGCATATTGCATCTTAAGGTTGTCCGTACGTCCAGATGCTGACCGTGCGTCGCCGTTTACATCGGGATATTGCCAATTGATTACAAATTCCATGTATACAGGAATAACTCTCTGGTCACGCATGTAAAACGGGTTATTCCGAATGTTTCAGAAGTCCGAATAGTGACTTAACCCGAAAATAACCCGAATATTGTCTGCTTGTAAACGTAGTCACTGTTAAGACCACATTTGGCTATTACTATTTCGTACCTTATTATTCCATACTAATGAAGGTGCTTGAAATGTCAGTTTTGGTGCAATGAATAAGTGAAAATTGGAGGCCTGCAGTGGGCGAGCCCTTACTTTTGAGACCAATTATAATTTTTATTTTTTATTTTATTTTTTTAAATTGAGATGTTGCCGCTATCACTTAACAGAATTTTTTCAGATTACACATGGATTAACCCTGAAATTTGTGTTGTTAATTGTTACTTACTCGATGGTGAGAGCCTCATCCAATATATCATTACTGGGTAGCAAAGTCATGGATCTGCCAAGGAAAGTAGCATTATTAGCTTGCAATTAAAGCAACTACCACACATGAGTCAAAAATGTTCGTTTTAAACATTCGCGCCAGTGCTCGAAGTGGGCCGGTACGCACCGGTACACAGTACCGGCACTTCTACATTTTACTCTTAAGCGTACCTGCACTTTTTCTTGCGTACCGCTACTTCTCGCATGCAGCCGGTACGCTACCACTGACAGAGAAAGCGTCAGTGCCAGAGAGATGACCCTAACGTTACATAAACTACACTACCCAGAGGGCACTACATGTTTACATTTTAGATCTTGACGAATCACGTAAAGGCAAGCAGTCCGCCCACCCAATCAGAAGTTCGCTTCTCCATGGACGCTAGTTTGAAAAAGCTGTCAGCGTCAGCCTGACCGTAACAGATGTTTCACTGCTGAAAATCTAGAAACTAAAAATAAGTGTCGAGTTTGTAAGTCGTTATGTTAGCCGCCTGGCTTCAGAAAGGTACTAAAAGAACGCTTGTGCCAGAGCCAGACACGTCAACAGAGGTCCAAGTCCAACCAGAAACATCTGGAGGTAGCTAGTATGATTCACGAGCTTCAAGCTAGCGTTGATGTGAGCGCAACAGCTGGCGTTAATGAGGAGTCTGCCGCTACCAACCTTAACGTTACACCGACGTCAACAGTAACGTGAGTAACGAAACACACGGATGGCCTGACTGTTGGTCAAAGGACCAGATGATGTATTTTTGCTCCACGAACAGCTGGCTTGGTTTTAATGATAACAAACTGGGCTGCAAAACATGATGTAGCAGCATCCCGTCACTAGCTGCCCAGACAGAGGGGAACACACACACACACACACGCATCTGTTTGAGCACCAAATTGTTAAAATGAATAGTTTTGATGAATGAATTTTTTTCTTATCTCAACATATTAGCAAATATAAATCAGCTTATATGTGGAAAAAATAAATAATATTGATTCTAGCCTATATGTAAATTAGTCACTTAGGCCATCCGTAGACTGTTCACTGTGCCACATGCATGTTTAAAATCAAAACATGATTTTTTGAATAGCTTACGCACTAAAGTTATGTAAACTTGTTTAAATAAATCCATACATTTATATAGTTAATAAATGACAATAAATTGTTGTACCAGCAATATCTCCAAGTTTTGGTTTTCACTATAGAAATCTCAAATGTCATGATGATCTGCCAATGCAAGAGTACCGGCACCTTTTTTTTCCCACTTCAAGCACTGATTAGCGCTAAAATATAGATTTTAGTACCAAAAGCAGTGTTGACTTTTTCTAGGAAATGGCTCCATTAATAACCAATAGGCAAATTATATGGAGGAAATGGGCTACTAGGATTTTGTGACTTACACTCTCATTAACTGGAAAGCTAAAACTAACTGGCCTTGTTTTTGGTGTACTTCTGTCTTCCACTTACTCGCTTTGTCTCTCCTCCACAATGTCCCCATCATCTGCAATGACTATCGGGGTTCTGCAAAGATCAAAATAAAAATTTAGATTCCTAGTAATGTCCCAAGAGGCCATGACACCTTCTGCGATTAAGGTTGCGTGTTTATACATATATCTTTCTATAAGATATTTTACTTACTCTTCAACCTGGAAAACTGGAGACCCTTCCGATAGTGCTTCCAAAGGCACAGTAGGCTGAGAAAGAATTTGGACGGGTTAAAAGTTTTTGCCATCTAAAAACATGACCTTAAGTAATCAGTCTGTAATGTATAATATCTGATTAAGCCATAGCCATTTATCAGAAATTGTATTGCTATAGTAGTTATCCTACTGAATATTCCTTTGTGATAGGTGCAAAAAAAATAACAAATATACAAAATCTGTTTAGTATAAGAGAAAGGGGGCTGAATGGTTTAGTACATAATGCAAAGAAATATATAGTAAAATATAGTATGTGCAATGGGCAGATGTTGAATCCAGGATGAAGGTTAGTGCAAAGTGTAGTAACTACATGGTGGAAATGTAGATGTCTAGCAATTTTTATCTGACAGTGACTAGACAGCATTCTTTCCAAGGCAGAGTCCATCAGTTATTAAGAATACGAGTTACATACTAAAATATACTACAGACCAATACTATGCAATTACTGTTTGACAGATAGCAAATGGGGTTTGAATTCTGATCTCACTTCCTAAAGTAGCCATGCAACAGACATTCATTTTAGACATCATAGTCATCTACTTATGTTGTATTTGCCATTCACCTACTACTATTACTACGTCTTCCAGCCTGTGTTTGCATGGTTAAGACAAGACCTACCTGTAGCGACTGATAGATGGCCAAAGAAAGCTCTGCATCATCAGCATCGTCACCCCTGAAACACAAAAAGCCTATTAGCTTAAACAATGTGAACCGTCTCCTAGCCAGGACTGCATGAAATCATAATTTATGAAAATGTAACATACTCTGAGTGATGTGATTTATCCTCCTCACACTCTTCAGCTCTTTTGTTGCTGAAAACACGCAAACATAGCAATCATATTAAGCCCAGTTTGTGCAACCGGACTGCTGTGACAGAAGGATTCATTATTACAGTTTGTCAGTGATGACATTGATTTCATCAACTTAACCAATATATTAGTTTGCAAATAATTGAAATGCACTGTAGACATTTTAAGTTAAATTATGTAATATACATATGGTCCAAGGCTAAAAAGGCCTTGATTGAGGACAGTACCAAAACAATGATCTTCCTGGACAAAACGGTTAATAAAAAAATATAATAATAATAACAACAAAAATTAAAAAAAAAAGTTAACTATTCAAATAAATCTTTGCTATACATTTGACTTGATTGTGCAGCGCTGATTATAAACCATTTACCTTTTTGGGTACCTTAATACCTTGTCTCATCTAAGTTGCTCAGACTGATTCTTACACTTTTCCAGACGGCACTAACAGTAACCAAGGTCCAACAATGCCTCCTAAGGATTATGATGAATCATTTATCGATTGCTGTTAACAATTTCTATTAAAACTACAGTTTTGTGTACCAGTTCACATACGTTTGTTATATCCTACTAAAAGTTGTAGTTCAAATGTGAAATGCCGTAGTGGACATTACCATATTCTGAGATGGCTTTCCAGGTCACAGAGGGGAAAGTCCTTCTGACACCTCAAACATCTCTCCATCACAGCAGATTTCTGAAATTCAAGATATGACATTGAATATATCAGTAATTAATAATATTACTAATAAATAAGGTACGCAACATTGGCTTACCTCCTCCACAGGCAGACAAAGTACAAGTGATCGCTGTAAAGGAATTATATACAGAGGTGCCCTCTTGATGTCCACAGATCTTCGTAGGTACTCTATGCTGTATCCTGCTGCCGGAATAGGGACCTTCTGGAGTTTCTTTGTTCTGTCACTCTTCGCAAGAGTGTAACCACCTGCTTCACGGAGTGGTGGGTAGGTGTTGTGTAAATGTTCTGAGAGATAGGTGTGATCACCCATGTTGTTTAGAAAGGTGATTATCTTCTTTCCTATACCACACTGTTCAAAAAAACAAGCCTCCTCAGGATTTGGCACAGTAGTAGCATCAGGCTCTGGAAGGCACACAAAAACATGTGTCCAGGGTACCTCCCTTTTCTTCTTACGGGATATGCCTCTCCATCCTCCAGAAGATACGTTGTTTGGTCTGAAAAGGCGAGCAAGATTGGCTTGAATATCATCTCTGTGGGTGTTCGAAGAAAGACATACAGAGGAGGATGGCCAGCATGCAGGCGGTCGGGCAGAGGCCGAATGGTATGGAAGCAATGGCACAGAGGATGACTGGGATGTTGAAGGTTGTGCAGTGGACGATGAGTGTGAATGGTATGGAAGCAATGGCACAGAGGATGGCCCGGCTGCAGAGGGCGGGCCAGAGGACGATGAGTGGTGCGGGAGCAATGGCACAGAGGAGGTTGGCAGGGATGTAGAAGGTGGTGCAGAGGAGGAGGCGCTCGCCAACCTGTCGGCTAGCAGATTGGTTGTCCTCTGCATATGCAGCAGCAACTGCTGAATATTATCTGCACTCCTAAATAGTAAAAAAGGGAAAGAAAAAAAAAAAAAGGGATGAACATGAAATTGTAACATACTGGTATATTATTCTAGTTCCAGAATGGGTACCCCAGAAGTGGAGTGGGAGTTGCAGTATAGGCAGAACTCTATTTTTTAAAGTCCAATCTTACAATTCACATGTTGATCTACTAGGGCTGCCCCCTCTTAGTCGACTAATCGGTCGTTTACGTCTTAGTCGACTAAGATTTCTTTAGTCGATAAGTTATTTTTTTATGCTTATTCATGCATAATTACTGATTTACAAGCAACTTATGAGAACATTTCTGGTGAACACAAGATTTAAAGTGGTGCTTTTGCAGGATTAATTTCAGATAAACTCCGTTTTACAGATGGTTAATTAACTACATTTATATTGCGCTTTTCTAGTCTTAACCACCTCTCAAAGAGCACAGCTCTGTCGATTAAATCAACTAATTGACAAAATCATATGAGGTTAGTCGACTAAGAATTTCTTTAGTCGAGGACAGCCCTATCTACTGGGTTTCTAATCTAATGAGTTCGCTACAATTGGTGAAGCAGATATACGTCGTTCCTGCAGCTTTACAAGTCGCAAACAATGCTCGCTGTTGCCTTTTATTTATGTCAGTGGCTGTTGCTGGCTCGCTGTAATACAATATTTCTATATGAGCCGAAAGTGGTCATAGTTTGGTTACACTTGACAGTAACAAGGCAGACAAATTAAAAAAACAATACAATGGGAGCTTTAGGCTACTGACCGCTCCTTTCATTTAAAATGAAAAAACGGCAAATCTTGTGTGAAATTATACAGGTCCGTGTACAACCATAACTTTAGGTCATATGTAAACTATTCGAGGCAGTAGAAGAGCCTATATTTTACAGTTTTGAACGAAACCTTATTTCATATTTCCAATGCAATGAAATTCTGTCACTCTGAAGCCGAAAGATCAAAACAAACCTCAGCCTAACGACACTATGACCGTAAATAGGCATACAGGTTTCAAATTAAAATAATTCAATATTTAAAAACTCTTTACAACGTTCAATACTCACATTGTTCGACGTTTTGTCTTCGACTATCGGGATCATATGGCTGGCAAGAAATGAAATGGCGGTATGCCGCTCTTTCCTCTTCTTTGCTATTTTGGCGGTTCACGAAGACACACCTACGTCTCTGATCGTCCGACAGCAAAATCACGAATCCCACTATGGCACCGCCAAGACCCGCCCTCCGAAGCAGCTCGATTGGTTGGAGTTAGGCATTTCACCTCGAGTGGTTAAGGTTAGGATAGCGGATTGGTCAGGGGATAGGACATGAACAAATGGGGTCACGTTACCTTGGACACCTGGCCAATAGTAGTGATTGAAGGGCGGGTCTTGGCGTTGCCATAGTGGGATTTGTAGTTGAGACGTAGCAGAAATCCAGGAACAGATAACTCTGGATTTGGAGTCACTGTATGTTTTGGTCATTCAATTTTCCTTTCATAAACAGGTATTAAGAAACACAAAAAATGTTATTTGATTTTCGTTTTCAAATCCAAAATTTGAAAATTGCAATACAAGCAGGCCTGCTTTTTATATTCTGAGACCGGATGTTGTCGTTTCCAAGGAAACCGCCCCACTGTGACTTTGGATTCCTACTCTGATTTTAGACATGGCGAAAATAGTCATGTGCAGAAATCTCTGTGCGTATATCTCACAGGAAAGTGAGGGTGCAAGAGGATTTTCTGCAAGAAGTGTGAGATTTTGTGGTGAAAATGGCTCCAACACGATGTGAATATAGATCTGCGTGTGGTATGGAGTCATCCAAAGAATTTCTAATATAGACGGGCTTTGACTCATCTGAAACCTACCCCAACTTCCTGAGTGACTGATGCTCCGTTTTTTTTTTGCACCCCTTTACATAGATATGGCTATGAAATACATCCGGAAATGAATAATTGAGGCAATAAAGATATTAGTCAATAGTTTAATAGCCTAAATACAGTTTACTTTGATTTATTTCGGGGGACTGTGTTTTATATGCAACGTTACACATTCATTTCCCTATTTGCACGTTATATTTAAATTTGGTTATATCTTACAGACTCAGACTAAAAGCAACTAGCTAGCCTCCCTGGCATAGTGCATCAAACCATATCACTATCTTATGATGCAATATTGATAGATTGTTATACAAGTAGGCTATGATGCTTGGAGTTTTTTTTATAATTGTAAGAAGCTGAGGGAGGGGTAATTGCCAAGATAGGAAACTTTAAAATATACCTGTCAAAATCATCACTGAAGTCAGCTGGAGCACGCAAGTTCTTGCTGAAGAAAATCTCATTTTCATACATCACATACTCCTTGCCAAGCTGGAGAAACCAAGCATAACATTTGGGTTGCTCAAATTGCCAGACATTAAAAGTAATTTTAAATATTTGTAAGCAGCAGTACCTTGACTGTGACTCCACAGCTGTTGATTGTAAAAGAGAAGAGAGCCCAGGTGCTGTCTGTCTCTTTGGTTCCACAGTTTTTGTCTACCATGTTGGTTCTATATAGCAGTCCAGCTGCAAGCAAACTAAACCTACTATAGCCAACACAAACTTAAGTTAACAACTTGCTTTTTTTGTATATCCTGGCCAAACTGGCACTATATGCTGCTGTCTGCTCCACACCAATTTGTATAAGTCAGTTTCTCCACCCATGAGGTTTAAAGGCAACTCTAAGCTCATCAGCTGCAAATGATTGAAAGAAACCTTAAATGCTAATGAGCTACACATGTGAATGTAACACCTGACAGCCTCTGGTTGGTGGTGAATAGCCTGCCTGTCTAGCAGACACCTGATGTCAGTGGCTGTGGCTTTTGGGTTTTGCCTTACGTAAGTTTATTTAGCTGTGACACAACCCATTCAGTTTTAAATTGTGCTGACATTTTAGCATGCAAGACACATGCTTTTGTCTTTCAGTGTTGCCTTAGTTGTTTCTGTGTGGTCAGCTGTAGAATGTGTTAACTTTCCTGAAAGCAATTGAAGATAGAGCAACATGATCTGTTGATTATTTTGTGTAGTAGCCTAGGTTACACCACTACACTTTCAGAAATATTAAGAAATTGAAGACAGCTGGTTCAAAACCTCTGAAAGACAAAAGTATTAGATAGGGATATGATAGAATATTTAACAATATTCTGAGATATTGCAGATATTGTTATTTTAACAATTCAACACAATAAAATGCATATACACACATAAAGAAAGGGCACAGACTGTTGCATGTTGGACATGCTCATGTTGCATGCAAATACTTTTACTAGCCAACAATGTTGCACAATACATGTCCAACACATCAAAATAGTCGTCATAATAAGTGCAGCATGGGTAGGCTGCCTTATCAACATAAAATCATTGTATGGAAATGAATGTCTTCCCCCTCTCTTTCTCTTTTCATTTCTGAGCTGTCATGATTAACTTTCAGATTCCTGAAGGATTTTTGACAACCTCTGATCGGTCTGGTTTTATTTTCTAAAAAAGCTTGTAAAACATCAACCATGTTGTCCACAGTCAATCTATGGACATCATTCTTTTCAGGAAAAACTGGGCTATTAGAATATGTGTGCTGCAGTGAGGTCACTTGAATGTTAAACAAGGTTGCAGGACCTTAAAGATAAAATAAATAAATAAAACAGAACATGAATCTCACAGATATGTATTGATATGACACACAGATCAATAAAAGCTAAGCCAATCTCCTGTCTAAAACACTTCTCATATGTCTTGGAAGTCAAACTGTGAAGAAATTAGCATTACAACTTATACAGTTGACAAAATATCTACATTTTTCAAAAAAAGTCCAGACGCTTTTGCCCTCATGACATGCATATTGGAGTCACCCAGTGCAAAAAATAAACGTAATGAACATTATAACTCATATGAATTCTCCTATCATAGAACATCTCTGCTCTCGAAAGACTGCTTTCCATTGGTTGGCAAAACAATAACAAACTCTTAAAGCATCATGGGAAACCGGAAATGCATGTAGCATCATAGCTAACGGCAAATCAGCGGAGATAAACGGTAGAAAAATCATAAATTATGGACATAAAGTGTAGCTATCAATCTTGGATGTAAGACCACCCCGAAAAAAGGCTGGATACAAAACCTCCCGTGAAGGCTAGAAAGACAGCAAAGAGACGCCTGTGACCCGTTGGCTTTTAACTGCATAAAACCCTTAATACGTCCATGCATAAAACAGTAAGACGATCAATCTTATGGTTATTAAATTATTAAAATATGATTACTCCGTACCAGTTGGTGGCGATAATGCACCAAATCGTTGATGTCCTATAGGACAATTTGTGTTCTTCTTCTTTAGAGTGTGAGTGTATACACTCACACTCTAAAGAAGAAGAACACAAATTACCGTTGATAGGTAACACCTGCGAATTTACAATATTTAGCTAGCTACGGTTTACAGCCAGTCCTAGTTAGTCACGTCAACAGCATTTTCGATATTTGTCAGAGAATAGGCTTCTGTTATGGACCGGTAAGATACTTTTTGTTTTAAATTGTTAGAACTAAGCCTCCCGCTATTTATCTTGCAGCAAAAAAGGCCATGCTAAGTTAGACCTACATGCATGGTAATATATACCTAGGCTAGTATTCAGCGTTGTAATCATGGTGTAGGATACAAACTCCAATACAATTGACTGATTATACCTATGTTGCTTTGCACAGTTCTCAGGATAATCAGCGGAGCCGTGCACTGTTGGAGTTCATCTATAATGAATGTCGGCGACTCTGTGATCAAATTGAAACACACCCTTCGCAAATTGATTTGGATTTTTTTTTCTGGCGCTATAAAGAACTCTATGTTATTCTTTTAAGATGTATACACAGCGGAATTTTTACAGACATGGAATGTGTACTTCAGAGTATACAAGCAACGTTGGGCTTATTAGAGGACAGAAGTCAGCCAACACAGGGATTCCATGCCGCCATTTTCAGGACTGGGGAGAGAGGACGACCATGTTGGGACATTTCTGGGGAACAACTGCAGTACCTCCTAGAGTTCAATTTCACCGTCAGGGAAATTGCACGGTTATTTGGTGTAAGTTATAGGACAATAAGGAGAAAAATGGCAGACAATGGACTGTCCGTCAGGATGCACTTCAGTGACATCTCGGATGATGAACTGAAAAGAGTCATCACCGATTTTATCCAACAGTTTCCTGATTCTGGAATTAAAACTGTTAGCGGATATCTCAACGGTGTTGGACTGAGGTAAGAAACACCATATACATTATCTTATCTACCGAGCGCAGTATACATGTTATTTGCTTTATTCTAGGCTGTTCAATTATATGTCTTTCATTTTGAGGAGTGCATCTTTTAAAACTTTGCCAATAAGTATCAGCTTTGTTTGACCTTCAGGTAAGTGTAAAAACATGAATACAGTATCCAATAACATACAAATGGTGAGGATAACTTAATTGGCGATGTAGGCTAATAAGTTTTTCTGCATACTAAAGAAAACTGTAAAACTGAAGCAACAGTATGCTACATCCTTTCCCCCAAAACAATAGTCGCTCGCCACTCAGCAGGGCTCAAGTTTTGAAGACAGGCAAGAGTGACATTCTCTCCACCACCAGAAAATGTTAAGCATTAAACACTTCATTTCCTATATTGTGGTGAATTTCGATGCACCTATTAGTACCTTTTTTCTAAATCAATATGCTGGAAATATCTTTATGTAAAGGGACACAAATTACAATTCAAATATAAAAACATGATGGAATATATTGCAGTAAGGCTCTCAGGTATTCTGTATTGCTTTCAACTATTCTCCTTTGGTAACAACTTTCATAATTATATCTGAGTCAGCACAGATGTAGCTTAGGCATCATTTACTCTTACCTTCTCTTTTGCATCTTTTGTTGGGGAAGTAACCTCCTTAAATGTGCATATGACAATTATTCACCTCAATTATACATTATTCATTTTAATGGATTAATAAACCCCTGGACTTTAATATTTCAGATGTGTTTGAGCAAGATTTCTGCTCATGTCCAAAACTTTTGCACATTCAAAATATAACTCATCCCATGCTCTGAGATTTGGAGGAGTCGTGATATTTTGTGAAAAATAAAGTGATAATAGGATGTTAAAAGAATACAGTCACAATATTTCAGAAAATAATCCACCTGCACAATAATCTGCTGTCCATTACGTGATTGCTCTGCTGATACGGTAGACCTCAGACCTTCTGACAGACCATAGATCCCCGTCTGGGTCTCTGGTCTCTGAATGAGACTACGTTTAGTGAAGTGGCTGAACGCTGCTCTACGTCGGAGGTGGAAAACAGAATTAACGGGGCTCAAACGCGTCACATCTGCCGCAGCATCTCCACAGCAGACCGCGTCCATAAACCTGAAGCTGCACAGCTTTTTACAGTGAGAGTGGACACTAAGCCACGTTTCATATTTGTCAGTCAACTTTTCAAAATACATTCAGGGCTACACTCAAAACATTTGAGCCGAAGCCTCGGCAAAATCAGCTGACGCCGCGTCTGGTGTAGCCCCTTTCTTCTTTTTTTTTTTTTGATTGGCTACGGATAAGACCTCCAGGGGAGACTCGCTTTGTTCCATAGTGAGAGCGGCGCGGCCAGAGAAATTTTGGGCCCTGCGGCATATTAAATGTATTATAAATAGTAGTTATGCGTGAGAAATACAATGTGTGGCGGGAGTGCGTGACAAAAGACCGAAATGAGTGACTGTCACGCTCAATGTGTGACACTTGAGAGCCCTCACTCAGTTTTTTAAAACCTGTAGGTATGACGTTTTACAGCCGGTAGTGGTTTTTAAATTGTGCAAAAACTCCACTGAAGCTGTGCATGATAAGGGTGAGAATGCACATTAACACTGACAGGGAACATTTAGCTTTTATTGACTTGAAAAATAATCGTATTAATCTTATTAACCACACCGACCATAGTGTTGCCAGGCATGACCACTGTGGAGTGACAACTGTAGATGAGAAAAATGTCTGTTTCATCAACAAAAGCACACTATATAGTTGCATGCTTCACATCCATTTTGCTTTTGCAGAAAAAGCAGCTAAAAAGTGCACCGACACTAACCGCTCCTTTTCCAGCTCTCACATAGGCCACAGCTGGCTCGATAGCACTGTTGGAAGAAGCATTAGTCTTTTACTAAAGTTTAAAGTGGCAGGGCAGCAATGTACAAATATACACAACAGTAATTTCTCTGACTTTTTTTTTTTTTTTTTTTTTTTCTTCCTTGTGTCAAGGGTTCAAAGATCTCGAGTGATGGAAACATTGCGGCTTGTCGATCCATTGGGTACAATTTGTCGTGGGCTTGGCATAAACCTCATCACAAGAAGAGTGTACTCAGTACCTGGTCCTATGGCTCTTTGGCACATTGATGGAAATCACAAGTTAATTCGGTGAGTATCTTTCATGAAAATATGTTATACGACAATTGTTCAATCTCAAGAATACAGAAAATGAACTCATTATTTCTTCTAGTTGGAGAATTGTGATCCATGGAGGAATTGATGGGTACAGCAGAAAAATAATGTACCTATATGCAGCAAACAACAATAGAGCCTCCACTGTTCTCATGGCCTTTCTTGGAGCTGTCCAGCAGTTTGGAGTTCCAACACGTGTTCGCAGTGATAAAGGTGGAGAGAATGTTGATGTGGCCCGCTTCATGCTTGAGCATCCCCAACGAGGACCAGGTATATTAAACATACTTTCAGTCATTATTTAAAGTAATGTAGCCGTTGGAAAATATATTTTCCATTACTTATACACGTTGTCTTATTTAAAAAGAATGTAATGTACATTTATATTGTCAATTATCACAGAAAGAAGAAGTTTCATAACTGGACGCAGCGTCCATAATCAGAGGATTGAGAGGCTATGGAGAGATGTTTGGTGTGCTGTGACTGTGAACTATCAGACAGCATTCCAACATCTGATGGACACTGCAGCTGTAAACCCTGACAATGAACTGGACCTTATTTGTCTTCATTACGTGATGCTGCCCTGGATTAACAGACATTTGCAGCTTTTTAAACAAGGATGGGATCGCCATTCCCTCTCCACAGAACAGGGAAGGTCACCTCAACAACTGTGGATTGCAGGGCAACTAATGGGCCACAATCCAATTGCAGACCCAGTCAATGAGCAGGTCTGCCTTACAATTTCTATTTATATAAACATGCATGTCATTTGAATATACTGTATGAGGTTAAAGCTCAAACGTATCAAATATAATGCTATATGGAGCAATTTTACTGCATGATTTACTTATTCAATGTTATATGCCAAGAAAATTGACTTATAACTGGTCAATTTTTCATGAAATCTTGTGGGCAGGAGTTGCATGACTCATGGCAGAACCCATAAAACCACCAGTCAGATCCAGACAATATTTTTTTTTCTTGTCATTTTGAGATATAGCATTTGATTTAGTCAGGTTAGTCCTCTCTCAGCATGCATTTCTAGTTAAGAGATGAGATACTTTTTGAAACCTTTGTGACCAGATTTTGTTCTCATATAGGGGAATCTTGACGACTATGGGATTGACTGGGGGGGACCAGTGCCACTTGATCCTGAAGGGACAGTTGATGTTCCAGAGCCAGCAGAGGCCCTACAACTCCTCATCCACCAACACCTTCATGGAAGAATTGATCCGCTCAAACACAGCACGTGCTTTGGGGTGGACATTCTCCTTGAGGCATTACAACTTGCAAGGCAGCTGTGTCCTGACCAATAAAAGAAATACAAGTCTTTAATTGAAATGGTTGAATCAGTCAGTCAATGGGGAGGAACCATAAATATTGTGCGTTTTTGAAAACTGCATCTTAAGATTGATGGGGAAAAATTGTTGTCAAAAAGTAGATTGTAGTGAGATCCATATTTCCTGCCAATGTGGCTTTTTCACATAGTGAGTCTTTAACTGCCTTTTATGTATTTTTCTTGGATTTTATCTACTTTGTCTTTTTTTTTTTTTTTGTCTTCTTTGTCTGACTTTACAGTGCTTCATCATATTCCCCCATGTATCAGACGAGAATATGACACAAAATAGCTGAGATTATTTTGAAAGAAGGAAAGTATGTTCGGGACAAAAAACCCTGCTTCTCTTTATTTACATGTTGCCAAAAGTTAGATAAATTGGTCAGTTGAATATTAATAGTTTTAAGATAAAAAAACAATATAGTCAGTAATGCATATCACGTTTATGATTGATTGAAATGTGTTTCATAAAAAAGAGCATATACTGTTTATTGCAGGTTTTTTTTTTTTTTTTTTTTTTACAAAATTAATATATAACCGTGATAAAAATAACGAATAGTTAATGCAGGATTTTAAATGCTTTACAACACACAAGGCCATACATTAAGTAGAAAAAAGTGACCGATTTTTGACAGTTTTTTTTTTTTTATTTTCTAAAAATAAATACTTTTATTTTTTATTTTTTTTACGTCGCGTCATTTCAGGTACCGAGACCGAGAGGGGCAGCTCTGCGTTAGCCCAGTGTATAGTTATTCTCTGTCAGGATCAGGAGTCGGGTTTCTCGGTACTTTTTGTATTTCAAATTATTATCGTCGTGGTAAACGACGGTTTGTGGTGGTTGCACAAAGTCCAGCCTGTCAGGACATAAAGTCCACAGGTTCCTTAATAAGAAAAAGGCAGCGCCATCTTCGGGCCTGAATGGGTGCCTTTAGTGCAGGTGAAGAGACGGGACTTCATGCGTCTGCTAGGATAAACACCGTCTAATAGCCGTCAGTTAGACTGGAGGATTATCATCCTAGCGACATGATGGACTTCAAGCAATAAGGGCAATAACCATAGACGGTATGTAAAAGGCAACCAGTGAGACTCGGAGCATCGTATCGGGCCTGCGAATCCCACAGTACTATGGTCACGCCAAGACCCGCCCTTCAATCACTACTATTCGTCAGGCGTCCAAGGTAACGTGACCTTGGCGTGGTCTTGGGATTCGTAATTTTGCTGACCGGTCCTCCTGTTCTTTGGCTGCCGCTGGCGGGAGACAGGACGGTCACGGATCCGTCAGATTTAGCTCGACAAAAACATGAACTCAACTGTGCACCGCGTAAGTCTTTTTTTACGTTTACGTTTAATGAGAAGCAAAAATGTAAACACCGCAGCAAGTTTGTAAGGGATAATATCTAATGCTAACATTAAACATTAGCAAACATGTTATTTTAAAAACGTTAACGCTAGCATGAAGTACAGCCGAGTGGAAATCGGGAGAGTCTGGACTTTCCTCGGTGAGCCGGTAGTGTTTCGAGGCCACGAGTGGGTCTGATAATATACATTGCACGTTCTTCTTTAGCAACAACATCCAGCGGCCTGGTGTGCGGCCGCTGCCCGCTGGTCAAACTGCAGCCTCTGCTCAACCCGTACGGCCGGACGCAGCAGCCTCTTATTCCAATATAAGCACAGGCTAAAGTGCAGGTCACGACCCACAACCAGGATTATCAGAAATATAGGTTCAGACTCAAAAGGAAAACAATTATTGAGGAGGAGGAGGAGGCAGCGAAATGCTCCAAAATAACGGACATGTTCCGAGCATCAACGAGTAAAGATACTATATGTGAAATAAGCTAACTTTACTAAGCGCCTAATGTCAAAGCTAGGCCCAGATGGGAATTAGCACCAGCTACCAGCCAGCCAAAAGTTACATTTGAAAGAGCATATGAGAGGGCATAATTGGAAACCTCGGTTTGCTAATGTTAGAACCATCAAGTCCAGTTACAGATTTCTGACTTTGTTGTAATTTATTTTTAGGCTTTAGGAGGGCAATTTTATTTACAGCCAGTGCTGCAGTGCTTGCTGACCCCTCAGACATCTGTGCTTCACTGTGGCTCACAGTGTAACTTCAACCTTACACGTTTCAGCAGGTAGATTTACATTACTCATACCTAGAATGAATTGTACATGCCACACATCTGTCAACATAATGTATGAGGGCAAATAATTAGAATCTTTCTGTATGATGCAGGCAGGTACAACTCCAACACTATATCTGACTTAAGGAAGGACACAGTGACATAGGACAACATATGCAAGTGCCAGCCCTCACAGACAGAAATCAAGAGGTAAGGACCACTGACTATATTTACAGCGAAATTCAGAAGTTTTTATTTTTAAAGTCTTGTGTTATACCTTTTGGTTGCCAAGTTGGTGTGGGATGAGTTGTGTGAAAGGAAGAAAACATTTGTTTGACATCTGGCATATTGGCAAGAGTATCTTGATAAGGTAGTTTTGTTAAGGTCACCTATAATTACATTTTCCTTTTTAACATTTTGTGTATCTGTTCTGAAACTGATCTAGGGAAAGCTTTGGATGCTGCTGCAAATGACAGGGAATGAGAACATGTGAAGCTGTGGAGGCCAGCAGTTATTAACCACCTCTACTGGACTGGAGCCTTCTATGAACTTGAGAGATGCTTTTGTTTTGAAAGTGGATGTTTAATATGCTTCATGTTATTCATATACTAGCCGGTGTAAAATCAGTACGTTGTCATTTTCGCATCATACTCAGTATGAATAGTACATCAGTAGGCAATTTCAAACAAAGTAGTAAAAAAAAAAAAAAACATGAACAAGATTTGATTGAAAGCCCATCTTTTTGCATACAAAATGTGTGTTTATGCAGGATTAACTGTAGCAGTTAAACTGGAAAGTGTAGCTACTGGAAAAGTGCTGGTAAAGGATGTCCCCACAGCATCAGACCTGTTCACTGGAGGCATTTCACGCCCTCATCCTGCACTTTGCACCAAAGCACACTGGGTTCTCCTTCCTTGGGATGTAGCTACAGCAGGCAAGTATGGGATGTTAAAAGAATGTAGTCTAACAGCAACCCCACTTTCATTAATAAAACCTGTCAGTATTACACATTTGAATTCTACACCATTGCATACCGCTCTAAACAAATAATATAAAGTTGAATCATCAGCACTTGAGATAGCTTAAACAAAAAAAATTATACACTTAATGACTATACGTTTTATTGCAGAACTG
This sequence comes from Gymnocephalus cernua, assembly GCA_023631565.1. Lineage (NCBI taxonomy): Eukaryota > Metazoa > Chordata > Actinopteri > Perciformes > Percidae > Gymnocephalus > Gymnocephalus cernua. The sequence continues at coordinate 15,509,085 of CM042425.1, forward strand.
TTTTATCTTGGTGTACCCTATTAGGGGGACTAAGATAAAATTTGAATATTCTGTCCTGTCATAGTAATCATCACGTAATGGTGTTTTTTTAGTCACAGGTGGGGAAACTTGCCTCAACTCTTACAAAAGAAAAAAAGTGTTTTTCAAACTTTTCTGTATGTTGTTTTGACTTCTGGGTTCATTCACATAAGCACATCTTGTCACTGGTACATTTTACTTTTTCTACAGACTTCTTTTCGCAGCTCTGCATTTCAACAGCAATGGCAGCAGAGAAGTTGCTCGAACCAGTGATGGTGAGGTGTGTCATAAAAATGACCACAGAAGCCTCAATAGTGTGTAAGTACATATTTTAAAATCTATTTCTTACATCATTTTTCGGAACATTGATTAACTGTGGGCTCTAACCTGCAATATGCTCTTTGACAGGATGTTGCGGTTGAAGGCAGTGCTGTCGAGAACGTAATGCAGGTACATGAACTTCAACCTGGGGCCATATGCCCGGCCCATTTCTGCTGGTCGTCTGCAGTCTCAAGTTAAATAGGACGAAAAGGACGGAGACACGCCAACTAAGACAGCAATAGCTAGGCTAGAGACACGCATTGAAATGTAAGTATTAAGTTATTACACAGAACAAAATCTTTGACGTAGTTCAGTCCTGCGTTGTCTTGCTAACGTTAAAGACGAGAACCTCACTCTGGTCCAACACATTTATTTTTGCCCTGCCACACATATTTCAAGACTTTGTGGTAATGTCGGAAGTTCTACCATGGACTCTGTAACATCTTTTGTGGAAAAAAAATGCCTTGGTTACCTTGTTTCAAGCCATTTTAGCGTGGTATTGAAAGCCTGAAGGAAGACTCTGCTTGATTTCTGCCAGGTCTCATCAATATTCAACGAGCTAAGCTGCTTGACTCTGATTGGCTAACAGCTAGCCAATGAGAGCCTGGCTATCAGCATCCTTGACCTGATTTCTCCTAATTTCTTTTCATTTTCACATTCATGACATAACACAAACACATATGGACCGTACAGATTTCAAAAGATATAAATAAAAACGGTTTTGTGTGGCAGGGCACCTTTACAACCTTTCTATGATGGACAAAATGTTTGGAGGCAGTTTAAAGCTGCCTACACATGATAAGCGAATTGCTCTGCAAAGCGCAGCTCAGGTATTCGTCATCAATGGTGGCAAGGAAGCTATTTCCCGTTGCTAGGTAACAACATGCTGATATCTCATTGCTGGCTTTCAAAAAGTCAGCGGCAACTACGCCAAAATTGAAATAATTTGTACTTTGAGCACAGCGCAAAGCAGCAAATACGAGCAGTGCGCAACGCTAGGGGCAGCGCATAGTTTTTTTTTTTTTTCAAATATGTTTAATCAAACCTCAAAAAGCATAACAAACATTACAGATTGTATCCGGGATGTTCAAAGGGAGCTATTTTGACATTTTTCTTGTTTTTAAACAGTGCACATAAATTCCCACCCATTCCGCTCCCCCATCTCCCTCTAAGTCTTTCCCTTTAACCAGATACAAAATATGTATCTTCCATCAAACTTACTTACCCAACCATAGCCCTCCCCCCTCCCTCTCGGCCCGTCCCAGTGTCCTGTTCATTGTGATGGGTAGCGCATAGTTGGGCGCGGTCGCCCTCCCTATAGGAAATCAATTTTAACGGCCAGCGCAAAGCGGTTTTCCCGCCTATCGTGTAAACATTATTGAGGCTGTATGTTTTATTTTTAACGTCTGAAAATGTCTGCACAGTTTGCAAGTTACTTAAGCTTTCTAGGTTGGATAGTTTGGCGCTGATTGGCTGTTCAGTAATGTCTTCTTTGATCTTGAACTCTTGTAAAGCGTGTTTTATTTGTTTTTTTTCTCCCTCTCCAGGTTTTACTGTGAAGCATTGATCGAAGGCCAAAGCTGTGATGACAAGGTTGACGGGTCCTGTGATGTGTGCTGCCTGTGGTCTCACACAACCAAATACATCCAACTCTTCAAGGATCTGCAAAACTGAACTCACAATATTACTACATAATTTGGTTTTGATTGTTTATGTAGCTGGGACACTTCTCCAGAGGTTGACACAGCAAATAGCAGATGTATTTGGTGAAAAGTTTGGGTCTGCTGGAAAATAAAGGTTGTACTGTCTGATGCATCAAAACACTGACTGTTGCTTTTGCAAAAGCCAAGCGCAAATCAAAATTAGTCTAATCATTATGCTTGTAAAATGATGCAAACAAACACTCAGACATCAGTCTCTTATGGTGGTGACGACACTGCTGTGAATCATCAGTTTAGCATAGGGTGGGTTACAGTGAAATCTCTGTTTTGGTGTGAGCGCCACCTTGGGGCCAACATGGGACTGCTTCAGTTCTGTCAGTAAATGAGGAACCAGAGAAAAAAAAATTAAGCATCTGACAGGAAAAAAAGTAATTTTCACAAACCAGATTTTTGTGTATTATATATTTTGTGTGAGATTCTTACTTCCTAGCATGGTTACAAAATGAAGACCAGATTTTTCTATACTGTAACTTTTAGAATTAATTGGCATCTTGTGGCCAAACTGCATTGAGTTTGTAGGCCTACAGTAAACTTTGAAATTGAGTAAATACTACTTAAGGCAACAATCCTCAAACTGTATTTATTGAGATCTGCTTATGAGAGACAAACAAATTTAGAAGTTTGGGGGCTATTGTTATGCTACGATGGACATTATATCGACCATTGTCGACCCGATATTTTTGTGTATTTTGTGAAAACAATTTAACTATTATGCTGTTAGATTTATCAAAAATGTTATTTTATAATTAGCCTATACTGAAATCCCATTCATATCACGTTTAGCCAACTTTGCTGATTTTCTGAGTGCTCTTATTAATGTGACAAGGTGTTTGAAAATAATTTGCAGTAATTGCTTTAGATGGGATAATAAAGGTATGCCCTGTTGCCACGGCTGCAGGGCCACCGTGTGTTGAACGTTACCTCCGTAGCTGGGAAATCTCAACTTGATAGCAGTGTCGACACTTCAGGACGACACAAAGCATCGACAGAGTGAAACGACGCATAGCGACGACACATTGTAACGACACAAAGCATCGACAGAGTGAAACGACGCATAGCAACGACGCATAGCAACGACAGAGTGAAACGACAGGAGTAAGTTCAGTTGACAGACAAAAGTTGAGTCATGTGAGCAATCGACAGACATGGAAGATGACACAGCATAGACAGTAAACAGACACATAGACATGAAAGACGACACATAGCATAGACAGTAAACAGACACATAGACATGGAAGACGACACATAACATAGAAATTAAACAGACACATAGACATATAAGACGACACATAACATAGACAGTAAACAGACACATAGACATAGAAGACGACACATAACATCGACAGTAAACAGACACATAGACATAGAAGACGACACATAACATAGACAGACAGACATAGACATCGACAGTAAACAGACACATAGACATGGAAGACGACACATAGCATAGACAGTAAACAGACACATAGACATAGAAGACGGCAAATAGCATAGACAGTTAGCACGTAGCATAGACAGTTAGCATGTCGACTAGACAGTAAACAGACACATAGACATGGAAGACGACACATAGACATAGACAGTCAGCGTTTCGACTTAATTTTGGCACAAATGGAACCCCATACTCGTTTAGACTTATTAGTGCACCTGCATAACTAATTTGAGAGATGTAAATGTGAAACTGTACGATTGTCATAACGAGATGAGGACCATTTGGCACATACCAGCAATTATTCTCCTGTGAGCATCTGTAGTCTTACTGGTGTTAACTAGGCTATCTTATGTTACTCATCTCACACCGGGAGGTAAGTCCACCGTGCGCAAAGAAGCACTACAGTCAGACACAATTGTTAACAGACATTACATAAGCGTGGACTACTCGAATACAAATTCTGGCTCCAGCTGGCATGAGTCTTGTATCGGCCAGTTAGCTGACATTTGATAGGGCGAGTATGAAGTTATAGGGCGGGATGTGGTGCTGACTCCCCTTTGACTGGAGGATTTGTGTGTGCAGGCTGCTGAGTGCGCAGCAGAGGGGCGGGTCAGGTAAACTGCACAAACATATTTGTTTTCACAGATTGTGTGTTAGAACCATACAGTCTATGTTAAGAAGTTATCAAATGTACCAAATATGTTCGCTACATGTGTGTATGGTGCTCGTAAGTAGGTCAGTTATTCATTCGTTCGTTTACTTTTGATTATTTTGCACCTTTGTCCAAAATCAGAAATCCTAAAAAAATATGTTTGCGTGTTTGAAAGTTTAAGAGCAGTTTAAATTTATAGTGGTGTTAACATAACCATTAATGAACGGACCTGTCGTTTCAGACAATTTCAAACCATGACCTTAGCTTGGTAAACAAAGCTTTTCTAGAAGGATTCCATATAAGAAAGGCCACTGTGGCACCACCTGCTGTTGGACAATTGCCCTGGTGATATTTTTGTCCAATGAAACCTATGGCGTCATTTTTTAGTCAAAAGTTGTGAGCGTGTAAGACATGATCACGAGCACATTATGTTATTTCACACGCGCAAAAATGAACCTTCAGCTGGCATGATAAAAGTACTCGCGCACAAATTCAACAACCGAGAGGTGTAGGTAGCTGCGAGCGAGCGCCTTACTCTGCTTGTACAGTGGAATCCTGCTCGCGCGCAGCGGGCTTCTGCTCGCGGAGTGCTGTTTGGCTCGCGGAGTGGATTTCTGCTCGTTCAGCTGATTTCTGCTCGCTCGAGTACATGACTTTTGACAATTTGGGGGCGGAAACCAAGGAGGGCACTGACCCTCTTATGATTGGTCACTTTCACACAGGGACATCCTTGATTGACAGCTCTCATTACAGGAAGCACGGAGTCAAAGTATCTGACGGAGTTCAGTCATTCAGTTAACACTGCACAGTGGACGGAATGGCGGCGACACCTGAAGATGTAGGCGTAAGTGATATTGATGATATGGTGGGGGCTGTGTGTTTGACAGTGTTATAGCCATTTAATCTGAAATTTGTTGAGAATAAACTCATTAAATATTGAGAATAAAGTCGTTGTATTTCGAGTTTTTTTCTCAATATTTAATGAGTTTTTTCTCGAAACACAACGACTTTATTCTCAATATTTAATGAGTTTATTCTCAACAAATTTCAGATTAAATGGCTATAACACTGTCAAACACACTTACGCCTACATCTTCAGGTGTCGCCGCCATTCCGTCCACTGTGCAGTGTTAACTGAATGACTGAACTCCGTCAGATACTTTGACTCCGTGCTTCCTGTAATGAGAGCTGTCAATCAAGGATGTCCCTGTGTGAAAGTGACCAATCATAAGAGGGTCAGTGCCCTCCTTGGTTTCCGCCCCCAAATTGTCAAAAGTCATGTACTCGAGCGAGCAGAAATCAGCTGAACGAGCAGAAATCCACTCCGCGAGCAAAACAGCACTCCGCGAGCAGAAGCCCGCTGCGCGCGAGCAGGATTCCACTGTACAAGCAGAGTAAGGCGCTCGCTCGCAGCTACCTACACCTCTCGGTTGTTGAATTTGTGCGCGAGTACTTTTATCATGCCAGCTGAAGGTTCATTTTTACGCGTGTGAAATAACATAATGTGCTCGTGAGCATGTGTTACACGCTCATAACTTTTGACTAAAAAATAACGCCATAGAAACCGTTTGGTTATTTTTTATCCTGAACAACTTTACACAATTTTAAGGTCAAAGCTTTGCAAAAATTGTTAAATAAAATTCAAGAGTTTGAGATATCCTGATGACAGATGTTTTACATCATTATATTTGGCAAAATAACTGTATAATGTCTAAATCCATACTCCAATAATTTATTTTTCATAAAAGCAGAGACATTAGGTGACCTAGATGGTGACTGTTTCTTTACATAAGTGTCTGACCAAAAACATTACAGAACATTTTAGAGGTCGACCGATAAATTGGTTTCAGCCAATATCGGTTCCTGTGTATATGTTGGCCAATAAGTAGCTACTGTACAGAAATGCCAAAGGTTTGATATATATATATATATATATATATATATATATATATATATATATATATATATATATATATATATATATATATATATATATATCAGTCCTTATTACATGTGTGCACTGGAGAGCTCTGACAAGTTTGTCTGCACTGTAAAATTTCTTGCCTGATAACCATAAGCCCCTTTCATACATGCACTGCAACCCTGAACTTATCTAGACATTGCTCGAAGGAGCTGTATGTGAGAACACAAATGTCCCAATCAGTTGGTCCGAACATTAAACCGATTTTGTACAAAGTACAATATACATAGTACAAAAGTCTGTGTAATGTCCGATTTCCATGTGAGAGCAGGTCATTGTCTGGTGAGTTCACTGTGAGCGAGTGGGTGTGTTGATAATGTTTATGTGGCTGGTGCGAAAGCGGAAGGAAACAAACATCCAAGAAGAATACCGCAATAAAAATGTCCCACTGAGGAGATGACAAGATTGGGGAACTTCTGTTGGTAAGGGCAGATGCTGAAATCCTCAGACAAATACACAAAACTGCAAGAGATTTGTTTTGGACCAAATAACGAACGTGACCTTGATGTAATTCGTGTCATGTACTGCCTCCAGCACGCTCTACCCAGGCACCACCCCTCGCCAAAACTAACAAGTATTTCCAGACGGTGAGAAAGCAGTTGACACGGACAATCTCCTGTGCTACAGAGAATGGTGCTACATGTGTAAAAGGGCAACTACTTATCCCCATTAATGTATTATAAGCTTATCCCTAACCAATCACTTACTACAGTAGTGAGTGTATATTTTCTGCTACGTCATTTTCAGTTGACGTAGAAGCAAACCATTTTTTCATCTGAAAACCAATGTATATGGGTGTTTATTGGTCTTGTTGATGAATTCAAGTACAAATCTTGACATTTTAGTGCAAAGCTATTGCAAGTTAATTTTGCTATTGGCTGATCTAGAGCTAGGAGACATACAGTATACGGCGCTAGCTTTCACCAAACAACCAATCAGCTATTGCCTAACGATCATTTAGCTTATTTTATTTATTTATCTAATTCTATTCTTGCGTCTCAAGTTGCTAATCAGACCCGGCGCACAGAAGAGGAAGTCTTGGCCCGGATATCACCAGCTACACTGGAAATCCCTAAATATCGGCCATTGCACCCAGAGGCTAATGGGTTCTGAGATTGCCATGATCCTGTCGCATTTTTCATGAATGTAGATATGACATGTAATGTAATGATTGACATGTAATGTAATGATTAGTCAACTGTTCCCCTAACTGAGAGAATGAGCCATCAATAAGAACAACATAATTGTCCTAATCCGTCCTACCAACAGACCCCATCTGTATGGAGTGGGGAACCTGTTTACTATGCCAGGATTTCGCAAAATCCCGTGGAACCTCATTGCGCTTCAGAGTTCCCTTTTCAAATGCCATATGCTGCATGGTTGTGTGAAAACCAAGATGGAACAACTTGTACAGTAACAATAAATTGCATTATTTTGAATTGCATATTTTGAAGCACAATGCTCCGTGCTAGCAAGAAGAAAATGGTAAGCCTAAATTAAGTAGTGCTGAAGATTTTTGTCGTTGCATTGATAATTTGAATTTGTTCATAGAAAGAAGCAGTTTTTTAAGCTATGATATGATCAAAATCAAATTTTCTTTTATGCTTATGATTAATATAGTGTATCTCTGACCTGTGTTTTTTGGAATAATGGCATTATGTTTTGTTTATCCTGCCAGCTATATCTTACATAAAACATGTTATGCTAAAAGAAAAGTGGAATTTTACATGATCTGATCACAAATTAAACCCAGTTCACCACAGCTAGACAAGCGGACAGATATTGCAAAACAGTTCCACTGACAGTGAGTGGGAGATCAGATTCAAGGTTATAGTCACAGCACTCAAAAGACATGACTGCTGTGAGCAGAAGTAAATGTTACATTTGCAGAGATGTTTTCACATGAAAAAGAAGAAATTAATGTTGCTGTAGTATCATGATTATTATACTGATATTTCAATAACTTGTTTGCAATTCTCCCTATCAGTAGAACTTGATAAAGACGTATCTGTGATAGGGGGACTCTGAAAGTTAAGTCACAGTCTCTCTGGGTAATTTTGTTTTTAGCATTGTCATTATCAACAGCATGAACTCCTCCCCTTTCCTTATATCAGAAATGAACAAACATTTGATATTTAAAGGAAAACCAGACAAAGAAAACATTTGTAGCAGGTTATCATAAACACTTTGGGGAAATACATTGAGAATATCTGTCACTTATGAGCACTGATCAGGAGTGATCCTTTTGAAAAATGTCTTTTAATATTGCAAGAATGAGAGGGACTCTCACTAAGCAAGATGTCATGATGATTTTGACATCACTTATTCCCTGCAGTATTTGTTCAAATTTTGTACAGCCACAACCGACTGAGCCTTTGCCAATTTGCTGACAATCTTGTTATAAATACCATTGTGCACCACCAATATCTAGAATATGGCTGTAGATCTCTTTCTAGAGCGCTTTAACTACAAATCATTTTACTTCCACATGAACACTAATAAACATCCTTATTAGCATGTTGCATGAGGGGTTGTAAGGTCAATGTTTTTGTTATTTTGTGACTTTGCTTTTGTTGGGTTGTAGTTAGACTCATGTGTTGTGTTTATTCAAGAAATGAACAACCATTTTGAGATTCACTCAGTGTGTCTCCCAGACAGCCACTGAGGGTTAGAGGCACAAAGACGTTTTTATGTTGTGAATGGTCTAGAATAATTATCTGTGTCACCTGACCCTTGTGGGTTATATGGAATGTGTACTGGGTAGCCAAATAGACACATTAGTCTGAGAACCATAGCTATATGTGTAACCCGTTGTTTGTCTGTTTGTTTGTTAGCAGTACAACGATATTTCAATCAAATTTGCTGGAAATTAAGGCCATTTGCCAATTCATGTTTATGAACATTGTATTGAGGGCGATACAATTTCTCTGGTTTTGATTTTATTTGGATTCAGATACACATGCACACAAAACATTTGGTTTTAATGTAATGTAATAACACATTTGAGAAATTGTGCAGCCTTGGTTGAGGAATCTACTCTCTGTATTGCACATCACGGAAACTAGCACCTGCAGTGACAGTCATTTGTCTAATTGTTCACACAGTAGGTCATTCAAATATACCTGCATCTGCAAGCTAAAACACAAATATTTCAGTGTACTGCTACCTCTACAATGTTTCCACTTAAACTGCTGCTCACACTCCACCTAACAGTCTAATACAGTCTCACATGTCCATGCACAGTTGTAATACAGTATTAGTCTCAGACTTAGTCTGCAATCTCCACCTGAGGGTGCTAGAGCTCCAAACTGAGTTTGGTGCAAAAACACAGGATGAGCTGAGCCTGAGTAGAATACAGATCATGTTTATCCTCTGCATAGTGGATATTTTATCTACCAAATGTATCCGACTTCCAACGCCTTGAATTCTAGTTTGGACCAAAATGTAAAATATATTTTTCACCTACTCGGATTCCATAGACAAAGTAGGTAAACTGCAGAACATATGTCTGCCTGTATTATTGTTGTGAATGGCGGCAGGTGATGCAAATAATCATATGAACCCTTAGAAATGGTTAAATAACAGAATCCACAGGCTGTTTTATCCCCTTTGATGTCATGGATGTGCCATAATTAACACCAATGTAATGTACGTGCAAGGTAATTGACATCTGGCAGACCTCATGCTGTCATTTCACACCGTGACGTCAGAGAGAGGGCGGCAGGCAGGGAGGTGGGGTGGGTGCCAGAGCATAAAAACTCAGAGACAAGCTTTCCGGGCTGCATTCTGAGTGCGAGACAACTAACCACCACTAATGGAAATACAGAGAAACATCGGACCCCAACAGACAAACAGCAGCAGCATGTGTGAATCGACACAGAGGTCAAGCGAACCTCGTCGAAAACGAATGGATGAGCGCAGTGCGCCCTCGGAGATGGCCAGGATAATCACTGACCCTGCCACTGGGAAGTGCTACTGCCGTGGAAAAGTTTTGGGAAAGGTATAGCTCAAGCATAGAGTCTGTAGTCGACTTTTTGGATTTACCACGTAACCTGAAGACGCAGCATGTTAACAGTGTGTGTTCTTCTTTCCAGGGTGGGTTTGCTAAATGCTACGAGATGACCGACCTCTCCACCAGTAAAGTTTACGCAGCCAAAATCATCCCGCATGCACGCGTCTCCAAACCTCACCAACGAGAGAAGGTAAGCGCGCGGCTCCGGCGCCTGTGTTCACTGGTGTGTCTAGACAGCAGATGTCACACAATTGCCTTCAGTTACTATTGTGACCATTTTGTCTCTTCCGCTGCTAGATTGACAGAGAAATTGAGTTGCACCGAGCACTGCACCACAAACACATTGTGCACTTCTATCATCATTTTGAGGACAAGGAGAACATCTACATCCTGTTGGAATACTGCAGTAGAAAAGTAAGTGCTACTTGACATACTAAGGTCTCCAACAACTGTACCATGTTTTTGCCACTGCTGTGTTTCAAATTTGGATAACACCTGCATTGCACCTAAAGTAAATGAGGCAGCACTCCTATGCCCCCACTATAAAAGACCTATAATGACATAATTAATGAATTAGTGAATGAATGAATTAATGGATGAATTAATTGTATGGTACATGAAATCTACATACCTCCCTACAGTTTTACGAGATTAAAGAAAATATTCTTCTTCAGATGAAAATGTCTTTCTATAGAGTGATTACACTTCAGGAAACATCTCTAATCATTCTCTTCTTTATGTTTTGTCTTTTTGCAGTCGTTAGCCCACATCCTGAAAGCTCGCAAAGTTTTGACTGAGCCAGAGGTGCGTTATTATCTAAGACAGATTGTATCTGGACTGAAGTACCTGCATGAACAAGAGATTCTTCACAGAGACCTGAAACTTGGTAAGGAATCTCCATGCAGCAGTGACACACTACAGTGCTGAGACCCATTATGAACAATTGTAAAGATGCATTCTGTACAGTGAGGATATTTTTTTATTTTTTTCTTATACGAACCCACTTCTTCCTCTCTCTGTTATCATTTCATCAGAGGATCCATGCAGTATTTAGCCTTTGATCCTGGGTTAAATATCAGGTGCTCATCTTTTCATTCTCGTTCTTCCCGAAAGGTAACTTCTTTGTGAGTGAGTCGATGGAGCTGAAGGTCGGGGACTTTGGTCTGGCTGCCAAGTTGGAGCCTGCGGGAAACAGGAGGAAGACGATCTGTGGAACTCCCAACTACCTGTCCCCTGAGGTGCTCAATAAGCAGGGCCACGGCTGTGAATCAGACATCTGGGCCCTCGGCTGTGTAATGTGAGTAGGCAAACTGTAATTCACCATTAGATACTTGAAAGGTTTTAGTAACGATATGAACCATTATTGAATAACAGATAATCAGCTTGAAAAGACACATTGGCATCATATGTCATGGACTTGTGCACTTCTGTTTTGCCTACAATCAGTCAGTGTAATATATTTTTTAGTGATGGGAATCACCTCACTTTTGCCCTTCTTCCCGCTCCAGGTACACCATGCTGTTGGGCAGGCCCCCATTTGAAACCACCAACCTGAAGGAGACATACAGGTGTATTAGAGAGGCGCGTTATTCCCTGCCCTCCTCCCTGTCGCCACAGGCTAAGCAGCTTATCACCAGTTTGCTAGCCAAAATCCCAGAGGACAGGCCTAACCTGGACCACATTCTGAGGCATGATTTCTTCACACAGGTTAGACCCTATTTTTGCCTCCCTATCTGTCTGTTCTGCTCACTGTTTGTCTCAGTAAATGTCACTCTGTAGGAGTATAACAGTGAGCCCTTTCGCACCAGCCGCACACTGACCCCCCTCTTCGTTGTCCATAGGGCTTCAGTCCAGAGCGTCTGTCAGCTAGCTGTTGCCATTCAGCACCAGATTTCCACGTCTCTAGTCCAGCCAAGAGCTTTTTCAAGAAAGCTGCTGCTGCGCTCTTTGGTGGGAAGAGAGACAAGGTCAAATACTACGAGACTCTGAGTGAGTATTACATCAACCACTGAGCACTTATGTACCACTATAAATGCCACTCGTCACACCAGTCAGTTATCTTTCACTTTGTACAATTGTGGTTGCTACAAGAAACACTGTTAAATCTAGTTTATCAGACGATTGGAAGCACAAGTCACATTTTATCCCATACTGGTTTGATGTCAGTGTATGTAGCTGCTGGTTTAAAGGTCATGCTCTGACATGTAGTGTGCATTCATTGCCTTTGATAGATAAGTTAACTAAAGAGGAAGAGGAGATCTACAAACTGCAGCATGACCTGGAGAGAACTGTCATCAGCCAACAACAGAGCAAAAAGATTTCTGAGGTAAGAGATATTTCAACACAAAACAGATATTTACTTCACTTACTTAGAGTGTAGGCGGTGCCGCAGGCACATTATTCATGCAGCCATTAAAAAAATGGGTAGATTTGAGATATCATGTAGAGGAGAATCCAATGTGTCACGCTGATGCTGTACTAACACTTCATATCTACCAATTTCAGAGCAAAGCACTTATAAAAGCACTTATTTTTAACCTTTAAGCCAACCACTTAGAATCTGTGGGTAACTGCTTAGTCATAGTAGGAAGCGAATATCCAAACTTGCAGATTCTAAACCCTGTCGTCACTTATTCTCACCTTCAGAATGGAAGTCTACTTCCGCCATCTGCTGAGAGCCCCGTTGGCCCTGCAATGGAGAGTCAGTCCCCGACAACGCGAGATACCATCCGTCTGATCGTCAGGGGGAGTCTGGGGAGCTGCAGCAGCAGCAGTGAATGTGAGTTTACCAGCCTTGTTTCACACACACAGCCCAGTGATCACAGACAGAAATTGATGTTGTATAATACTCTATTCTGACGTGTAAACTGTAAGTTACACACAATAAATTTGATTAAGTGCATCAATAATGGAGAGATTTGATGCAACAGCTAGAGTGCAAAGTAATTTATTGTACTGTACTGACATAACATCAAGCTAAATTACCCTATGATGTTGTTCCTAAAGGCCTGGAAGATAGCACGACGGGGAGCGTGGCTGAGACTGTTGCAAGCGTGTTGAGGGGATGTCTGGAGAACATGCCTAAAGGTGAGTTGACTTGTTGAAATGAGAGACCTGTACATGTAGTTGTTGATCAGATGATTACACACTGAACGATTTTGTGATACAACTAAAGCTCATTATCTGTATTTGACCATGATATGTCTAAACAGAGAGATATGTTGATCAAAGGATTCAGAAAGTATATTGACATTCATGTTCCATGTTTTAGTTTTCAAAGATACCCTCCCTGATTTGAACACACCCAAATTTCCTCCCAGCTCATTCTTCTTCGTGTTTCAAACTGAAATTTTGGACTTTAGTTATTTGCTTTAACAAAGTCAAGGCTTGTTCATGGTTTCACAGTCAAGGTGGTTGGTTCTTTAAATCATCCTTGTAATTGTATTCTAATCCTCGTCCTCTGTGTTCTCACCCTGCAGCCGACGACATTCCTCAGGGCTCAAACAGCTGCAGTCTTCAATGGGTGACTAAGTGGGTGGACTACTCCAACAAGTACGGCTTTGGCTACCAGTTGTCTGATCACACCGTGGGAGTTCTCTTCAACAACGGCACTCACATGAGCCTGCTGCCAGACCGAAAGTATGCACTTCTTTCGCAACACTCCACCTTCAGTTTGACAGTTATTCATCACTACATATAATTGAGATGGCTTGTGTAAACATGCAAGAGTACATTACTTTGAAGAACCTGTTAGTGGTTTGACATAAGTACCAAATTGAATGGATGGCTTGACTTGTTAGGTTTCAGCAGTCATATGAATTTACAGGCTCCATCTCAACCAAAAGATCTTAGCTAATGTTCTCATTGGCACCTAGACTGTTCTCAGGCAAGAGCAATATTTTCAGTCAAGAATAAAAACAGATTTTGAATGTCAAGGTAATCCATTATGTTTGGTCCATTTATGTAGGGTTTATCTGAGTGGTTATGTAACTGTTTATCTGCTTCTCTCCATCTCTTCAGGAACATCCATTACTATGCAGAGTTGGGCCAGCGTTCTGTCTTCCCCACTTGCGAGGTTCCTGAACACTTTGTGAGCCAGGTGACTGTCCTCAAGTACTTTTCCCACTACATGGAGGAGAACCTGATGGATGTAAGTAAATCTCTCTATTCCCCCCCCCCCCCCCCCCCCGTAACCTGTATCTCTCTCTTGCTATGTGTCTTTTGTCTTTCCATCCCCTGAAGCATTAGGAACGGTATCTTTCATGTTGCTGCCTGTCTGATCCGGCTGTGTTACTCTTTTGCTTTCTCAGGGCGGGGACCTGGGTAGTATGACGGATGCACACATGCCCAGACTCTACCTGCTGCAATGGCTCAAGTCCGACCGCGCCCTCATGATGCTCTTTAACGACGGCACTTTCCAGGTAAAAACACACTGTCACAGGAAACACAGCCATTGCTGGGCATGCTCAGAGGAGCACTTTTTTTTTTTTATTGGAATGCATAACACAAATCAACAGAGGAGGCTTAGACCACAAATCAAATAAGATTTGCCCCAAATTGATAGAGAATATTGATAGAGAATAAACAAATAAATAAACTTTTGTTTTTTTTTATCTCTAAAGATCAACTTTTATCACGACCACACCAAGATCATCCTGTGTTGCCAGAGGGATGAGTACATGCTGACCTACATCAATGAGGACCGCGTCTCCAAAACCTTCAAACTCAGCTCCCTGTTGACATCTGGATGTCCCACTGACCTGCGTGAACGCATGGTGTACTCCCTCAACATGCTTCTGCAGAGATGCAGCTAATCCAATAATGTGTTTTGGATGGCGTTACACAACCAAATCTACACATTGTGCTGCTGCAGAGCTGCAGTGGAACCAGGATTCGAAAGGAATCTGTGTGATAAGGACAAGTTTGAGGATGGATCTGTGAAAATTTAATGAACATTCCTTCACTGTTGCACCTTCATGACTCAGCAGAGGTGCAGGTGAAAAAATAACAGAGACAGACTCTGTGGATGGGGGAATGAAATGTAGCACAATGACCGTTACAATGGTAAAGGGCTGATTTGTATGTTGATTGTTGGAGGAAAGGAAAGACTGAGCATGTTGGAATGAGTATGTTGGTACGAATGTGAACCTCAGATGTTTGGGGGGGGAAGAGGGATGTTTGGGAAGTAAAGACATACGCTGGGCTGGCACCAGCTTAAATGTGTATAGTATAGTTGATGCTGTTTTATAGAATCCATATACTGATGCTCTGAACGTAACCAGAGCTAGACCGTGGAAAATTGTAAATGATGTACAGTGTTTGTCACAGACAACTTAGCAGTGGAGACAAATGATTTGGATGCTGCAAAGTTCGGCTGTTTATATGTGTGTGAGCGTGAGTGGGAGGGGTGTAACATCACACTCACTTCTAAAACTGTGATTTGTTCTCTTTGATGACGGATGGACTCCGCACATTGAGCTGAGTGATGTGAGGCGGAAGAGTGAGGGGGAGAGAATTACATTAAAAAAACAGTACCAGAGATTCTTAAAAGATCCCTTAAGAGCCATTATCACCATGGTAGAAAATGTTCTAAATAACTTATTGTGTAAAAATAATGGCAGTATTTATTTATTTAATAATAAAGAGCATTTTCTAAAAAAAAAAAAAACTACTTCTGAGTACTTGTCCTTCTCATTGAGTGTTTGTACCCATTTTTAGTTTCTGTCTGCCCAAAGATATTATTAGATGTTTATTGCTATTACATTTTCCAAGTCTGCATTCAAAATAGATGCTGGTATTATGATTTTTTTGAATGCATTTAAACAAACCTGAAAATGAATGGTGTCCTTATTTCATGTGTAAGAAGCAGTTCCTGAGTTTATGTACTGTATGGTGTGGTAAGAATTGGATAAAATTACACTCATCTGTACACTGCTCCAAGTCAAAGCAAGTATTTTATACTAAACTTCAACAGGAAATGGGCACCCACAAAAAGAAACGGATACATAATGAAGGGCAGATTTACAGTGTCAGTGAAGTTGTTTATTCTCTGGCTCAAAGCCATGTCTTTGCTGAGTTTTCTTCTGCAGTGATATATCGAGAATGGCAAAGATGACTTGACTGTGCATTGTGGGTGACCTTGTCTCTCACAAACGGGTGCACGTTACTTCGCATACAAACAAAGGCACTGATCAACAGCCCAGCTGGGTACAGAAGGAAAGATGGCCAAATGATGACATGGCTAGAAGGAGAGACTAATAAAATGACAGACTCTGTTGTACTATGTCAGTGATTGCATCAGAGCATTTGAGGCTGCAGTCATTCTTAGACATCCTTTCACATTCACTGACTGTAACCATGGAAACAAGCATCCACTGACCAATTTGGTGAGAGTCGGAAATCAATGAAAGCTGCGTAAGACACTGGCACGGCTTGTCCTTGCTGAAAGTCAAGCTCATTTCCTGACATACTTGTGCTTTAATTGTAACTTGTGTTTTTTGCGGCTGATTGGCTCTTCCGCTGCACTCTCTCTGTTCTCCACATGAGTATTCGATCCGGCTGTCTGTTGGACACCTCTTCACCTTCCGAGCTTATGTAATGATGGAAGTTGAACATGGATGTTTGAGTCATCCCTTCGGATGTTCACTCAGAATATCTCTGCTCTTCAGAGTTCAAGAATGAATGTCTCATGCGTAACCATACCCACACAGACAGAAGCAGAACAGGAAGCAGCCTACAAGTAGAAGAAGCAGGAATTATTTATGACAGCACCTCCAGGTCTGAGTGTGCGTGATTTGACAGTAATGGCCCCTGGAATGGATGCATCAGTCAGACACAAATATATTTTGTTGTTGATGTGAAGTTTTCTGGCCTTTGATGGCATTTTTACCCCTGGTCCTAACATCTGAAAGGGAGTGCAGCATCTTCATCAGATGGATGCAATGGGATGGACCAAATTAGTAACTGACTGCTGCCTCTTTCCATGAAAATGAGAGTGGCAGTTACTCTAAGCTTATGTGAGGGAAAATATTTCCTAGTCCAATGTAGATTCAGCTCCTATAATAATTATTGTAAGCGAAAATTCAGGTCAAGTCAGGATCTCTTCTGTGACTCAGCAAATGTTAGCTGATCAGCTTTGTTGGCTTCAACTTCCTACACGTCTGTGAGCATACCACATAGATGAACTTATTAGAAAACCCTGTGGAGTTCAAAAAGCGAAAAGCACAAGTTCACTTTATATTTTTAGTGTCACTGTCATGCAGGGGCGTCGGACTGGGGGGTGAAGAGGGGCTGAGTACCCAGGGCCCTCATGTGAAGATGCTATAATGATTAGCTGTGGAGGGGCCCATAGAAAATGCCTTTCTCCAGGGCCCAGAATTTTGTGCTACACCCCTGCTGTCAAGTTATAACACTGCTAGTTTTCAGTATCACCCACACAAAGCATTCTTAGCTCTGAAATTAGTCTAAGCTGTAGTGACAAAGGGGATCTTTATACCTCAGCTTCTATCATAAAGTTCTCTGCAGGCAGAGGAGTGAGTCAGTTTGGCATTAAAAATGATAGTAGGCACATTCTGCCAGAAAAAAAACATGCTTTTATATGTGCAAACACTGGGATGCACTTGGGGGATTAGAAGGCCTTTGCATATCAAATGTCAGCACTCCTCCTCCTACTATATGGACAAAAACAGATGTACTGCAGAGGGAGCTGGGATGACTGTAGCTATGCCCATTCTCTGCTGTAGCCTACAGTATCGACTAGAGAGATGAGCAATGCACAGCAGTCAAATGTGCAAAGTTGCCAGTGCAAACTTAGTCAAATACTTTAGTCTTACCAAGAAAAAGTGTCCAGAATGTGTTCAAGCATGTAACAATGTGTGTTTGCTTCTCAACATAATTGGTTTCCTTCCACATGTTCAAATACGTGCAGTATAATGTTGGGAATGAGTCATCATGTATGATGGAGTGGCCACAGTACATGCTCAGTACAGCGATCTTAAAAGTTTTTTTACCTGGTTGAAAATAAAAACTTTTTGGATTGCTACAATTGCTTTTTTTTCATATGGATCAAAATGTTTGGACAACTCAGCAGCAAAGAGTAAAGAAGGAATTAAGACAACGAGAACCATGAAAGGATATCTCTTAGTATTTGTTAATCACTCCTTGTATTTTCCGTTTGTCCGTTTAGGATATTTGCTTGTAGCATATGGAGCAACACTGTAGTTCAGACAGGCATGTTTCATATAACATCCATTACATCCACTGTGAGCTTAGGGTCTGTGTCTGGCTTGCTCAGATTAATTTCGGAACATCACATGAGCCAAACTGAAATATGTATTATTGTTGCAATAAATGGTTATAACCTAAAGACGAGGGTCCTGACCGAAATACCCAAATCCAATCGATAAACAACATGTGCACAGAGCTCCAAGCATCACTTGACTGTCTTTTGTGAAATGCATGTAATGGAGGTTTTCTTTATTCAGACCTTGATCACACGTGTCAGACTAACAGCTGCAGTGACCTGAGATGAACTGTTTTACACAGTCTTCGTCACATTGCTGCTGGATTCTTGCAAAAGCTGTCATGTGGATAAGCATCACAGGCTGATTGTTATAATTAAGTGACTGATTCTTTTCCTGTTCAGTTTCTGTGATAACCAATTTTGCTATGTCTCCTTGCTGGAATCAAACTTACCCCCCTTCCTTCTCCCATCATTGGCCCCCAGCCAAAAGTTAAATTGCAGGCACCACTGCCCACCCAAGGACGGCAGCTAACTCCTCCTCCCCAGACTGATAAGTATACTTGTGTACAAAATACAGCAAGCTTTGTCTGATATGTGCCGGGTCCAGGCTGCACGCCTAGTGGCACTCATGACTCTTTTCAGGACAAGCCCGGGCCCTGTGTATTAAATCCTTCTTCAATTTATGTTGTGATAGGTAATAGAAAAAGAACGATAAATCCGCTAAGTAAGAACAAGCACTTATCAGCAAACATCGCAAATTTAGCATTAATTCCTTGTCAGCCAACGCCTATACCAAAAATTGAGACAGATAAATATTTTAACACACTAACACTAGCCTTACTAAACGTCAGGTCTTTGGCAGGAAAATCATTTTTAATCAATGATTTTATTATTAAGCACAATCTTGATTTTGTGTTGAAACCTGGTTGGACCATAATAACAGTGGTGCTGTTCTCATTGAGTCAGCTCCCCCTAACTTCAGTTTTATGAGTGAGCATAGAGTGAATAAGAAAGGAGGTGGAGTAGCCATTTTGTATGACTCATTCCATTGTACTCAAATATCTTATGGAAATTTTGCTTCTTTTGAATATGTGACTCTTCAGCTAAAGTCCACCCCCCGAGCTATATTTCTAAATATCTACAGACCACCGAAATACTGTGCAGCTTTCTTCAATGACTTCACTGAACTGCTATCTATAATCTGTATTAACTTTGACTGTGTAATTATTGCTGGTGATTTTAACATTCATGTGGACAACCTGCAGGATAGAGGGACCAAAGAACTGTGTTGTGTTTTTGAGAACTATGGACTGACTCAGCATGTGACGGAACCCACGCACAATAAGGGGCACACTCTGGACTTGATTATCTCCAAGGGTTTGAACATTTCCAAGGTTGTGGTGACTGACATTGCTCTCTCTGATCATTCATGTGTTTTCTTTAACGGCACTATCTCGGTGCCCAAAAGTGTCCAAACTAAAGTAATCAGAAAACGGTATATCACTGAAAACACCAGTGAAACATTCATTCAGCTTTTCTCCACACCCACCCTCACTGGGGTCTCAGTCAATGAGCTTGTAGATAATTTCAATTTTAAAATTACAAATGTTATTGATGCCATTGCTCCCACTAAGGTCAAAGCTGTCTGTAGTAAGAAAAGATCTCCATGGAGAATGGTAAGAACAGAAAAAACAGAGTGTCAAAAAGCTGAACGCAGGTGGCGAAAAACTAATCCCCAGGTCCACTATAACACCTATAAAGAAAGACTTCACATTTATAATTTGGAACTGAGGAATGCTAGGTGGTCCTTCTTCTCTGACATTATCGCCAGAAACAATAATAATTCACGTGCTCTGTTTGCTACTGTTGATAGGTTAACAAACCCTCCAGTGCCAGTAGCATCTGAACTTTTATCTACCAAGGCCTGCAATGATTTTGCCTCCTTTTTCGAAGACAAAATTCAGAAAATTAGACTAACTGTCAGTGCCTCCATATCAAGTAAGGGATATGTGTTGCCACACTGTCCAGCCAAAACAAATTACAATATCACACAATTTCATATGATCAACCATAAAAACCTGGAGGACATTATACAACATCTGAAAACCTCCTCCTGTTGCCTTGATATTCTACCAACAGGCCTTTTCAAAAATGTTTCAAATTGTATGTCTTCTGATCTTTTACAGATTGTAAACACGTCTCTACTCTCAGGTATCTTCCCAAAGGCCCTGAAAACTGCAGTCATCAAGCCACTTTTAAAAAAGAACAATCTAGACACGGCATTACTGAGCAACTATAGGCCGATATCTAACCTTCCATTCTTAAGTAAAATCATTGAAAAAGCGTTTTTTCAACAACTCAACCTTTTCTTGTCACTAAACAATGGTTTTGATGCCTTCCAGTCGGGTTTTCGACCACACCACAGCACTGAGACAGCTCTTGTTAAAGTATTTAATGATATCCACTTAAACACAGATAGTGGCAAAACTGCAGTCTTAGTATTACTTGATCTCAGTGCTGCATTTGACACGGTCGACCATGACATATTACTACACCGATTAGAAAACTGGGTTGGCCTTTCTGGCTCAGTCCTAAACTGGTTTAAATCCTATTTAAAGAATAGGGACTACTTTGTATCTATAAGTAATTATACATCTGAGCATACAAATATGACGTGCGGAGTTCCACAAGGCTCCGTTCTGGGGCCTCTTCTGTTTAACATCTACATGCTTCCACTGGCTCAGATTATGGAAAACAACAAAATATGTTACCACAGTTATGCGGACGACACACAAATTTACATAACCTTATTGCCAGGAGACTATAGTCCTATACAAACACTGACTAAGTGCATTGAACAAATTAATGACTGGATGTTCTTTCTTAAATTAAAAGAAGAAAAAACTGAGGTGGTTGTTTTTGGAGCAAAAGAGCGCTCAGCTTCAAACGACAATGTTAAAAACAACAGACAAAGCCAGAAATCTTGGTGTAATTATGGACTCAGACCTGAATTTCAACAGCCACATTAAGACAATTACAAAGTCATCCTATTACCACCTTAAGAATATATCAAGGGTAAAGGGACTTATATCTCAGCAGGACTTGGAAAAACTTGTCCATGCTTTTCTCTTCAGTAGACTGGACTACTGTAACGGTGTCTTTACAGGTCTCCCTAAAAAATCAATCAGACAGTTGCAGCTGATTCAGAACGCTGCTGCTCGAGTTCTCACTAAGACCAAGAAAGTGGATCACATCACTCCAGTTCTGAAGTCTTTACACTGGCTTCCTGTGCCTCAGAGAGTTGATTTCAAAATACTTTTGCTAGTTTATAAATCATTAAACGGTTTAGGTCCAAAATACATTTCTGACCTGCTAGTCAACTATTAACCACCCAGACCTCTCAGGTCGTCTGGGACAGGTCTGCTTTCTGTCCCCAGGGTCAGAACTAAACAGGGAGAAGCAGCATTTAGTTTCTATGCTCCACACATCTGGAACCAACTTCCAGAAAATTGCAGGTCCGATGCAACTCTCAGTTCTTTTAAATCAAGGCTGAAGACCTTTCTTTTTGATGTTGCCTTTTGTTAAATGACTATCCATTTCTTATACTTTCGTTGCTTATTTTATCTGCTTTTATATATAACTGTTTTTAACTGCTCTTTAATGTTTAATTTCTTATACTGCACTGTAACTTTGATTATTGTATTTTGATTGTCTTCATGTAAAGCACTTTGAATTGCCCTGTTGCTGAAAAGTGCTATACAAATAAAGCTGCCTTGCCTTGCCTTGTACTGCATCAGCACCCTCCTTGATGATGTCAGTAGAGAATGTGACTTCCAGTAAACAACTGCTGACTTCTTAAATAAAAACATCACAGGGTTGTGTGTGGGCAGACAAAGGGTGAAGATAAGACTGAAGAGGGGAAAATGAGAAAAACTCTTAATGAACTGCCACAGCAATGAAAAATTCAACACATTGAGTTTTATACAGTAGTATCCAGCATTAGGGATGCTATACATACTATTCCAAACTTAGTGATTGTGTACCAGATTTAGTGAACTCCCTCAGGTCTTCTATATTCAAGGTGAAATCGTTTGCACTACATTGATAAAGGTCTCTTGGCCAGTCCAGTAGTTAGGCCAGATCTGTCTCTCAGTGATATAATGGTGGCAAATATACTTTAGCATTTTGAGTTACAATTCCTGTGGGAACCAATGCATCCCATCCTGTCATAATAGCATACAGTAGTAGTTTTACAACTGACCATTACAATGAAATGGGTGTGGGTATGATTATTGTTTAAGCTCTTATTTGAAATAACTGCAACAAAGTAGATGAATTGCATATGATCCATACAGGCAAATTGTGCTGTAGTGACTTTCTCAAGTTTCCTTTCTCATACTCAAATTCCTCTTTGCAAAGTTTCAACTTGTCTGAGGGTTAGTTGCTTATAAATGACAGAGTTCAACATTTTCAGTAACTTCTCGCGCAGTGCATTTACATCTCTTTAAATTTTAACTTATTACTTACGTTATCTATCTATCTATCTATCTATCTATCTATCTATCTATCTATCTATCTATCTATCTATCTATCTATCTATCTATCTATCTATCTATCTATCTATGAATCAACTTGATATACAAAGTTCATGCTTGAGTCATCAGCAGAGAAAAACATGTGGTCCTCCTATCATTCCATCACACCAACTATTATAACCACGTGGTTCAGATGCTATTTAAGCTGAGCAGTGTTGGTGTCACTGTGGAAAGCAAGGCATTTCACAAAGATCTGTGAAGTGTGGCAAGTGTTTAAATACAGCCCTGCCTTGTGGAGGGAGGAAACTCCAGAGGCTTCAAAGCACCGTTTCAATCCTGTGACTCACAGTAGAGATAGAAGGACAAAGCAAATCCTACACGCACACACACACACACACACACACACACACACACACACACACACACACACACACACACACACACACCATCTCCCTTTGGCTTTAGGTGGGGCTGCGATGCTCAACAACTTCACGGCTGAATGTTTTTGTTCATCTCAATGGGTTGATGCTGGAGCTTTACATTCTATCATATCTGCTAGACAGAAGTATGTTTTATTGTTACAATAATACAATATCTAAATCATGTATGTTCATATACATATGCGTAAAAGTAATTACAGTTTTTGCCTATTGCTTACACACTTTTTGCAGAATTTGGCTCATTATGTCAAAACTCTACACACAAGCCAATCAGACATAGCACTTGGAGATTAACAACTCACATCTATGCCAAAATGAAACACTGCAATCAAAACTTAACTTTCTACAGTTTTTTACGATTACGATTGTTTACACACTAAAATAAAAATGTCCACACAATTTGCAAAATTCTACTCAATGAGCAAAACACCTCCACAGATTTGCACAACATTACACACAATGTCTGCTTCACCCTTTTTGCAAAACATTACACACAGTGATTTGTAAAACTCTACACACATTTTCACACCTTAGACACAGATAAGGATTGTGAGGTTACTTCCTTGTCATTACAAAGCCCCGGATTTCCAATGACCACACCAATGAACGAATTGGATAATCACATCCACCAGGTGTGGAAGCACACATGTGTGCTAATAATCAGGTATATATGTGATATAAAAGGCAGCAGTTACAGTATTCAAAGTCAGAGTCAAAGTGTACTTCATGCAGTAATTTTTATTTGTCTACAAATTGTATTTGTTTCATTGATTTCATTGTTGGTTGATTACTGTAACTGATTATGGTAAGAAATACTGTGAGCAGGGCATGAAATTAACACCCGCCCACCCGCCAAATGCGGGTGAATTTTGCAATTGGCGGGTAACACTGTCAATCTACCTTTTTTGAGGACAGCTACGCTCATTATTGTAAGTGCAATAAGTTAAAGTCCAATAAGTAGCTACTCAAACCGTATGAATGTGTGTCCCAGACCAGGATAGAAAATTAACTAACAATGTAAAGATCAACAAGCCACACACATAGGCCTACTGTATGTTCAAATTTGATTAATTCAATAAATTATTATGTTTTGTCTTACAGTTTTTTACAATTGTTTACACACTAAAATAAAAATTTCCACACAATTTGCAAAATTCTACTCCAATGAGCAAAACACCCCCACAGATTTGCACAACATTACACACAATGTCTGCTTCACCCTTTTTGCAAAACATTACACACAGTGATTTGTAAACCTCTACACACATGTTCACACCTTAGACACAGATAAGGATTGTGAGGTTACTTTCTTGTCATTACAAAGCCCCGGATTGCCAATGACCACACCAATGAACGAATTGGATAAGCACATCCACCAGGTGTGGAAACACACATGTGCTAATTTGAAAACGCAGCACTCAGGTGTGTTATAAAAGGCAGCAGTACAGTATTCAAAGTCAGAGTCAAAGTGTATGTACTTCATGTAGTAATTTTTATTTGTCTACAGATTTTATTTGTTTCATTGATTTCATTGTTGGTTGATTACTGTAACTGATTATGGTAAGAAATACTGTAAGTATTGAAATAAATACTTGAAATATTCAGTCTGCAGCATCAGTGTTGTGCAGTGCTTGGTAAGTTCATAGTAGGCCTATTTGTGTACATTCTCCCTATATCTCAAACTAATCATGAAGAATGTTGTGGGTTTGTCACTATTTTTTTGTCATCTAAATTATCCTTTACATAACAATGTCTGGCCAAAAATCTAGCACATGCTATTTCCTAAAATTACTTTTTTAACAAATGTGTTTTTCATTTATCACAGCAGTGTGAAACTGGCTGCAATAGTGTCTGATCATTGAGGACTGTGTTGGTTAAATGAAAACAAATAGCATTTTCACAAATATGTGTATATGTTTTGACTGAAGTGTGTATGTTTTGACTGAAGTGTGTCATTTTGCAAACAATCTAGGAATTATGCAAATTGAGTGTGGTGTTTGGATAATTGTGATTATATTTTGAAAAAAAGAACCCGGTTTTCAAAATTGCGTGTAAACAATTGAAAAAAACTGTAATACACAGGCATAGGACAGGATAGGATCAGAGAGACACAGTAATTCCTGTTTTTCACCTTTATGAGGCAAAAAAAAAATCTGGCTGGTAAAAAGTCATTGTGGCGGGTGGATTTTTAAATCCACCCACCACAGTGGCTGGTGGTCAAAAAAGTTAACTTCATGCCCTGACTGTGAGTATTGAAATAAATACTGCAGCATCAGTGTTGTGCAGTGCTTGGTAAGTTTATAGTAGGCCTATTTGTGTACATTCTCCCTATATCTCAAACTAATCATGAAGAATGTTGTGGGTTTGTCACTATTTTTTTTATCATCTAAATTATCCCTTACATAACAATGTCTGGCCAAAAATCTAGCACATGCTATTTCCTAAAATTACTTTTTTTACAAATGTGTTTTTTATTTATCACAGCAGTGTGAAACTGGCTGCAATAGTGTCTGATCATTGAGGACTGTGTTGGTTAAATGAAAACTAATAGCATTTTCACAAATATGTGTATATGTTTTGACTGAATGTGTATGTTTTGACTGAAGTGTGTCATTTTGCAAACAATCTAGGAATTATGCAAATTGAGTGTGGTGTTTGGATAATTGGGATTATATTTTGAAAAAAAGAACTCGTTTTTCAAAATTGCGTGTAAACAATTGAAAAAAACTGTAAAAATGAAATTCTTGCAACAAAACCATACACACAAGCACCATTTGAATTACTCTTTCATATATCACCAGCAACACACTGATAGGCTTGATATAAAACACTGCAGTCTTTGTGTTTCTATTTTTATTGTCATTTTCTCAGACTCAGACTTTCTCAGTCTTCTGTAAAACTCAAAAGTAGAATTTCTGCAGTAATCAAACAAGAGTTTTTACAAAATAACAAACATTCTTACAGAAATAAAGAAAAACAGAACCAAATTTAGCAACAAAACAAAAGTACAAAAACAAACAACTACTGGATAAATTGCTATTGGGGAACATATACTTGTTTTGTGTGTGTGTGTGTGTGTGTGGTGGGGGGCTGGGGGGGGCGGGGGGGGGGGGGGGAATCTGGCCACAAGACCTCGTCAACATCACAGGCGATGTCTATTCCACGTCTGACTCCTCTCTCTCTTTGTCCTCCTCTTACAGTTTTTCTCAATTGTTTACACACAAATATTGGTACTTGAGACACAATGACCACAACATGTAACTCGTACACCAACCCCCTGAACCAATTCTGCTAAACTACAAGCACAATTCCTGCTTTACACTCAAATTGCAGTTCTAAAACACACTCTTTTCAAACCACTACACACAATTCTCTGCATTTGGCACAATTTTCATGAAGAAAATCTCTTGTTTTCACAAGGAACACACTGCCATTCAAATATGCACACTGACTCATCACATGGCAAACACCTGTCACACAGATTTACAATTACTGATCAGAGGTTTAGCATAAAAAGGGCAACAGGTGAGCTCTTCTGTGTTGTTTCTGCTTGGCCAGGGAGACATTGCTTGTGATGTGGATGACGTGCTGTGGCCAGACCCAAACACAACAGGATGCAGCAAATGTATACAGTAAATTCTTCTGTTATAATGTATGTACAACCCCAAATCAGAAAAAGTTGGGACAGTATGAAAAACACAAATAAAAAAAGAAAGCAGTGATTTCTAAATGTACTTTGACTTGTATTTCATTGCAGACAATGTGAACACAAAATATTTCATGTTTTGTCTGGTCAACTTAATTTCATTTGTAAATATACATCCTTTCCTGTCATTCAGACCTGCAACACATTCCAAAAAAGGTTGGGACAGGAGCAATTTAGGGCTAGTAATCAGGTAAATTGGTTAAATAATGATGTGATTTGAAACAGGTGATGTCAACAGGTGATTGTAATTATGATTTGGTACAAAAGCAGCATCCAAGAAAGGTCTAGTCCTTTAGGAGCAAAGATGGGCCGAGGATCGGCAGTTTGCCAACAAATACGTGAGAAAATTATTGAAATGTTTAAAAACAATGTTCCTCAAAGAAAGATAGGAAGACATTTGCTTATTTCACCTTCAACAGTGCATAACATAATTAAAAGATTCAATGAATGTTGAGGAATTTAAGTGCGTAAAGGACAAGGGCGCAAGGACAACCGTGATCTCCGATCCCTCAGGCGGCACTGCATCAAGAATCGTCATTCATCTATAAGCGATATCATCACATGGGCTCAGGACTACTTTGGCAAACCTTTGTCAAGTACCACAATATGTAGTTACATCCACAAATGCCAGCTAAAACTGTACTGTGCCAAAAGGAAGCCCTATGTTAACAGTGTCCAGAAGCGCCGTCGACTTCTCTGGGCTCGGAGGCATCTGGGATGGACCATCACACAGTGGAAACGTGTACTGTGGTCAGATGAATAAGTATTTCAGGTATTTTTTGGGAGAAATGGACGCCGTGTGCTCCGGACCAAAGAAGAAAAGGATCATCCAGACTGTTACCAGCAACAAGTCCAAAAGCCAGGGTCTGTCATGGTATGGGGTTGTGTCAGTGCCCTTGGCAAAGGTAACTTGCACTTCTGTGATGGCACCATTAATGCTGAAAAGTACATAGAGATTTTGGAGCACAATATGCTGCCTTCAAGAAGACATCTTTTCCAGGGATGTCCATGCATATTTCAACAAGATAATGCAAAACCACATTCTGCACACATTACAAAGTGCTGGCTGCGGAGGAAGAGGATACGGGTACTTGACTGGCCTGCCTGCAGTCCTGACCTGTCTCCAACAGAGAATGTGTGGCGCATTTTGAAGCGCAAAATGCAACAACGAAGACCCCGTACTGTTGCCCACCTTAAGACTAGTTTGCAGCAAGAATGGGACAAAATTACACCTGAAACACTTCATCACTTGGTGTCTTCAGTCCCTAAACGTCTTTTAAGTGTTGTGAAAAGGAATGGCAACATTACAAAGTGGTAAATGCTTTACTGTTCCAACTTTTTTTGAAATGTGTTGCAAGAACCAAAATAGGAATTTTATTTTTTTGAAACAAAAACAATAAAAATCCTGAGGAACACATTAAATTATGTGCTGTTGTATTGTCTGCAATGAAATACAAGTCAAAGTACATTTAGAAATCACTACTTTCTTTTTTATTTGTGTTTTCCATACTGTCCCAACTTTTTCTGATTTGGGGTTGTAGACCACAGACTGTAGGTGCAACTTTGTGTTGGTTGGGATGTACACTGTGTACATTGTTTTTGTGGGAAAAATAAAATATATTTGTTACCGTGTATTTGTGTGTTCTGAGTATCAAAACAATATTCTCAAATATTTTACAACACACTTGTGTATGTACTGTCTGTAGTAAGTGTAACACTGAATAAAAAAGGCCTAAGTCATTATGATGAATGGAGAAGAAGTGTTTTCCATTAATCATAGTGTTTTCCATTGAGCACATCAGTGTTCAGCTGGTTCTTATAAATGTCTATTCATATGATGGTCTGTGTGTGTCATTTGAAAACAAAATACCATTTTGAGAAGAAATAACATTGTTTTGAATGTAAAGTTTCATTTTGCAGGAAAATTGAGGGGGTTTGCCCGTTGTGTGTGTGTTTTTAGATTTGTGTGTAGAGTTCTGAGAGCATGAGGCATGCTTTCAGAAAATGTGTGTAAACAATCAAGAAAAACTGTACTATGACTCTCATCGCCTCTATGCTTGCAAAGTTCTCAAAATGGCTTACCTGAGGCCTATTTGTAGTGCTAAGCCTCAGACCGATTGGTGTTCTGTTTTCTGTGCAAGTGTTTTCAGGTGTGTACGTCAGTGCCTACAATTGCCAGATGAGTTTTGCATTTTGAACAGTGTTTTCCCAATGACAACAGGAGATTTTGTTTTTGAACAAAGTGTCTAATGTAAGAAAACATGTGTAGTGTTTCGCAATAAGTGTGTTATAGAATTGCAAACAAAGTTAATAATGTGTTTAAGCTATGGTTACACTGTGTTTAAGGTATGCTACAAGAAGTTCAGATATTGAGGCTTTGGTCTAAGCATTCGTTTTTAGTGTGTAAGCAATAGGCAAAAACTGTAATAGCAGCAATAGCAATAGATGCACATTTTTTGATACAAGGTTATGGCTTGATTCCGTGGTACAGCTTCCACAATGTCATTACTTGCCCTAACACACTTTAGTGCCAATAAAACCGCAAACTACATATTACCAACCCTACTCTGAGCCAGCTGCTACAAGCTGGTCTAGTAAATGCCAAAGGTAATGTTATCTAAATTGCTGTTCTCCAAGCATGCACAGCAAAGATGCAGGGGTGGACTAATGGACTGTAGTGCTGGATGGAGGTGGATCGGATTCATAAAGTCAGCTGGTGGGAAATTAATCTCCACAAGGTTAACTTTTAAACTTTGATGATGCTTCAGAGTGCTGGCATTTCAGGACACACAGGACATTTTCAAAGCAGCTAATTTTAAAGATTTTATGTTATTTATTTTTTTTAATTATTTTTTAATGAAGAGAAATTTATGTTCAACCCAAAGTTTTGTGTGGCAGACAAGCATCACAACTGCCTTCTCTGTGATGTAACAATCTAACCATACAGAGGAAACATGAACTACTATTTATCCACATGTTGTTACATGCAGGGTGACAGCTGAATGTTTTTACTGAGAGGAAAATCAGCACCTCTCATTACGCAACTGAAACTGGCTGAATGAAATGTTCTTTAATTGACAGTAGTTTCACTGCAGTCATGTCTGTCTGTTCAACATATTGCTGCCCTCTGTGAGTCTAGGTGCTCTCATTCATAAAAACGTTCTGCCTGCTCCAGAAAAAAAGGTAAAATGCTAGGACAAAGAGGAAACGGGAGAGTGTAGCATAAGGTTAGCGTGGTAGGGCAGTGTTTCTTGGGGTTTGTCTGACAGCCCCATCAAAGAGCCAATCATTGCATCATCTCTGATAATAGATCTGCAGTCTCCACTTGCTCTGCCATTGAGCTGAGTGGGAGACACACTACTGTTTCCATGACAACTGGTGTTCTCGCCTGCACGTAAACACCCAGCTGCAATTCATTTGGCCGCTCTCTGTTAGTCATCCTGTATTGCGTGTACACTTCCTTGGTTAAGCTATGAGATCATATTATTTATAAAACTGGAGAACAAGTGTTTAGAGTGTATATTATACAACAATAGTTATTTTATTCAGAACAGAGGGGTCTTCCTTCTTACATGCACACCTTTTGAATCACTCAACACCATGTTTCCTGGCTGGCCAAAAAAGAACATTTTTAAATCTAGCCTGAGGTATTAGCCCTAATCCATTTGTCTACAGAATAGCTTGTTTTTAGAGGATAGTACCATCTGAATTTTTGGGACTTGCCACATTGACACCTTTTAATTAGTTCTAGTTAGTTAGTTGTAGTTAGTTTCCAATTTGCTATTGCTCCTCACTTGCTTTGTCTTTTTTGTTTTGTTTACCAAATTTTATCTGCTGTAGCCTATCCCTTTCATTTCATTTTGAACCAGCATTATACTCCCCTTAACTGTTACTCTCCAGATACCCACAGGAAGTGTCCACCCAGATAAGACCTTTGCACAATAAAAAATCAAAAAGTCAACTTGGGTTATCTGGGGTAAATTGTGACTCTGATAACATCTGTGTTTGGACCTACAAAAATACAGCTAAATAAATACAAAAGAGTTTGTCATACAGCTAAATACATGAATACATATATTCATTTCATATCTGGCTAAATTCAATGAAAACTGCATTTCCCATAATCCTTTGTTTTGATGTGACTTGTAATGTATTTTTTGACTGGGTAATCTAAGCCAATCAGAGATCACTATATTGGGAAGTAGGAAAAAACGAGGAAGTCTGAGACGACATGTAGAGCATGGTAAAGCACGAGAGAGAAACGTGGTGAGCGAAGCAGAGAAAAAGTAAGTTAATTGTTGAGGTGACTGATGTTTGTAGACTAAAGTACTTCAAATCATTGGCACAAGTATCATTTTGCAGCTAACAGTCGTGTGCAGCTCGCAGTTTGGTATTGTTATCCTGTAGTTTTTAAGTGAAGTTCAGGCAGGTTAGATGCGTTTGTTGTTTTCACTAGCTTTGGAAAATTAAGTGTTAACTGTAAAACGTGGAGTTTAAACTAGCACCGTCGAGAGGGACAGTTGGCTGCAAACGCCAGCCGCAGCTTTCACCGAGGACCAGGAGAGACGAGGACTTCGCTGGAGGACAGTGTTAATTGGCCACTGTGGCTACTGCCTTGTGAGGAGGGACTCCGCCGCTGGACCTGGTTGCCACAAAGACGGGTTGCCTGCTGAACCTTTCCTGCAGCTGTCTCATCAGCCCAACTCATTGACTCTACTCAGCTGCTTTTTCTTCGTTATGGTGGATCGGATGCGTGAGTAACAAAGGTGTTTCTATCAGACACAGTGGCTGTCTCTCAAATCGCCTACTTGCACACTTCACACACTTAGTTTTAAGTATATAGTGTAGATAATGAAAAAGTCAGTGCACTGAAAGTACCCGGATGACCCCCTAAAAAAAGTCAAAAAGTTCAGTGTAGAACGATGGACACTACGCGCACTAAACCTGCGCCATCTTGACTACAAAGCGGAAAGGGGAGGGACCAGGGACGTCGACCGGCAGCTGATTGGACGAACGCGTCACGTGCGTACTAGCTCTCGCGGATTTCACATCCGAGCTTAATGGCGGCCAGATGGCGGCTCGTTTGGAATACGATCTCGAGTTCACCGAAACGTGTTTCTGAAAACATTTTAAGCAAGAAATAGGCCGTGCAGTTGCTGAATCTGTCTTCATTTCAGATCAACAAAGGTCAGTTTAAAAGATTTTCATCAGATTCTGAGAGGCGGTGAGCCGAGCCGACCCCTCGTCATTTCCGGTAAGTGCTTTAACATAAGTGTTCCATTTGGGACAGTACTAACCATTGACAGTGGGCACTACGGCAGTAAGTGGTCAGTGTACATTAGCAGTGTACTGACCAAAGTAGGCGGTTTGAGACACAGCCAGTGTGTCTCAGCTCATTAAAGAATCTGAGGATTCGTTACTTCATATTAGGGATGCAACAATTATAGATTTTGTTGCTATGGTTATAGTTTGAAAAATAATCACGGTTTCACGATTATCACAATTATTATGCATTAATTAATTTTACTGCTAAGGTATGGAATTACATTAACACTCTAGATTTTAATGTGTTATTTATTGCTGTCTTTTAGAAATAACACAGTAACAGTTTTAAATGTTTTGAAACTGATTATAGGATCAATCATCAACCTTTTTAATTCTAATTCATCTGAAAAGTGAATCAGTCACACCACAAACAAAGGCCAAGTTGGCACTGGGCTGGTTGGCCACAACAGTGCTGTCCTTCTTAAGAAGGAGTTTACCCTTTTTGGGCTAGAAACGGCCCTGCTAGCTGGTGTGTCTTTTGGCGCTTACCCACTGCTCAGCTCGGCTGGACTCGATTCGGCAGCGGTGCACCGTCCTCCATTTTCCATTGCAGACTTAGTACCGCCTCATGTGTGAGGCGAGCGTGGTTGGTCGTTATAGTGACGCTGCAGGAAACTGCCGTGACCTAACACGACACACATGCAGAATGTCGAAGTTGTGTTGATTTTGATTCTGTTGACTCTGCTAGCCTGGACGGTCAAAGGTAAAGATAGATACCAGCTACGACCTATAGTTTCGATCTAGACTAAGTGGACAAGCTAGACCATCTCTATATCAGAGGGGGCACCGAGACAAGTGTGGAGGAATTGAACACTGACTGCCACTTCTCTGCTGGGCATCCTGCTAGCCAGTGTGCAGGCATAGGCTGGTGAGCTGGGTGGCCGTGGTTTCCAGCGGGATGTTGGGAGCTGTGTTGTCCTTTCGTTGAGACTTGGCTGGATCCTGGAGCGATGGTGCCATTCAACCGAGTGACTCTTTTTCTGTGGGCCACGTTCTGCTTTATAATGAATCATGCACAAGTTGAAGGAGCTGATGGAGTTACATTTCCCTGGAATTGCACCTTGTACGATTTCATGTGACAAATAAAATTGATTGACTGATCGATTGATAATGGGCTGCAGCAGGTGCCATAGCACTAATGAATGATTCAGAATGACTGATGCAGGACTGATGTGCACATGCATTTATGAATGTTTATATTCATAAATGCATGTGCACATCAGTCCTGCCAGTCCTAGCCAAATGTGACAAAATAACTGTTGACGAACTGTCATGCCATTTACTGTTAACCATTCGGCAGGACAATAGCTGTTGTCACTGTTTGTATTCCTTTCAGGGGAAGTGAACAGGAACACATCCTACTGGATATCCTCTGTTTGGCCTGGCAGACGAGATAGGAATAATTAGCTAGATGAGTATAGGGATGGAAGGAGGAGGAGGAGGAGGAGGACTACACACTCTAAAAGATCCCGTGTAATAATATATCATTCCCTCAAGGATTTTACTGCCTTTTTTTGAGATTGTTACAGCCCAAAATGTCTGATTTTGTGGGAGCTTAAAACGTGATAAAAGTTGCAATGTCTTTTGTATTTTTGTTGCAATGAAGTTGCAAGAGACAGTGAAAATTGTTTTTTCCTGCATTCACCGTGTGTGTGTTTGTGTGTGTGCGCCCGCTGCAGATAGCCGTCAGGATTAAAACAGCAGCAGCTTTCAGCAAAATTGTTACAGTGTACATTGATGATAAAATGTATACAGGTTGGCAGGACTGTCGCCGTATGTTTTGTTGGTAAATGTGAGATGTTCGAGTCACACACATGGTCAGTGGTTCTCAGCATCACATACTGACACAGTCTGCCCCGTGGGATTGCTGTGATTGGTTGAAGTTGCGGGAAACTCCGGTTATTGGTCAAATTCGTAGTAAAGTTGTGGTGATTGGTCAAAATTGCGAGTTACACCGAATTCAGGGTGACTGGTTGAATTTGCATGAATTGTTGCGATTGCGACATCATAAATTCCTGGAGGGACTGAGATATATATATATATATATATATATACTGCATCTACTTTCTATTACACTTAATAGTCTATATATAGACTATTAACTGTAATAGAAAGTAGATGCAGTATATAATAAGCAGCCCTACATATCCTTCAAGTTAAATGTGGCCCGTGGGACAATTGGAAGGAACACAGCAGATGTGTATTGAGTGTATTGACAAATTAAATATTTTTATTTAATCTAGCAACATGTAGGTTGCATTGCTGGTGTTATACAGATGATGTCATACAGCTTATGCCATGTCTGATGTCATAGTGTAAGACTTTTCCTCAAGGGTCCCAATATAAATCAAAGAGGATAATTAACAGGTAAAGGGAAAATGCTGAAAAATTGTGACTTAGTAAAAACAAAGACACTATAGACACAATTTTTCCCAAAACAATATAAGGTCTATTTATGAAATGTACACAACAGTTTTTTTTGGTTTTGCAGAGTCTGTTTTAACCTCCATGTAAGTACTTGCTGTGTGCCTTCCAGATGAGTTTACTGTCTGTGCCAAGGAGCAGGTGTCATCATGTACTGCGACGAGGCTCTGCTGAGTTCACCTGTGTGACTACCCAGTCGAAGTGCAGCAACACAGACAAACCGCTTACTCACCCTCACTTAAGAGTGATGTGATGACTGTCGGTAATTGTAAGTTTAGTCTGTGTCAACTAAAAGCCCATCTGCAGACCCATATTGAGGCTTGACTAACACCTTTTAATGTAGCTGAAATGCCACATTGACAATGATTTGCACAAACAGGTTCACTGCAGCACAGTGAGTCAGTGGATTTAAACATCAGACTTGTCAGTGTGGAGTCAAGGTTCAAAGACATGCAGCTAATGTGAACACAGATTCTTAACTCTAGATGTGAGTGTTAATGTACTGCAATGGTCTGCTGACCTCTCTTAAGGATAAGTACTTATCTATAAGAAGTTGTGAAAAGTAACAAAGTACATTTACTCAAGTGCTGTGATGATGCAATTTTACAGTAATTGTACTTTCCTTAAATATTTCAATTTATTGAAATATTTATTCTTAATACTTAAGTACACTTAAAGGAGTACTCCGGCCAATTTTTACGTTAATCTTGCTAAATATAACTATGCGAGACCTGTCTATAGCAAAAACAGTTAGCGCAACAGCAGCTACATAGACGGAGC
The DNA here is from genome assembly GCA_023631565.1 of Gymnocephalus cernua. Taxonomy (NCBI): domain Eukaryota; kingdom Metazoa; phylum Chordata; class Actinopteri; order Perciformes; family Percidae; genus Gymnocephalus; species Gymnocephalus cernua. Next base: position 15,544,674 of record CM042425.1, read on the forward strand.
TGCTGCAGCTAATGCCCTTTGCTCCCACTTAGCTAAACGGCAGTTATGGGGGCATAAGCTAATAAATAGTGCCTTTGTGTATCTTAACAGGACACAAAATGCAATTAAAATTTCTGTGTAATATGAACAGGGCCCCTACATGACAATAAGATGCATTTTCAACATTCACCTACCCTGTTAGCTGCTAGCTAGCTAGCTGTTGTCTGGGACGAGAGTGTTCAGTTAGGCGTCAGTAATAAACATCATGCAGCAGTCCTGTGTGTATTTGTAGCATATATATGGATATATATGATATATATCCATTTTGTGTGCGATCCATCTGGCGTTGGAGAGTAGTATTCTCTGCCGACAACAATCACGAGAGCGCCCGCTGGTCTGGAGGATGTCCTCCGGATGCCTTCGCGGCACAACACCCACACGAACACCACCAGTTGCCCGAAATGCGTGATCTTGGATTGGAGCAGCTGCTTCATCTGCCTGTTGCCCCTCTGTCTGTCTGTCTGGTTCTTTCCAACTCTTGTGAGGCCAGTTCTTCGTCTGTATACTCGGGTTCGAATAAATAAGGACGACCATCAAACTCAAAAGCCTCTTCCATGTGTTCAATATCTTCGATATTCTCCATAGTTACGTTACTCCAAGCTTCTCCCCTTGTGGACACCTCCGCACTGTACGCTCCACCGACCTACACTGTTATTTATCTTGCTACAACTGAATTCACACGGGACTTCAGCATGAGACTGCCGCTAGTCGTCTGTTAGTGTTTTACTGAACAAGGCACAGGCATAATTCTGCCCGTTTCCATGTAGTTACATAGTCAGTAATATGCTCATAACCACTACAGCGCTCAATTACCTATTTTTGAGGGGAAATAAACCCCAAAAAAATCGCCGTGATTGCATCACCGGTCCTCCGGAGGACAGCCACGACCAGCGGGCGCTCTTGGGATTGTTGTCGGCGCGGCAAGCGAGGACGGCAGGCAGGAAGCAGAAGCAAGGCCGCCGGTTGGACACTACCACAACGATCCCCACAAAGAGAATTCTACTCTCCAACGCCAGATGGATCGCACACAAAATGGATATATATCATATATATCCATATATATGCTACAAATACACAAGGGACTGCTGCATGATGATTATTACTGAAGCCTGACTGAACACTCTTGTCCCAGACGACAGCTAGATAACTAGCAGCTAACAGGGTAGGTGAATGTTGGAAATGCATCTTGTTGTCATGTAAGGGCCCATTTTAATTGCATTTTGTGTCCTGTTAAGATACACAAAGGCACTATTTAGCTTATGCCCCCATAACTGCCGTTTAGCTAAGTGGGAGCGGTGGGCATTAACTGCAGCAGCTCCGTCTATGTAGCTGCTGTTGCGCTAACTGTTTTTGCTAGAGACAGGTCTCACATAGTTATATTTAGCAAGATTAACGTAAAAATGTACGTACATTTTGCTGATAATCTGTCTGTACTTGTACTTGTGTACTAAACTTAAAATTGAACTGCAGTAAACTTTTGAAGGCATAACTGTTACCTGTAAAGGGTTACGTTTATAGTGTGTTATTTTTAATTTTTCACCTAAATAAAGGATCTGAATACTTCATCCACCACTAAATATATAGGTATAATAAGTACTGTGAATCCACACAGGAATGACTGTGCAGAGATTGGGGGGTTTCTGGAGAACTGGGTGTATTGAGAGATAGTTTCGGAGTGATAACTCACCTCTCACTATACACACATGCTGTGTTGGACCCTCTATGGCCCTGAATAGGAATAAACAACTGTACAAAACGACTATAGAAAATAAGAATGGATTTATGTTCATTATCAGCTTGTGAATTTTGTTGGATACGGTCTATAGCACTTTGCAACAATCCCAACTCTCTTTGTTATCAGTAATTGGATAAGAGTGGTAGAAACATTCTAGTTGACTACTCTTCAAAAGCACAAATACCGTCTGCGTAATCATGTCCACAAGCAAGCCTTAAGTCCAGACAAGCCTCTGAGTCCAACCCTTAAACCTTTCATATCAAGAATGAGGAAGATACTTTATGTAGTTGGGCAATCTGTGTGTCTTGCAATGTTTTTATCTAGAGTCTCTAAACTAGAGTCTCTGAAGAATGTGTTGTTCATTGCTCCTTATTTTTCCTAATGTGAGGATCCATTGTTCAAAATCACAGAAGGATAATGATACCATGTGGAGATGCATGCATGTCTGAAGTCATGAGATAGGCATCAGCTATCTTCCTTGTGACATGGGGCGTTAGATATCTATCAGCCTAATGCATTTATCTCAACATCCAGAGATCTCCAATGGGAATACACACAGTGAGAGAAAGAAATGCACACAGAAACACACACACACATATGTCACGGCCTATCCAAACTCTGTGGAAGTATTTTTGGCATCCAGGAGGTGCTGGAAAAAGCACCATAATTATTGTAATTTACTTTAGTCGCTGTCATTGAAATTAAAGAAAAATACCAAGAATAAAGGGGTAATTCAAGTAGTGCATTCACAGTGATGTTATCTGTGAGCAGGGTAATGTTAGTAAGTAAGCTAACATTACCCTGCGTCTGTAGCTGCATGCTACCGGCCGGTAAGCTAGATGTGGGGGGCATTAGTGGAAACAGAAACAAATACTGTGGATTCTGCATTTGATTTTGATTATCCGAAATCGAAAGCTCATTTTGCTCGATTTTCAATTTAAAATCGAAATCGTGACTCCCCTAATGCTAAGTGTTAACATGCGCATGGTGGATCTTCCAGCGGTGGCTTCTGCATTTACAGAGGAACTTTTACCTTCAGTGAGCTGTATGAGGCATTTCTGCTGTTTGTGACAGTAATCCCTTATGTGACTGCAGAGCCTCATCCAGCTGAAAGTGTTTGAAAACTTTAAGGAGTGCATTGGTTCATTCTTGTGACGCTACACTGATGAAGGCAGTGTTATATTTATAATTGATAATCAGTGTATGCATCAGCTGCAAAGTGTCGTACATTTAATTTATTGTTGGTTCGGACATGTTGCTGCTAATGTTTCACTATACGTTGACATTTAATGCAGTTTATTTTGTAGCCTGTTCTTTAATGTAACGGTAGTATTATATATGATCACATTTTCTTTTTATTTAAGTGCATTTTTACACAAATACTTTTACTTGAACAAATTATTTTAAAGAAACTTACTTTTACTGGACTACAATATTGTAGCAGCTACTCTCTCCACCTTTGTCCCTAGCGTGGAGTAGCCAAGATGTTTTGTAGTAATTTTCCTACAGATGTGAGTGTTTCGCTGAAGGATAAAAAAATTGAATTTCAGCACAAGGAAGGGGTTGAGTTATTGTAGTCTCACTTTGCCAGACCATCCACACGCTGTGGAGCGGAGGAGGGTCTTGCTACTTCACATAGCATTCTGGGATGGGAGAAAAACATACTCTGGTTTATTGGCATTTCTTTAAACCAATCACAATCATCAGATTGGACAGATAGTCTAGCTAGCTGTCTCAATTTAACATGCAGAGATCTGAGGAGCAGTTAACCATAGTCCTCATAAATTCACCGGAGTTTAAAATTCCAACAAAGAAAGCGGAAGGAAATGGACATATATGCGTCAGGCAGCATTTCCTGCAGCACCGGAGCAATCCTGGAAGTGGAACGTCAAGGATATAGACTTAGTTCAGAGTAGTGTTTTGTTCAACATAAGCAGATAAAGAAAAGTGTGACTGATTGGTGGAGGTAAATGCAACTGGGTAGGCACTGGAATGACGATGAGGTGATGCAGGAGCCTCACAGCAGAACCTATTAGTCATTAGCTAACTGTCAGAGCCAATTAGGGCAATGCATGTGAATATAGTGGTGTGTATGTGTGCATGCATGTGCGTCACTCTGTTCATGATTATGTTTTTCTAAGGACAGAGGAAAGATAACAGAATAGCCAGTATTCAGTTAATGAAATGATTTCATGTGAGATCTATAAAAGTACAAAATTACTGAGGAAAAGCAGTCATAGTTTTGTGATTCCTTAGAAATACACTGAAGTTGCCCTCACAAATGGCAGATTGAAATGCCCAGTGCTGCTACGTAAATACAACCAAATGGCACGAGAGCCATTTGCCTGCCAAATTTTCGTCGTAGTGGGACACTGTAGTGGGACTACTGTGAAACTAAGGTTGTTAAGAAGGTTCCTTTTGTTTCCTAGAATATACTGGAGAGACAGAAGTTCACTACAAGTGCAGCTATGATCAGCTTTTGCAAGGCTCTGAAAGACACCAGCAGAAATGACAGTTCATTATTCGACTGTGAGACCAATATTAAACTCTTCTTCACAACTTCAATAGCTTTTTCTCATGTTTATGCTGAATCATTGAGACTGCAAAGGAATTGGATGAGAGCTGACTAGACAGCTAACTGATAAGCACATTTTCTGCATCACTATCCCAAGCACAAGTACAAAATATCTCTTAACATTAAGGCAACTGTAATTGCTTTATTGTGGTTAATAAATCACTGCTCAATGCTTTACAAATAAATAATGAACACAAAAAACATATGGGTTGCCAGGTGGTGATTAAAGTGAAGCAGTTATTTGGTGCTAACCAAGCCAAAATAAATTAATTGGTGACTAACAAAGGCCACCCATGAGATGTTATAGTCATGCCCTCCAATGCTCTTAGGTGTCTGAGACGTGCAAACATGCCTGATATTTGTTTATTGTCTTCTGCTGTGAATGGTCAAATAAGAGCTGTCACACTGTAACTCCAGCCAACATCAGGATAGAAATTAAAGTAAAGTATTACCAAGATGTTCTCCAACAATAGACATCTGGCCTAACATCACTGCAGACCTGATGGTTATTGCAAAAAGGAAACATCATGACCATGATGACTCTGCTGCAAGATACCCACATCTTCAGAAAATAGGGAAGGAGTTTTCTAATCTTTAATGCTTTGATTCAACATGTAAAAACCATAAGACAGTTTTAATTGACAACTTTCCTTTACAATGTATGAATAATGTAAAATGATCCCCTCTCGCTCTACTTACACTAATATCTGTAACTGTAGATTGTTGGTGGTACATAAAAGGGTCTGCACCTGCAGATCAGTGAGTGAGTAAGCAATCACACCTTTCCTTCCAGCAGGAAAGAGTTGGCTGTCTAAGCACAAGGCTTCCTGCATCCTAAATGTACCCAATAGTGGTTTTCCTGCCGGACTGTTTCCTGAGTTAATGAGCCACTCTTGCAATGGAAATGTGCAGCTGCTGAAACCTTGCTTTGTGTTTTACATTCAGCAAAACTGTTTTTTTTATTTCACATTCCTTTAATAAGTTAACATTGACTTTATTTCATCTTTTCAATGAGCCACACTAAAATCAGTCTTGGTTAACAACCTGCTCACTCGCCCTTGCTCTCTATCCGTCACACACAGTGTTTACCCTTCGACCAGTGGGTGGAGCGGATTTAGCTACGCTTCCTGCACAACAGGAAGCAGGAGAGCAGTGCAAGAGAGACGGGAAGGGCTCGGAAGAGTTGATAGATGAGCTTGTTTTACCCCATTGTCTCTGCTTTCCTCGACAGGTGCACTTGAGCTTTTTTGCAGGATAACAAAAACAGCGCAGTGACTTTTCTGTTTGTTTTCAGAAGATTAGACATTTTAGTGTGGAAGGGTTTTGTGGGTTGAACTGTACAGGCAAATACTGCAGTTATGTACATACAATCGTTTATCTGAATGTTTCTCTGCAACAAAACTGCAATGTTCCCATTAAATATGACAGGGAAGCAGTGGTGAAGGAACATGACACAGTACTAAAAGAACTGGTTACTGCTACTTTACTATTTTATATTTTTCTAAATGTCAAAGAAATCCTCCATTACTAACTACTGCACATGTTCAACCCCTTCCATTAACCTTAATACATTACCTGATCAATAAGGTAAATCCTGCTAGTTTAAACAGATTACTTTAATCTCAGTAAAATTCTGTCACCCTCACATGCAAAACACTAAATGACATCTAGCAATGTTTACTTGAAAATGTGAGCCAGTTCTTCTCACAGCTGAAAGCAAACCTCACAGGTGCAAATCAAACAGTTAATTCTCATAAACACTTATATAGGCCTACCACATGCAGTTGCATGTTATCATACAAGAAAGTATCATGAAATCTCAGTACTAAAATACATGTTGTATTTATTGTTTTTTGTGTGAGGAATAATGTGTGCAGATTATTCAGAAATGTTATATTACTGTTAATTATAAATTCACTGCAGTAAAATATCTATATGCACCATTACCAGTGTAGTAAGTACGTAAGTAAGAATGTAGTATTGACTAAGACGAATGGTTATCAAGTTGTAAAATGAATGTTATGGCATTAAATGCAGATCATCAACCTAGGTTGTGTAAGTTGTTTGCTTTAATTAAGGAGGTGTCTTACTCTACGTTCTGCTCCAACACATTGAAGCTATGTGGTTGTTTGCGATATGATACATGTGTAAAGCTCAGTGTTTGTGTTGGCTCAGTTGGCTGCTCTGCTTGGACTTGATTTTGAGCTTCAGCTACAGTAAATGTCTGGGCATGTCTGACATGCATACAAGATTAAAAGCAAGAATAAATTCCTAAACTGTTTGTCAAGCAGCTCATACATCTTGCACATTGCCCTGCTCCCCTTTTTACTTTCAGAGTGCAGGTTCAAAATAAAATCTCATAAACAGAACACATGTAATGTGCAATTTATTGACAAATGCAATTTATTGTCACATTGCAATTATTTCCAAATTTAGAAAACGATTACTTCAAATACAAATAATTTACAGTATCTCTTTAATCAGACAACAGATTTTGAAAGAAGAAAGAAGAAAACGCCCATCCACACACATTTCAACATTTCATTGTGTTTTCTGTAGCATCATTATTGCTCTGAATACCTTTAGCGTGTTCGTACCAGTCATCAGTTGCTTAATGGCATACCAACAATGCCAAAGCTGACTCACTTGTTTATAGCAGGCAGATAAATGATAATTAAGTTTGGCACCAACCTTAACTTGAAGTATGTTTAATGTTATGCTTTAAAAAAAATCAAACACTCCAACAACCTACAGTACAGTACATTCTGCATTTGCTTACTAATGACAAGTGTTGCTCACACCCCAGGCTTCATAAAGAGGAACATTTGTCTGATTTGTCCAAAAACTGCACTCTCACCGGACCACAGCTGGAAATTACTTTGTCACGGTAGCTCAGTCTGTAGGGAACCGGAGGCGTGCTGGTTCAAGTCTCCGTACGGACCAAAGTACGGAGTGTGGATCTCGTGCTGAAGAGATGCCAGTTCACCTCCTGGGCACTGCCAAGGTGCTCTTTAGCTAGGCACCGAAACCCCCCCCCCCCCCGACCCCCAACCGCTCAGGGCGCTGGTACAGCACTGGCAGCCCACTCACTTTGATGTCTCAATTTGTGCATGAATAGGTCCTGAGCATGTGTGTGTGTGTATTTCAAGCCTGTGTGTTGATTTCTAACAAACAGAGTGTAAATTGTAATTTCAATAAAAAAGTATAAATTAAATAAATTACTTGGAAAGCTATGTGGGGATATGATTCTTTTCATGCAGGTGAGCTAGAGGTCTCCATCTGAAGAGGCAGTATGATTGCTTTGTGCGTTACTGAATAAGGTGATGTACAGGCCTTAAAAATAAAACTCAAGCAGCAGATGTTGGGGTCATACAATGCATGGAGGCAGCCAGTCTGATGCTGATCGTGATGTGTGTTTCTACTTTCTGGGCTGTACATACAGATATAGAAGCACCACTTGAACTCAATGACAAATGCTCAATGCTGGGAAGTGAACATTTCTGGGTAGCTAAGCAATACAGTTTTCCTGGTTAATTGTACTGATTCTATTGAGTAGCAGAGAGCAACAAAGGGATAAGTGATGTGGTGGGTCTGATAATGGCCTAAAATAAAAATATGAAATAGGTAAAAAAACTACAGTCTGAGATATTTGAGATCAGGTTGCGTATGTCAGACAACCCTGAGTTGTTTTGCTGAAGGCCTCTTCGCTGGCACCCCAACTGCACTGACGTACTGGCTCTGTTCAAATGAATGAGAGGACTATGTTTTTTCATGCAGGGGAGGCCTTTGGGGCATGGCTACTTGCTGACTTGTCAATCGTGATAGAGGCTTAGCAATTTGTATCCATGGCAATAAATAGCCGTGAACTGGTGTTTGGGTGTTCATCTTAAACTTTGACCCTCTCACTGTGTGTTTTTGTGCATGAATAGGTCCTGAGCATGTGTGTGTGTGTGTGTGTGTGTGTGTGTGTGTGTGTGTGTATTTCGAGCCTGTGTGTTGATTTCTAACAGAGTGTAAATTGTAATTTCAATAAAAAGTATATATTAAATAAATTACTTGGAAAGCTATGTGGGAATATGATTCTTTTCATGCAGGTGAGCTAGAGGTCTCCATCTGAAGAGGCAGTATGATTGCTTTGTGCGTTACTGAATAAGTTGATGTACAGGCCTTAAAAATAAAACTGCGTAACTGATGCTACGCCTATTATTCTTACAATCTATGCCATAGACTCTGTGGTTTGACTGCACACTCGGCATCCTGTAGTATCAAATCACACTTGTTGTTACTCCCAGTAACCACGGGTGTTGCCCAAATCAACTAAGACTGAAATCTTAGGATTAAAAATTGAATGCATTTCAAGAGACTATGTTCCAAAGTTAAAATGACTGAGCAGCGGGCAACTTGCAAGTTACGCATGAGGACTCTACTGAAAGTGATACGTAGCTGAGATCACACAGTTTGTGTGCTTACATCTCTGACATCTGAAAAATCGAGCCGTGAGCTGTGAACTGGTGCCTCATGGGACAACAGGAACAGAGAACAGATTTGTGTGTGTGTGTGTGTGTGTGTGTGTGTGTGTGTGTGTGTGTGTGTGTGTGTGTGTGTGTGTGTGTGTGTGTGTGTGTGTGTGTGTGTGTGTGTGTGTGTGTGTGTGTGTGTGTGTGTGTGTGTGTGTGTGTGTGTGTGCGTGCGTGCGTGTGTGTGTGAGGGTCAGATACTGCTTTTGTTTCCCGGCTTGACTGCTTGAGAGTGAAAAACACTGATGCTGGGCTCCTGCAGCAGCACTGAAATTATCATGTTTCCCAAGCAGGAGCTAAATCACCCTGCTTTGCTTGAGTTGGCATTGATGTGAGAATTAGCATCTTCTGCTCTACTGAAATTTTGAATTGTCTTTTTGCAAATGCCATCTGTGTTACTAAGATACAGCAGGTATTCAGTAAAAAAAAAAAAATGATTGCAGCCCAATGCAAAAGTAGTGCTTTAAGTATATATGGATTTCACATGAAATTCACAGTGGAATTGTAAGTACTTGCATGACACAAATAGGTTTATAAAATTTGGTAAATAAAGCTGTTGTGATTCCAGGGTGATTGTCAAGATGATGTGTTGTGCTGTGTTTTTCCTTGTTTTTTTGCTTTGTCATGATGTGCAGTGTTGTGCTGTTGAACCCTGTGTTATGTGTTGTGCTGTGTCATGATGTCTTGGGTCTGTGTTGTCCTGTAGGACTTATCAAGGCAGACACTCAGACAGGCTGCATTACAGCTATAATGAAATCTGTCAGTGCCGACTGCACTCAGGGGCAGCTCGCAGTGAGCAGCACTACTTACCACCACACAGGACAGGCAGAGGGAGAGAGATAGTGGGGGGGGGGCATGAGATATAGAGGTAGGTAGAGATTTAGCAGAGTTTATGTGTGAGGTTGTCTGCGTATGTGTGTCTGTTTGAGTAATTACACACTGATGAGTAAAGCGCTCTGCCGTGCTGGGGTGCCTTACTCCAGTGGTTCAAACTAGAGGAGCAGACAGCCACAGCTTCCCTGCTTAGACCGACTGGGACTGAACAGAATACTAATGTGCACAGGAGGCAGAGGGAGAGATAGAATGGACAGGGTGGTGAGGGGATTAGAAATGGAGAAACAGGAAGCTAGTGTGAGAGGAAAAACAGGGAGAAGCATTAGAGACTGGGTGCTAAAAGAAATCCCTAAATCTGAAAAGACTACGAAGGATTAAAGAAAGGAAATGGTAAAGAAAAGGGAGGGGTCATGGAGGTGCATGAGTCATAAAAATACCAAACATGAGTGAGTACAGGGATTATCAGAGCATAATGCAGTGATGTGACATATAGGTGTGAGACATGCTCACAAAGGCCACATTTTTTCACCAACCAATCAGTGTCATATGACTGTATTTAGTTCAGGTCATGTAACAATTAGAGTTTGTGAGCAAGGAACTACATTAAACAGGACCGGATATGTATACTTTATAAAAAGTGAGAGTTCATGGGATTTTTATGGCTCCCTGTGAAGTAGGCCTGGGCATCGTTACATTGTTAACCCAGTACCAAGTAGTATGGAAACTTCTCCAGTCAAACAATAACTTAATTTGATCCGTTTTGTACATATCTAGAAAAAGAGACTATTTGTATATTTTTGCTTGCAGCCAATCACCACAAGCGTTCTTCAATTTAATGCGACATGTGATTGGCCCACTACCGCAGCAACTACAACCCATACAGTCTGTGGTGTGGTGAAGTCGAGCACGGCGTATTTGACAGAGTTGGCAGTTCAGCGTTCCGAGATGCTTCCATTCACATGATGGGTATCGAATTACTGTAAGTAGAAAAAAGGTATCAAATAAAGTACTCTATTTGTATCAGTATCACTTTAAGGATACTGGTATTGGTACTGGTATCCCATTTTTTTAAGATACCCAGCCCTACCTAACGTGAGATGACACAGGTTCTGTCTTTGTTTTGATTTAGATTCCTTATTCAGTTTGTACCTGCAAGGAAAAGATTACACCCAGGATACATTAAAATGATTACAAATGCCATTTTAAACATTTGGTTATATGTTAAGAACAAATTTAAGTATTTAAATGCTTCCTCTATAAAAAGCTGCCATTGCAAAAGACACTATGTTAGGATTTGTAGAATATCTGCGTATGAATCATTAAAATAGCTCAAATATTACAAAAGCATGTGACAATGAAAGATAGTCTGAGAACAGAAGGTGAGAGAAAGTAGCCTGGAGTAATGCGTTGAATACAAATCCTGATGGCATCTCACTTTCCACTGTGCTTCTGCTCCATGTATCGCCTCTCTACGGACGACCACTGAAAGCAATTCGAGTTAACAATTCAATAACAAAACAAAGTGATGGATTGTTCAAGTCATATCCAATTGGGTAAGTAGCAAGGATGGTTGCATAGTCAAGGAGAGAAAATGACATCATGCTTACTGCTTAGCATGCCATTCATTTTCAGCATGTCACTTACGTAATAACGATCACTGCAGTGTGAAATTGTTGAGCTGCATTTCCCGAATACCAAAGCAGGTACGTTCTATTGTTCATGGATTCCAAACATTACCACCATTCTCATGCAGGGAGTTTACATGGCGTGACATTTTCATGAGTATGTTACTTTTGTACTGGTTCATTCTCCGACTGACCTGACATTTTATGCTCTATTACCAAATGCAGCCCTTCATTTTCCATTAAAATGTCTGTGATTGTATTTGTACTGATATATACATCTTTCGTCCCTGCTTCTGGCCTTTGTCTGAGTTGCGTAGCAACTCCTGCGATGATCAGTGCAGGTTACATTGTCGTGGCACACATTATGCAATACCAAGAGAAGAATTCCTCTTGATCTGTTTATTGAAAGTCAAATTAATATTAGCCATTGAACTACACAGGTTTCACCTTTATTTACTCATCATAATTGGAGGCTGGCATCCCCTGCGGTACCGCTGTTCTCTTTTATGTGATAAAAGATTTTTTTTGTTTTTATTGTGATAAAAGTACCATATGAGATTATAACTTAATCCAAATGATTTTGTGTGGCGAAAATGTTCACCAGGTGCTTCCTGTGTATGTCTGCTCACACACAGCTAAAACATATACATCAATGTAGGCTAAAAGGCTTGGCCGCATTATGAGACAATGGCTCCCTGACCAAGGCACATACAGCACCCCCAGAGCTATTCTGCTGTCAAATATATTTAATTTAAATTATTTTACTCATTTTATTTTACTGTAGCCCAACTGTGATCAGTGAAGCTGTATTTTGTAGGGGAAAAAGACTGTATCAGCAAACACTCAATGTCTAAGGATCCAAAGCAAAACGTAAATATGAGGTGTTAATAGCAGTCACTTTAGACAGAGGCTCTGGCTTCGTACACTAGAAAACAAAACACCAGTGGTAGAAACACAAGGCTAAAATGTGTTCCTTTATAGTGTTAAAGGGTTGAAATGTTGTAATGGACATTGAAATCAATCAGAAGCAAAGATTAATCTCTGAGAACTCAGAGGGCAACATTACCAAGACATCCTCCCTCACTTGTCACAGCTGCCAAATCCACAGCATTATTAGACTCCCTGAGAGACTGGAAAGTAAACCTTTATCAAACAGTTACCATGACGAACTCCACCAGTGCAAGTCACAACACAGTACACTTGCTTTAGATCATGATAACTCAGGTTCCTGTTGCTGTGTCCATGGTCAATTACAGCCTCCCCTGCTTACATAAGTCGCTGCTTGTGTTGGCAATGCAGCATTTCATCACTCAAAAAAATAAAATAAAATAAAAGCCTTGCTCGACACCAATGATAACAATAATGCTGTGGAAATGTAATATGATAAAGACAGCTAACGACGTACTATGCAGATGAGGAAGATTATGCAGACTATGCCATGATGAAGATAATAGTGTAACTAGGTTATGCAATTTGAATGAAAATGTTGGGAATAATGAATATATCAAATATGATGTCAAGAATGATGACATAATAGTATGTACAATGATGATAATATCATTAAAACAATTTCAAAACAAGGTTGTAGTATGGATAAAGTATGATAAAGACAGCCAATGACAGACAATGCTGAGATGACTAATTATGAAGATATAATTAGTTTTTGTAGTTTAATGATGATATAAAAATGATGTAAATAATGATGAAAGTAATAAAGCCAATGGTAATGATAAATAATAATAAATATAAAGATGATTATAATGATGGTGATCAGGGAGAATTTGTTGTTGTTGTTGGAATTTCTTATAGTATTTTTTTCTTCCCATTGTGGAAACTGCTTCATGCCAAACAGGGGTTGTTTATCTGTTCATAAATAAAAACTATACTATCAAGGGTAATGCATTTGTGTCTTATTACTGGATGTGAAACAGTAATATCCTGCTATTCATGCTGCACAGAAAATGGACCTTTTCACTTGAAAGTGGCTGCCAATGTTTACATGTTTGTGCAATGCTATTAATGCTGGTGGACGTAAAGTTCAGTCTACACTTGCAGTTACTGTCTGTTCCACTGTAGCCTTGGTCCCTACAGCCACACAGACACTTTGTCAAGAGTTATCATATTCAACCACCAAGCAACACTAGCCACTCTTGCCCCATGTGGGCGGTTACTTAACACTTTTGGTTAACACACAGATACACGGTGACATGTAGTCATACACACACATGGACAAACAGAGTGCAAGTGCACAGACACATGCTGCACACGCATTCACGGTATGTCCTTCTCCCTTTCTATTTTTTTCTTGCACCCACACACAGACACACTCACACACACGTATACATTCACACAGAGGTGGAAAGTAAAAAATACTGTAAATCAGCATAGTTTTGAGGTACTGGCACTTTCACTCAACTAATGTAAATTTTAGGGTGAAACATTGTACATCTACATTGGTTACAGTAATCTGATGGTTAGTTTACAGTAATAAAGTTTTACATGAAAAACGTGCAATTGCTTCATTAAATGTAATGTACAGATCACAGAAATGCAACAATGACAAGTTGCAATAATTTAATACTTTGGTCATAGTTAGCGCTTTCACTTTTTACATTTGACTGCCAAATGTTTTTAGCAGACTTTAGCAGAGTACTTTTTCTGTCCTTTACTGAATACACAGAAACACACAGTGCCAGTTGCTTCCACCTCTCTGCCCTTGCTGACTGCTCTTTCCTATAGACTGAGACCTTGTACTTTTCTACCTTTTTTGTAGGTAGAATCAAAAATATATTTATTTTCAATACATCCAAGTGGCTCTTTCCAGCATCTTACAACTGCCAAATAGTTATTGTTAAAGACATCCTACAACATGTACAACATGTGTCTTTGTCGGCCAACTGATGTGTGGTTGACCGTCAGTGGTCTTTAACTGAATCAGGGGCTTTCTGGTGTGGTGAATTTCCTCCACTAACCACAGGGTTCAGGACAACAAGCCCCTGTGTGTGTTGTCTAGCCAGCTGCACACTACGTTTTAATGAGGACACGTGTATCCCGGTAAACAGAGGTGGGAGCCAGATGATGGGTTGACGAGGGACTAGTGTGTGGGTAAACACGATAGGGAGCAGGTCTGGATAATGCTGGCTACATCAGGCATAGTACGAAACAAATATTTACAAACCCAAGCTGTCATTAATAAACCATTTTTTACAATAGCATGGTAAAATTACACTGCTTTGTGTAATCCATAGTGGGAATATGTAGCAAAAATTGTTAAGCACTGTGTTCCTCCTATGAGCCATTATGCCAGCAGATGTTCAGACAGCGGATGTGCTGCAATCAGTGAGTTGGATTCGGCATGCAAAAGATTTTTTTTAAGGAATTATTTTAAGAAACCTGTATGTAAGAATATCCTGATACATCAACGTTTATATATCTCTTCTCCATGCTTCTTTTCCTAGGTTTAAGTATGAACAGTGAATGAGAACAGCCCGAGTGCAGCAGTGTTATTTTATAATTTAATTTTGCATGCTGTGAACAAAATGAAATCCATCTGTGGTGACAAAAAATTGTCTTAACCAGTTACAGCCCATGACTAAGCATAATAGATTGTAGAGAATAGAACAATAACAGGTTGTGATAAAGTGAAAATACCTACATGGTGGAAGCCAAGAACATTGCATCCCCACCTTCTCTCTCTCTCTCTCACTCTCTTTCACTCTCTCTCTCTCTCTCTCTGTTTCCACCATAGTTGCCACTGATGACTCAGAGCGCACCGGAAGCTCAGCTGGATACTATGGGATAATACAGAGAACAATGACTTTTAATAAGCTTTACCTATGCACTTCACAGGCATGTATTGTTGACAATGTCAGTGAAAGGATCTCAAAGAAATATCTGAGAATACCTAGATTGTTGGATCATTATTATTGTATATAGGCTAAGTAAGCATTTTCATTATGGTTAAACAGAATTGATAAAATACACAGAAATTGCATATATATATATATATATATATATATATATATATATATATATATATATATATATATATATATATATCTCCGGGAACCATCACCTTATCGTGGTGGAGAGGTTTGGGTGTCCCTATGAACCTGAGGGCTGTGTTGTCTGGAGCTTTGTGCTCCTGGTAGGGTCTCCCATGGCAAAGTGGTCTCAGTTGAGGGGCCAGACGAAGAATGGTTCAAAAAACCCTATGAAAAAACGAGGAAGGGATAGAGAGACCCTGCCCGGAGGAAGCCCGGGGCCCCCGTCTGGAGCCAGGCCCAGAGGGAGGGCTCGTCAGCGAGCGTCTGGTGGCCGGGTTTGCCACGGAGCCCGGCCGGGCACAGCCCGAAAAAGCTACGTGGCACCTATCTCTCCAGCCCATGGGCCCACCACCTGTGGGAGGAACCGCTGGGGTCGGGTGCGCTGCCACACGGGTGGCGGTGAAGGTCAGGGGCCTCGACGGACCAGACCCGGGCAGCAGAGGCTTGCTCTGGGGACATGGAATGTCACCTCGCTGTGGGGGAAGGAGCCGGAACTTGTGCGTGAGGTGGAGCGCTACCAGTTGGATCTGGTGGGGCTTACCTCTACGCATAGTCTCGGTTCTGGAACCGTACTCCTGGAGAGGGGTTGGACTCTTTTCTTCTCCGGAGTTGCCCAGGGTGTGAGGCGCCAGGCGGGTGTGGGGATACTCACAAGTCCCCGGCTGAGCGCCGCAACGTTGGAGTTTACCCCGGTGGACCAGAGGGTCGCCTCCCTACGCCTGCGGGTTGTTGGGGGGAAAACTCTGACTGTTGTTTGTGCATATGCACCAAACAAGAGTTCAGAGTATTCGGCCTTTTTGGAGACCTTGAATGGAGTCCTGTATGGGGCTCCGGAGGGGGACTCCATAGTTCTGCTGGGGGACTTCAACGCACATGTGGGCAATGACGGAGATACATGGAGAGGCGTGATTGGGAGGAACGGCCTCCCTGATCTAAACCAGAGTGGTTGTCTGTTATTGGACTTCTGTGCTAGTCATGGATTGTCTATAACAAACACCATGTTCGAACATAGGGATGCTCATAAGTGTACTTGGTACCAGAGCACCCTAGGCCGAAGGTCAATGATCGATTTTATAATCGTTTCATCTGATCTGAGGCCGTATGTTTTGGACACTCGGGTGAAGAGAGGGGCGGAGCTGTCAACTGATCACCATCTGGTGGTGAGTTGGGTCAGGGGGTGGGGGAAGACTCTGGACAGACCTGGTAAACCCAAACGGGTGGTGCGGGTAAATTGGGAACGTCTGGAGGAAGCTCCTGTCCGACAGACCTTCAACTCACACCTCCGGCGGAGCTTTTCGTGCATCCCTGTGGAGGCTGGGGGCATTGAACCTGAGTGGACAATGTTCAAAGTTTCCATTGCTGAAGCTGCGGCAGGGAGCTGTGGTCTTAGGGTCTTAGGTGCCTCAAGGGGCGGTAACCCTCGAACACCGTGGTGGACACCGGTGGTCAGGGAAGCCGTCCGACTGAAGAAGGAGTCTTTCCGGGATATGTTATCCCAGAGGACTCCGGAGGCAGTTGCAAGGTACCGAAGGGCCCGAAGGACTGCAGCCTCTGCCGTGAAAGAGGCAAAGCAGCGGGTGTGGGAGAAGTTCGGAGAAGACATGGAGAAGGACTTTCGGTCGGCACCAAGGCGCTTCTGGAAAACCGTCCGCCACCTCAGAAGGGGGAAGCGGGGAACCATCCAAGCTGTGTACAGTAAGGATGGGACGTTGTTGACCTCAACTGAGGAGGTAATAGGGCGGTGGAAGGAGCACTTTGAGGAACTCCTAAATCCAGCTGATGCGCCCTCTTTGTTAGAGGCAGAGCTGGAGGATGACGGGGGATTGTCGTCAATTTCCCTGGTGGAGGTCACTGAGGTAGTCAAACAACTCCACAGTGGCAAAGCCCCAAGGATTGATGAGATCCGTCCAGAAATGCTGAAAGCTCTGGGTGTGGAGGGGCTGTCTTGGTTGACACGCCTACTCAACATTGCGTGGAAGTCTGGGACAGTGCCTAAGGAGTGGCAGACCGGGGTGGTGGTTCCCCTCTTCAAAAAGGGGGACCAGAGGGTGTGTACCAATTACAGGGGTATCACACTTCTCAGCCTCCCTGGTAAAGTCTACTCCAAGGTGCTGGAAAGGAGGGTTCGGCCGATAGTCGAACCTCAGGTTGAAGAGGAACAATGCGGATTCCGTCCTGGGCGTGGAACAACGGATCAGCTCTTTACTCTAGCAAGGATCCTGGAGGGAGCCTGGGAGTATGCCCATCCAGTCTACATGTGTTTTGTGGATCTGGAGAAGGCATATGACCGGGTCCCCCGGGAGACTTTGTGGGAGGTGCTGCGGGAGTATGGGGTGAGGGGGTCCCTTCTCAGGGCCATCCAATCTCTGTATGACCAAAGCGAGAGCTGTGTCCGGGTTCTCGGCAGTAAGTCAGACACGTTCCAGGTGAGGGTTGGCCTCCGCCAGGGCTGCGCTTTGTCACCAATCCTGTTCGTAGTATTTATGGATAGGATATCAAGGCGTAGTCGTGGTATGGAGGGGTTGCAGTTCGGTGGGCTGGGGATCTCATCGCTGCTCTTTGCAGATGATGTGGTCCTGATGGCATCATCGGCCTGTGACCTTCAGCACTCACTGGATCGGTTTGCAGCCGAGTGTGAAGCGGCTGGGATGAGGATCAGCACCTCTAAATCTGAGGCCATGGTTCTCAGCAGGAAACCGATGGAGTGCCTTCTCCAGGTAGGGAATGAGTCCTTACCCCAAGTGAAGGAGTTTAAGTACCTTGGGGTCTTGTTCGCGAGTGAGGGGACAATGGAGCTGGAGATTGGTCGGAGAATCGGCGCAGCGTGGGCGGTATTACATTCTGTTTATCGCACCGTTGTGACGAAAAGAGAGCTGAGCCAGAAGGCAAAGCTCTCGATCTACCGGTCAGTTTTCGTTCCTACCCTCACCTATGGTCATGAAGGTTGGGTCATGACCGAAAGAACGAGATCCAGGGTACAAGCGGCCGAAATGGGTTTCCTCAGGAGGGTGGCTGGCGTCTCCCTTAGAGATAGGGTGAGAAGCTCAGTCATCCGTGAGGAGCTCGGAGTAGAGTCGCTGCTCCTTCACGTCGAAAGGAGCCAGTTGAGGTGGTTCGGGCATCTGGTAAGGATGCCCCCTGGGCGCCTCCCTAGGGAGGTGTTCCAGGCACGTCCAGCTGGGAGGAGGCCTCGGGGAAGACCCAGGACTAGGTGGAGGGATTACATCTCCAACCTGGCATGGGAACGCCTCGGGATCCCCCAGTCAGAGCTGGTTAATGTGGCTCGGGAAAGGGAGGTTTGGGGTTCCCTGCTGGAGCTGCTCCCCCCGCGACCCGACCACGGATAAGCGGACGACGATGGATGGATGGATGGATGGATGGATATATATATAGAGAGAGAGAGAGAGAGAGAGAGAGAGAGAGAGAGAGAGAGAGAGAGAGAGAGAGAGAGAGAGAGAGAGAGAGAGAGAGAGAGAGAGAGAGAGAGAGAGATGCACACCATAGTCATTGATACTGTCTGACATTTCATACAATAGAATGTACCCATGATGTGTAACAGGCTAATAGTCTGCAGACGTGCTAGCGTCTTTGTGAGGCTATTCGTACACAGTGGTGCGTTGCTAACTTGTTAGCATGCTCCTACTGTAATACAACACTAACTTATTTAACTAACTTAACACAAAGTACAGCTCAGGTTGATGGGAAAGACATTAGTTTAGCAGCAATATGGTAAAAAAGCATTGGACAATTAAAAAAATACCCCTGATGATGGTGCTATATAGAAAGGTAAAGGGATCGCAAATGTTTTTATTATTTATCCTGAGGGAACATGAATGCATGTACATTTGACTTATTGAAACAAGTATTAACGTCATGGTGGCGCTACAGGAAAAGTCAGAGATCGCCAAAGTCAGTAGGATTCATCCTCTGGGGACCATAAATGTGTGTACACAATATCATGGTAGTTCATCCAAAAGTTAAAATGACCTTTTCCCATCCAACATGTGCTCTTTGAAGTTCATGATTTCTGATGTCATGACAGTTTCAACTGATGGTTCTGCTTAAACACATGCTGCCGTACTATCCTGCAGGTACCACAGGGACTTTCCAGAGGGAGTGGTAGTGTTTATTTCTTTCACTGTTTGTTTCACATTATTGTTTTGCTCCTCCAGCTGCACACAGTCAGTGGGAACCAAGGCCTGGAAGGCCCTCCCCTTCCTTTCCTCCCTTTGCTCTTTTTACCAGCCTCAACCCCCTTCCTCTGTGTTCAAAACATCCCTAGAAGAAAGGCAATTTCTGCCTCTTAGAATAACCTCATCCATTGTTTTCCGGGCTTAATGCTGCAACATCGTTTAACATTAAAACACTGGATGACGTTAGACTGTATCTTGTAAACAGCTAGAAAGAAAACCTGCAGTCCGTTGACAGAAAACTGCACTGAATCACAGTATACTCTCAACCTATGAATTATTACCACTTGCTCTGGACACTACTGTATGTTGAGCCAAACTGTGCTTGAATACATTGACAAAAAAAATCAAAGATTTATCAAAAGTTGTTGTGCTAAAAACAAATTATCCAGAGGCTGGAGCCATATTTTTTTAAAGGCTGTAGATCAACATCTGGATTAGTTGTGTGCAGTTGGAGAAAAACAATTTCCAAACAATAAGTCCATTCAACAAATCCTCATCATGTTTTGTTTTAGGACTTTTTGACCTCAGCTGTTGCAGAGATACGTGAATCAGACCTTGGAGAACCAGACGAAGGCGAGTGTCACAATGTGATTTGTAATTTAGCATCTGTCCCGGCATGCCGCCATTATACGTTTTGTGGATAGAGCAGTATTTATGTATTACCCTACGCAACTTCATGTATGTAAATATATTTAGTCTCTGGTTTGCATGCGTTTATGATGCAGACTTTGAATTGCCCATGTGAAAACCATGAAGCTGTGCTTAAAATTGCTCCCTTGTTCACATTTACAGTACATCTACAAGTAGGGAGTAATTTTGGACTGAATTAAAGGATGGTGCACACTTCCTGTTAAAGCAGGCAGTTCAACATTCTCCAAGAATATCTGGTTAATCTGTACCACCTGATGCTCATTCAAAAAGCAGAATGGTATTTTTTAGGTAGGGAGAATTACCTTGCACAACCTTACCTGCAACAGTGACATGTTGTATGTGCATTTACTTGTGCTGGTGTTTCCTGCTATATGTTCCCATTGAATAATCTAGTCACACTCTCTCTCTCTCTCCCACTCATATCCTCTGCCGTCACATTTGGCTAAAGATGGTAATGACAAGACAGGGTTTTACAAATTCTGGCTTGTTACAGAGACACACAGACAGGTGTGTGAACTAATACACATTCACACATATGGTGGTTGCGCATGCCAAGGCACATTCACAGAGACATTCCTACACAAATGTGAAAAATCAGCATTAGCCTGGCTCCAAAATGGAGTGGTGTTTACAGTATGCCATACATTTGGTCATGAAGCTATTGGAAATATGGGTGTGCATTGGGTGTCTTTGCAGATAGCAGCACATGCTTGAGGGTAGGACTTCAGACAAGTGTTTTTCTTTCACTAAAATTCTTATGCCATTTCACTTTTGGACAAAACTCCCTGCATTGTTTTTTTTTAATGATTCTGTACTGGCAATAGGTTACAGCCTTCAGTTGATTTACAGTAATTAGGAAGCAAATCCAGTGTTGCTTGACATGAGTGACCCCAGCTTCGACCACCCATTTTCCAATCCAGATGTCTTGATATTCTACCACAGAGGTGAATCTTCCCTTTCAAGAGGAAGTTCCCTGGCTCTCACCTATGTGGGTAAGACGTCCTCTGGACCTGTTGAGGGGGAGGCTTCACCACCCTGGGTGTTCATGGAATCCCAAGGATGATTCACTGAGCTTGCTTGCTCTTGAGCAAGTTATCCTCTCCTCTCCCTGCCTGAGCCAAGCAACATTTCACACTCCTCCTCTTCTTCCCCCCCTAGCCAGAGAGCCATCGTTTTTTTTTCTAAGTGAGTCACAAACGGATCCACAGATATAGATGTCCTGTGTGGGTGGATGGTGCCCCCCGTGCTCAACTGCCGTTATTGCAACTACGAAGCTCATCCAGCCTCCTTTAAAGAAAATGAAAAAAGACAACTCCCCCACATTGTTATCATCCTAACTGAAACATGTGTAATATGAATTGTCTGCAATATGAACTTTTGATATTCTCCATGAGTGCCTTGTCCGTCAATAACCAAGGTATTGTTTTACAGGTGGAATCACCACACACCAATGCACAAATGCAATCTCTTTAACAACATGTCCTGGTCCCTGGACTATTACAGCTTAGAGATACAGCGTAGAATCCAGGCTTTGTTGCATAAATTTAGCTTTCGAGAGAATTTGATATAGCTGGTAACAATATTGAGACAACACTTTGTCTCAGAGGTAATTGGCTTTTCATAGTTCTGAGGTTCCTTTACTCGTTCCACAGTCCCTTGCACACACAATACACACACAGAATCCATGCACACAAAAAATGTGTAGGTGCACACCCATAATGTACATATATGCCCCTTTGTACGCCACACTGATTAGGACTTAATGTACGAAACAGAGCATAAATACTGCACACCCAATCTTCACAGTTGAACTTGACTGGTCGATGAGTTTAAAATGAGGAAAGGGTGGAACCATCAGAGTGGAGGAGGTGTGATGACATCCTTCCTTAAAGGAAGCATATGGATGGCTGGAGAGAGGAAACCAGCTCCTCCAGAGGGTAAAGCAAAGGATATGGAAAGGAAGTCTAATTAATGACAGGAATGTAAGAGATTTATTTACATTTTTTGGGTTCATGAGTATCATTAAGACACTATATTTCTGTGTCTGTTTTGGAAGGCGTATTTGAGGAATAATAAATAGCTCGAGGCAAGTTTTCTCTCACATATGAAACAGAAAAGTGAAGTGCACTTTAGGAGTATTTTGATAAAATGAGTCACTGGTATTGCTCATCATCTAATTCTTCCAATGAGGGCTGTATAAATTGGAAAATGTACTACACTATTATGTTCTTAGTTTAGAGCGTCTTTGTTGCAGCTTGAATGTCTAACCTGAGCAAAAAGGGCTTCCAGTCGTGATGGTTTATGTTTAATTAGGGTGATTGCATTTCGTCAGATATTGGAAAAAGTCAAGTGGGCAGAGGGCAACAGGAAATAAGTGTTCGTTGTAATTGGTGATCAATCCCACAAACCAATATTAAGTTTAGTGTTCTACATATAGTCACATTGTGAACGTTCTTTAAATATATACTACATGCCATCACCCAATTACAACATTTTCTACGGCTTTTTCTTAGTCCATGAGTAATCAAACACGATATTCAAAACAGAATAATGGCAGTGTTAATTAACATCATAACTCCTACTGAAATTTCCAAAGGGAGTATTAAAATTATGTAAAAACATATCTCATGCTTCTCCTCGCATTTACATGTGTTCCCTCCAAATTTTTCAGTCCCCTCCCACACAAATCAGATGCAGTCTACATTGCCCACAGGTAAATGAGAGGGTGTATGTTCAACCTGATGGACTGGCAAGATGTCTACTGTCCAGGGTACTTTCCTGTCTCCTGCCGAATGTATTGAGGGATAATCTCCAGCCGCTTGCGACCTTGGGAAAAGTGGGCCAAGTGAGGAGCAATTACAGTGCAATTATCAATATATCATTCAATCATGGAAATTAGTTCCACTAGGCTCTAGCAAACTGTGAGCATTTCCAACTAATTTGTCGCTGGAGTGCTTGTTAAATGATAATATGCAGCAGATTGGCAAGTGGGTGGTATATCAGTCTGCTTTCCGTCTGTTTACAGTGAGTGTCTGGAAACCTTTTCAATCCCAGCTGTTCTGCAACTGGCTGATAAGATTGTGATAAGTACATTGTGATAAGAACATTCATCATTGTCAATCAAGTACATGATGCGTGTATGTTGTATGTCTTTGCAACCACCTGCGAGTGCTTGCAGACTCTGCATGGTTATTAAATTGACTTCAAATCTGTTAAAAGGTCCAGGGATTATCAGGATCACTGCACAGAAACAATAACGGTGCAGATAAGATGTCTCACTAATTGTATTATCTAGACTGTGATGTAATTGTTGATGCCCAAATAATATCAACATCCATTCATAAGAACTTTTTCAACATGCAGCCATGAGGGCATCAGTCCTTCAGTAAGAATGGGGTCATTAGGTCTTTTCCCACGGTTGTATAATTGCCTTCATATGAGGATCTGTCCGTCATGCTGTGGACAAGGATCACAGGTTCACTTACATTCCCACATGGTGAGCATGGGAACAAAGACAAGGCTGCCAGCGTGAAAAACAAAGAATAGTAGTGGGAGCCTGAAAAGCACACAACCTATAGAATCCTATAAACCCTGAAAAGATTTTAATCCGATTACTCAGTGCATTCATGTGTTTTATGTGGCCGGGTTGGCTCAGTGAGTAGAGTAGACGCACACGTACTTAGAGATTTATGCCTCAACGCAGAGGTCCAGAGTTTGAATCTGAACTGTGATGATTTCCTGCATGTCTTCCCCCTTTCTCATCTAGCTGCCCTGTCAAATAAAGACATGTAGAATGTGTTTAAAATAATAAAAAGAATGTGTTTTATGTTACACTTATTCTATTATATTACCGCAATTATTTCTTGTGTTTGAGCGTGTACAAAATTACCTGTATGTTGCAATATCCTTGAATACTTTTGCAGATGTGAATCTCACATACAGGCAGGGTTTTGGTCTTGGAAAGGAAAGCAGACGTGCTTTCGGCTTCATCCCATCATCCCTGGGGGTCATCTTCACATCAGACAGGGGCATCCTGAACTCAGGAGGGGAAGCATGAAGGAAGGGGATGTGTGTATACTCTATGTGTGTGTGTGTGTGTGTGTGTGTGTGTGTGTGTGTGTGTGTGTGTGTGTGTGTGTGTGTGTGTGTGTGTGTGTGTGTGTGTGTGTGTGTGTGCTTGTGCTTGCTTCAAAAAGCTCTTTAGTTCACATTTCTGGGAACAGCTGCAGGCAGGACTTCCTGTTCTGCACAGGAAACAAAATGGCGGAGTATGGGAGGCCTGGAACAATGCTGTGAAAGTCAGCCACCACCCAGGTTAGAGAGCGAGGTGCTTGTGAATCAGAGGGCAGAGAGGTGAGCAAACCCCATTCTGCAGGAACCACGTGTTGGAACACCTTCCCTCCTATGGCCTTTGTGTAGAATTCAAAGCGGTTTGTTTCCATGGCAGGTATACTTGAATATAAAACAGATTATGTTTGAACATGAGCTAAAACTCAACAGTTCACAACAGTTTCTAGATGTTATGTTGTCAAATGTTAAAAAAACATCTTGGAAAACAATGAAAACATCAAATATACATGTGTAAAGGTAATTGATGTGTGTTTATTTAGATTATTATTTGCCATTGCTAATGCAAATGATGCTCTTCCTGAGGTGCAATGAATACTAAATAATTAAGGGGGCTTTGCCTCACCTACCTCATTTAGTTTCATTGCATCGTTAAGTTTCCTCCTTGTTGCGGTTTGTTGGACAGGGGTGAATGCAGGACTTAACAAGAGTACCAAGACCTCCTTGAAGAGGTGCTCTCTGTACGCTAACTCTGGAGTGATTCGTTTTTTGGTGAGAACGTGATCCGACCTCGAACCGCCCCACCTATGTGTACTCCGCAAGCCTGAGCTAAATAGCTTCTGTAGACAGGTGTGCTTTGCAATTTGCGATGCGGCAGAGCAGCAAACTGTAGTAGCCTGTAATCTTTCTTTAACCATGGAGATGGAAAAAATATGCACTAGTCCAGAACACAGGACCTTCATCCTGTATTTACTTTTTTGCTCCCACCCCAGATACATCTGAACAATAATTGGAGCGAGCGTTCTTGCATGGTTCATAGTGCTGTATTTTGGTTTGCTTGGATTTTTCTGTGTGAAACAAAATCAAAGGGGGAAACGCTCCAAGTTCATAAAGTCATCAACTGATTCGAACCAGAGCAAACAAACTATAGGTGTTAAAACACCCTAAGTGTGGTCCACTGTCTAAAGCTTCAGATATACTAGCGCTTCCAAAAGTGCGTGCGGAAACCGTGACGTCATGGGATTGCCGTGAGTATTTATACTCGCGCGTGGTGGTCGCGACACTAGTTGCAGTCTTCTCCTGAACAGCGGTGGCGCTAAGAAGCAAAGGCTACCGATGTTTTTCTTTCTAAGGACTAGAAGAAGAAGAAAAAGATAAACAACGGCAGAACAGGCAGCAACAGTGCCGTCAATGCTTCGATTTGATTCAATGAGCTACTTGGTCGTATCAAGCCTTTCATTCACAAAAAAAGAACTCATCTTAACCCAGTGAGTTTACAGGAGAGACTTGCAGTCACTCGGCAAGTCCTGGCATCCGGTTTCCCAGGAGCTCGTTCAGGCTTTCTGTTTCCGGTTTGTCGGGCGCCGCTGAAAAAAATAGAGTGGTGCGCGCCCTCAGCTCGCGCGCTGAAAATCGAACGCGCCGGCCGGAAATTACGTCATTTTGATGTCACGATTGCGCGCACCACCTCCAACGCGTCAAGCATAAAACGGCCTTAATACACAGTGTACATGATTTCATATATGATTACATTAAAGATAAGCAATGCTTAAAAACTGATAAAAACAAATTACAGCCAACAAAACAATGAAGCAAACAGAAAACAATCACATTTGCTGACTGTTTCCTCTCACAAACACTTTTGTCACAGAGAATTCAGGCTCTCTGCCAAAAAAACTTTTGTCATGAGCATTCTCACGTTTCAAAACTGATCAGAATAGCAACGAGGATGGAAGTTTACAGTTATGTCTTTGTTTTCCGGTCACAGGCACTATTTTTAGCCGCTAAGAGATATAATAATCTGCTTTGTGCCTGTT
The DNA here is from genome assembly GCA_023631565.1 of Gymnocephalus cernua. Taxonomy (NCBI): domain Eukaryota; kingdom Metazoa; phylum Chordata; class Actinopteri; order Perciformes; family Percidae; genus Gymnocephalus; species Gymnocephalus cernua. Next base: position 15,570,993 of record CM042425.1, read on the forward strand.
TTGTATCCTTTGTAGATACGGAACTGCCTTTCCTATCTGCACTCTTCTGTGACTGGAGCCTTGTTCTCAAATAATTGACTTTGATAGTAGATGGAAAAGAGTTCAAGCATTTGGGTGCTTCATTTTAAACATAATTATACCTCTTTATTTCCAGTGGCGCATTAGAGATGGAGTAGAGGAGGACATGGAGGCAGAGTGGAATTTTAGACAATAGAAATATTTAGGCCAAGTTACTGCAGAGCTTAAAACTGAGTTAACTAAATGCCACAGATTTCCGTTATTTCGAAAATAGAGGTGTGATAAAGCCAGGATTAGAAAACTCAGGGGGATGTCACACATTTTAAACATTGTGTCTGACTTAATTCTTGATAGTTATCAATGATTTGCCTCATTTGAAAATAGAATTTTAATGCTGGATATGTTTTCCAATAGACTTCTTGATATTTTCCTAAAAAACAAACTCTCCATCTTTCTAAACGGTTGCATAGACATAAGAGACAAGGTAAAACACTGGTAAATATTGGAGATGCATTTAAAAGATGGAGACAGCTTAGAGCCTAAAAGGACATTGAGTTGACTAATTTCCTTCTAAACAGGGAGGTGTTAAACTTCATTCATTTATATCAGCAGCTAACGTAGGGCGATCGTTTTTTTTATTAATTTCAACATTCATGTGCTCACATTAAATTATATAGAGTACTCAAGTTAGTTACTCACAAAAAAATGAGACACAGCTGGTGAAGTGATCCTGAATGGTGCTAATACACGCTAACTGCAAACGAAGGATCCATGACATATGCCAGAAACAGCAAGTTTGACTTCCTCATAATGTAAACATGCAATTTAAGTTTGTCAAAACACCCCGTAGCCTGAATTTTTGGATTTGGACACAGTGTTCTCTACAGGTTATGTTATGTTATTGTGGCTAGTGTAACCATCGCCAGCTTCAAGGTTATGATATGTTGGACAGTAAGATGATTCCCACTTTCTTACAAACTGGCATGCAACCATAATGTGTAATGTGCTGACTGTACAGTGTATAGACAAGCTGTATAATGGGTCATTTATGCCTGACCTAAAGGATCACTGTCAGCCAGGTACAGAGCACAGCGAGAGCATAGGCTTTTATAACCGTCAACATAGCAGCATTTAGCAACTCTGCTGCGCTGTGGAGTAATGTCTGGAAATGCGAGACTAGCATCAAGCTAGCATTGACATTGTGTGACTTTGGGTTTAGCGTTCTCAACCTGGCAATTCCCTTGAACTTCGACGATGGGGAGGAGGGGCCAGGGGAGACGACTATTTTCAGTATTTTGAATTTGGACTGCAGTAACCATTTCAAACACTAGCTGTCAGTATTACATATTGGACCTTTAAAACAAAAGCTTCTTTAAAAGGTGATGGGAAGCCAGATATTCTGTCATATAACAAACTGATATCTGCTCCCTGCAGAATCGTCTCCATCAAACATCTTTGTGAGTGAAACAGCAAAGAAGACTGCTGCACTGTCTCCCTCGGCTGAGAAGCTTCTGGGATATCATTTTTCAGGTGAGGAAAAAGTTAGAGACACTTCTTCTTCCCCTTATCGCACTTCCCAGATGGCTTTTATTTCCAGACACACCTGTGGATACATCTGAGCTTTCTCTTTATATGGCCTGCTATTTAGCTCCCAAAAAAGGATAAGGATGAGAGGTAGCCCCCTCAGTATAGTGTGATTTAATGTAATGGAATGTGTCACTGTGAACTTATTACTGTTTCTTTAAAGTCAAATTTGTAAAAGAAATTTCAAATTATTCAAACAACATTTATATCACTTAAACTGCCAGCAATATAAGACATTATTAGTTTATGATAACTATGATGACAATCTTCTAAGCTTATGTAAAGGTCTTCTAACAGCTTGGCTTTCATGCTTTAATCATAACTTAATTTACAAAGAGATCCAGATGGCCAGACATCAAAAGTTACTGTCAGCCAAAGCTCATTATTAGGTCCTCATGTTCTCTAGTGTTGTTGTTCTAGTGATCAACTTACATAACCACCCTAAATTGGTTTCATGGTGTTTTAAACCAGAATTATAGGACATCAAAGTAATTTTATATCATTATCTAATTTCTCAGCATAGGCAAGTTTAGCAACACATTTTAGCAACAAGGCAATTCAAAGTGCTTTGTGTAAAACATTAAAGAGTAATTTAAAGAGAATAGAAAATAAAAACAAGCTAAAATAGAATAAGGTAAGGTTTAAAATACAAGAGAAGACAGCGTCAAACAGAAAGAATTTAAAAGAACTGAGTTGCAGTGGATGTGCAGTTTTCTAGGAGTTTGTTCCAGATATGTGGAGCATAAAAACTGAACACTGCTTCTAGACTATGGGGACAGAAAGCAGAGCTGTCCCAGGAGACCTGAAAGGTCTGGATGTATCAGATGTATCAGAAGATCTGAAATGTATTTTTGCCATAAACCATTCAATGCTTCGGAACAGTAGTATTTTGAAATCGGTTCTCATCAGACAGGTATTCACTTTCTTGGTCTTATTAGTGAGGACTCGAGCAGCAGCGTTATGAATCAGCTGCAGCTGTCTAATTAATTTTTTAGGGAGACCTGTAAAGTACTGGTATTCTGACTTTGAAAGGTAATGTTAAGCATGCACATATAGTACAGTGCAAAACTAAGATTTTCATATCAGGCACAGTTATGGCAATAAGTTTATCCCGGTCATGAACATTGATTGCTGTAATACAATTATTTATCTGACCTCCTATTTTCATTTTTATGGTCTATGCTGCTGATGAGCATTGTGACAGAAGGTACAGCATGTCCCAAACAGAAATTAGGATAATTGTTTGTAATATAAACACACTGTGCATGAACACACATGGATTAGAACAGCAAATTGATGAAAAACATTTCATGACTCTGGATGCCAATATTTGTGTTTGCCAAAGCAGCACATATGCCTACAGCAAACTTGTCTGTCCGAATAAAAATCAAGTTTGAATGCGGGTAAGAATATATTCTGGGGAAGCGATGAAAGAACAAGAGGTCAAAGGTGTGAGGGCTTGCACACCTTGTCTCCATTGTCTGCCTCGTGACAGCCAAATAACACATTGTGTCATCCCGACGCACATTCTGTGTGCACATTTCCAACAGTGTTTTTTTGACCACAACCTCTCTTTCTCTATAGGGAAACGTCAGGCAGTACAGGTGCATCCCACAATCCTGCATTTCATGAATAAAAGCATGATATGGCTTACGGAATTAAACAAAATGCTGCTTCCAAGGATAACAACCTAAAGATAATGAAGATTTGCTTACTAGGGGCAAATATTGTACTGTAAATGAACAGTGTTTTATTATTGAATCTGCATTGAATATTTTTTTAGCTAGCTGACAAGCTGTAAACACGACATATTATCAACGGTTGCTTGTTTACATACCCAGCAGATACAGAGCAACATTAGCATTCATTAGGGCCCGAGCGCCGACAGCGGCGAAGGCCCTATTGGAATTGAAGGAATTATTATTATTATTATTATTATTATTATTCTTTCTTTCTTTCGCGCAATGAATTGCCTTTTTGAGGGGCTTACCATATTCAAAAACTCACCAAATTTGGCGGTCGAGTCAAGACTGGTGAAAAATTACGTATTTTAAGGGTTTCGGGAATAGGCGCACAAAAATGGCTCGCTAGCGCCCCCTACAATGTTAAAAAAATTGAGCCCCTGCAGTACGTTTAACGTAGAGTCACGAAATTTGGTACACAAATGTGGCATGGCAGGACGTACACAAAACGTTATTGGTGCCATACCCTAAACCCAACAGGAAGTCCGCCATTTTGAATTGAAAGTTCGAAATTAGTGCGATTTTGGCCATTTCCACATGTCGTACTTTAACGAACTCCTCCTAGAGATTTCATCCGATCAACTTCAAATTTGGTCTGTGCCATCTTAAGACATGATAGATGAAAAGTTGTAAAAAGAAAAACTTTTGATCATAGGGCATGGCCGTGGCGGGGCGGCCATTTTGTACATTTCGCCATCGAAACAGGAAGTTGGTGTAACTCAGGTGTCCATTGTCCAATTGGCTCGAAACTTTTCACGATTCATAATACTCCAACCCTGAGGACATATAAGGGCCGATATTTACTCAAAGTCATAGCGCCCCCTAGTGGCAGCAGGAAGTAGGCCTAAAAGTCAAGGTGCTATACTTTAACGAACTCCTCCTAGAGATTTCATCTGATGGACTTCAAATTTGGTATGTACCATCTCAACACCTTTCCGATGAAAAGTTGTTAAAAGAAAAACTTTTCGTCAGACGGCGTGGGCGTGACGTGGCGGCCATTTTCACCTTTTTTCGATGAACAAAGAAGTTGTTGTAACTTTAGTGTACGTTGTCATATCTGCCCGAAACTTCTCACGTTTAACAAGGGTCCAGACCTGACGACAACTACAGGCCAAAATTGACATTTCATCATAGCGCCCCCCGCTGGCAACACGAAATCTGCCTTATATGACAAACATCATCCGATTTACATGAAACTTATAATGTGTGGTCTATGTGTGATACTGAGCCGCCCCATATAATTTAACCACGCCCACTTACTCAGGCCACGCCCCCTTTCATAACATTTGAACTGTTTAAGGTGCACCCTTGAGTGAGGTATCATTGAACTCAGCAGAGAGTTCCTTCTTCATTGGTGATGGTTTGGCCCGCCCACTATGCTTAAGCCACGCCCCCTTTCATAACTGGTGACCCATTTAAGTTACACTATTGTGTAAGGTATCATTGAACTCAGCAGAGACTTCCTTCTTCATTGTTGATGATTTGGCCCGCCCCCTATGCTTAAGCCACGCCCCCTTTCATAACTGGTGACCCATTTAAGGTACACTATTGTGTAAGGTATCATTGAACTCAGCAGAGAGTTCCTTCTTCATTGGTGATGGTTTAACCCGCCCCCTATGCTTTGGCCACGCCCCCTTTCACAAATAATGAACTGTACGACATTGAGTCCTGTGTGAGGTATCGTTGAACTCGTCAGGGAGTTCCCGTTTCATTGGCGACAATTTTCAACGTCTGATTGCCGCGCAGATGCACGGTCGCAAGGAGCGGCGTTCGCCGGTAACCCCGACGCGCGCAGAGAAGCGAGGGCCCGTCCATCGCTGCTTGCAGCTTTAATTTGGAGTTGTGTTTGTGTCCAAATGTACATGTAAGTCCAACATTCACTCGTTTTACTCTTCACCATCTCCTGGGGGAAACATCTGGCTCTTTAGCTTCCTAAACGCTTCACTGCAGCTAGTCACTAACTTTGTCTATCTGCTGTTTGGTGCTGAGCATGTGGTGTACAGTGAAATTAGGGCCCGAGCGCCGACAGCGGCGAAGGCCCTATTGGAACTGAAGGAATTATTAGGGCCCGAGCGCCGACAGCGGCGAAGGCCCTATTGGAACTGAAGGAATTATTATTATTTTTCTTTCTTTCTTTCTTTCTTTCTTTCTTTCTTTCTTTCTTTCTTTCTTTCTTTCTTTCTTTCTTTCTTTCTTTCTTTCTTTCTTTCTTTCTTTCTTTCGCGCAATGAATTGCCTTTTTGAGGGGCTTAACATATTCAAAAACTCACCAAATTTGGCGGTCGCGTCAAGTCTGGTGAAAAATTACGTGTTTTAAGGGTTTCGGGAATAGGCGCACAAAAATGGCTCGCTAGCGCCCCCTACAAAGTTAAGAAAATTGAGCCCCTGCAGTACGTTTAACGTAGACTCACGAAACTTGGTACACATATGTAGCATGTCAAGACATACAGAAAACCTCATTGGAGCCATACCCTAAACCCAACAGGAAGTCCGCCATGTTGAGTTGAAAGTTCGAAATTAGTGCGATTTTGGCCATTTCCACGTCGTACTTTAACGAACTCCTCCTACAGATTTCATCCGATCAACTTCAAATTTGGTCTGTGCCATCTTAAGACGTTAACGATGAAAAGTTTTTAAAAGAAAAACTTTTGGTCATAGGGCATGGCCGTGGCGGGGCGGCCATTTTGTGCGTTTCGCCATCAAAACAGGAAGTGGGTGTAACTCAAGTGTCCATTGTCCAATTGGCTCTAATCTTTTCAGGATTCATAAGAGTCCAACCCTGAGGACATATAATGGCTGATATTTACTCAAAGTCATAGCGCCCCCTAGTGGCAACAGGAAGTAGGCCTAAAAATCAAGATGCTATACTTTGACGAACTTCTTCTAGAGATTTCATCAGATTGACTTCAAATTTAGTCTGTACCATCAGAACACCTTACCGATGAAAAGTTGTTAAAAGAAAAACTTTTCGTCAGATGGTGTGGGCGTGGCGTGGCGGCCATTTTGACCTTTCTTCGATGAACGAAGAAGTTGTTGTAACTTTAGTGTACGTTGTCATATCCGCCCGAAACTTCTCACATTTGACAAGGGTCCAGGCCTGAGGACCCCTACAGGCCAAAATTGACATTTCATCATAGCGCCCCCCGCTGGCAACACGAAATCTGCCTCATATGACAAACATCATCTGATTTACATGAAACTTATAATATGTGGTCTACATGTGATACTGAGCCGCCCCATATACTTTAACAACGCCCACTTACTCAGGCCACGCCCCTTTCATAACATTTGAACTGTTTAAGGTAGACCCTTGTGTGAGGTATCATTAAACTCAGCAGAAAGTTCCTTCTTCATTGGTGATGGTTTGGCCCGCCACCTGTGCTTAAGCCACGCCCCCTTTCATAACTGGTGACCCATTTAAGGTACACTATTGTGTAAGGTATCACTGAACTCAGCAGAGAGTTCCTTCTTCATTGGGGATGGTTTGACCCGCCCCCTATGATTTGGCCACGCCCTCTTTCACAAATAATGAACTGTTCGACATTGAGTCTTGTGTGCGGTATCGTTGAACTCGGCAGGGAGTTCCCTTTTCATTGGCGACGATTTGCAATGTCTGAGTGCCGCGCAGATGCACGGTTGCAAGGAGCGGCGTCCGCCAGTAACTCCGACGCGCGCAGAGGCACGAGGGCCCGTCCATTGCTGCTTGCAGCTTTAATTATTATTATAATTATTACTGAGCTTTTTTTTTTTTGCTGAAAACAAACCTCATTAAAGTGGAGACTGAACCAAAACAGGAAAGTTGCAAACCGAAAAAAAACTAAAAACTAAACTAAACAAAAATTAGCTGAAAGATGTTAAAAATCTCTGCAGAGCTGAAGGGAACTGCAGTACTGGGTGATTATTCTCAGTGGGTGTATCACTACAAGCAACCCATTTTACACTACATAGTCATTTTCTGACTTTTGTTTCTTGAGTTTGGTGTTAGTACTCTTCATCTACACAACGTCACAACTTTCAGGCTCAATCTTAAAACGGGACTTCGACCAAACAAGAATGAAAATGTCTTCTACATGTATTAATCTGTAGAGGATGTGCCTGCATGACTTTTACAATTTAAAAACTAAAGAGGTCAGCAAAGACAAACTGTACATGTGTTTCTCATCCAATGTTCTAATGACTCAAAAGTGAATTATTCCTTAAACAAGAGTAATTGTCTAATTTTTTATTTAGCCTTCCTACTGTATTAACTCATTATTAAAAAACACTGTCTTTCATAATTTTGAGAGCCAATGTGTAGGAGGCTAAGAGCGACAGCACTCCTTTGTAATTTGGCAACTGTATGAATGGCTCTGTAAGAATGGGAGTTGGATGTGTAACATCCAAGTTCATATACTCAAAAAAAGTGAGAATTTCCCATGTTTTCAGCCTCTACATCTTCTGTTCTCTTCTCTTCACGAACTGTTCCTGTGGTAGGATCTTAGGTTACCATGGAGACAGAATCACCCACATGCCTCGTCACGAGGAGCCTCTTATCCATGACAACACAGCTGTTTCCTCTATCCTTCACATTTGGTATGTTGCTCATGCCTTTGTATATTGTACTGTACAATACTTGAATCAAAGAAGCTTTAGAGCAGAACATCCTGCCTTAACTTCTAAAGACCTTTACCATTGCTCCCGTGATAAGTGGCTCTGACAATTGCCACCGGTCTAAAGTAATGTTTGAGCGATGCAACTACATGCTGACAGGCTTCTGCTGGTAGCTTTGGGAGAGCTTCATCTAAACAAATATGTTCAAAGGGAGCATTCATTATAATAAAATATACATCATGTAGGTTTTTATACGGGCTATATTGCTGCTTTTTTTAAAAACCTTTTTGGTTTTAATACGTCTTTAAATCTATATAGTACAAAGTTAGTTTGTGGGGGACAAATTAATGTGAATTAAATGATTTGGCATTTGAATTGAGAAACACCTTTTTAGCATTTACTCTGCATCATCTTCACAAATATGGGCATTTCCACAGCAGCTATTTAAAACAAGTCATTCAAAGAGGTAATCTTGTAAAATATGGAAGCACACAGCATGACGCAAGTGACGGATATAAACAAACACCTACACAAGTAGTGCGTCTGACTACAGAAAGAGGAAATTGCAGTACCCACTCACTGTTACTCCGCCTTAAAGTGGACTCTCGCTGCTCAGTGTTCCAATCCTTTACTGGCTGTGTACATATACATAGTAGGATGGGTTAAAACACACGAATCAAGCATTTTGTGTTTTGCTATCAGTTAAATACATATACTATCTGTCTGTCTGTCTCTGCCTTTCTATCTGTCTGTCTTTCTGTCTGCCTTTCTGTCTGTCTGTCTGTCTGTCTGCCTTTCTGTCTGTCTGTCTGTCTGTATGTCTAAGAGCTCAGCGTGGGACCGGGGAGAGACAAGCACTGCTAATACTCAGAATCTTGGTTATTGCATGCCCTCGAACTCACCAACCCCAACATTACCTGAAGAGACATGACAGATTCACCACAGTCCGGAGAAGTTCGTGTACCAGCTCATAATGGCTGCATTACAAAAAGTAATGGTGATGGGTGCTTTATGGGATGATTTAATAAATAAACTATCAATCATGCTATAGTCTGGGTTAGTGTATTTAACGTTGAAGGAAATGTCCCTATTTTCTTTTAAATATTTCTGTGGTTGATTGAGTTAGTAATGTAAATGATAACTTTCTGAACCTTTAAGGTTGTTATTGTATATTCTGTCCTGACTTACAGTGCATTTTAGGTCATTTACCATCCATCCCTGAGTTCTATAATGGAAGCTAAGGCTTGCAGCTGGTAGAGCAACTACATTCTGAACGTATAAGCAACATTGGATCCCTTTACTGTAAAAGATATGAGCCCCAAAAACTAATGCACTTTATGACCCCTCTTCTACTGTAACTGACCATATCCATATGCTATCGTACACCTGAGATAACTGTAATGCAATAAAGAGGGGGCAGAACTTCACAGCAAGCACACACAATAGCCACACAAGGCCTGCCTGTCTGTGAGATAAGCAATCCATCCTGTTGAAGTGCATAACACACAAATATGACATGCACACAGACCATCACACTTCAAGCCCTAATGATTTACAGTAATACTTCTGTCAACGGTGTACAATTGCGTTTTTGCAACTGAGAAATTGTTATCTAATTATAATGAGTAAACTTTTGGAGGTAGCTTTTACAACTTTGGGGGGTATGCTAAAGGCGTGTGCAAGTCCCCCTGAACCCCATTGGTATCCATGGCTGGCAAATTACAAGAGGAGTTAGTCATTACATTTCAAAATAAGTTTAAAAATCATTTATGGACTGTGGGAGAATTCATAATACTCTTCTTCTGCGGCTTCTGTGTTTTCAAACTTCAGACTATGCACTGAAACACACCTTGTGGGGACAGACTACAGTAAAGTCCCTAAAACAATTAAAGTTCACAGATGTTCATGCAGTAAAAAAGAATAGCATCAGGGTCCACTTTAAATAATGGTTTAGGTGTTGGCTAGGCAGACATAATATCAGCAGACTGATCAGGGACAAACAGGGCATGGACACTTTGGACCATGCAAATACTTTGACATTTTAAGGGTTTCACTTTTCTTTTTGAAAAACGAACATTTTTGAAGTTGCATTATTTTATCACACACATTTAAAAAAAAAGGAGCTATATCAAATTTGTAGCATCTCTGACACTCACCTGTAGAGTTGGGCTGTTAAGAGTACTTCAAAATCTATTTTCATTTCCATAGAATACTCTTCATGGAGTATTACCCGCTGCAGCTGTTACAGTAATAGCTAACCTTTGGACTCACCTCTATGTATGTACTTACTGTTACTAATGTGTGCTTAAAGTAATACGCCATAAAAACCATTAGGGACTGAATAGGTGCATTTTCATTGAGACATCTAGACCTTTTGGGGATTTGACTTAGCAATTCTATTTTAACACAAATGGTCTCATGTTATTGTTATGAGATGGAGGAAAATGGTAAGTCAAACAGCACATTTTAAAGAGCTGGAAGAGCTGTGGCAGTTGGGCTGGAGAACATTATTCTGTAATAAACATCTTCAAAGCTTGGAAAGACTAGTACATGTTGTTGTATTACAGCAGCACTGACCTCTGGGCTTCACAGTAAATACCTTTTTTGTAACTGCAACACATTTGTAGATCTTATGTATAATGCACAATTATCATGGTTTTAAATGCCACCGCACAAATGAATCAATGGATGTACATTTGCTTAAGGATTACAGTATCAAACAAATTATGTAACACACCATAATTTCATGCTTCTCTACTATCTACACGTTAATGTCTGAGTTGCATGTGAGGACTTTAAACTTGCCATTAATTACCTTCTTTTCTGTCTTTTTGGACTGTTTGGCTGTAATTTACTCTTCTTTGATGTAACTTGCATGTATGTGATTTACAGTAATGCTTTATTGCAACATCCCCATCCTTCATTTGACCTTATAAACAATATAAAAGTATAGATGCATTGCAATGGCTTTTGAGCAATTACTGAAATTCCCATTTACCATAGCAGCTTGTGTTTTTTGCTCATCAAAAATAAAAATTCTAAAACTGGATTTATTGTTACAGAAAAGTATCGTTAATGAAGCTGATTTTACTCTACAGCTGCCAATTGTTTACTTGCATCTCTAGCCGCTACATGCCATAATATAACACTTTTCTAGGATTTCGTGGAAATTGTATCATCCTACAGAAAGTGCAACAGCTTGTTTATATTACTCATCAATTATCTAAACTATAGTCCTTCAAAAAGGTTTGTTGACACTGCAGGACATGCTCCGCAGCTGCTGACTGTTTAGTGATCCACATGTGGGGATAAATACTGTACTTGTATACACACACAAATCTATGTCACTACACATGTTGGAGTTTCACATGATTCACCCAAGAATATCAACACAATAGGCAGTCGGTGTTCATACAGTCATTGTTAGAGCCTGACTGAGGGTGGTGGTGTTTGGAGCACAGAGTAAATGGAAAATGCTAAAGCTGAGTCATGAAGAACCCACAGCTGTCACACATTGCCACCTGGTGGCTTGTATACTTTATAAAGGAACTGTCTCAAATTGTCTATGTGAATTACGCAGTGAATTATTTCACAATGCATAATGACAATGTATGCAATAAGAATATGAAAATATGATGCATGTGGTTTACCATGCTTTATTTACTGTAATTTCTAAACAGCATGATCATTGGTTTAGTTTTAATTACAATTACAACATAATTGTGTATGTCTGAATCAGCCAATTATATTTGATTAGCTTTAAATTAGATTTTGCTGTTTTTTTTTTGAGATGCGTCATACGTTTTTTCTCTCTAATCGTTTTCATTATATACATTTTTATTTGGAATAAAAAAAATTGATTGTTATTATTCACCTGTTATGCTTTTATAATATTGTGAAATGTCCAGCTTGAAGTGTTATCCAATGCATCATATACAGTAAGTGGATTTGATCTCTTTTTCCATCCAGTCTTTGTATGCACAAAAGCGGTATATACCCCTATACAGAATTTTTTTTTTTACAGTAACAAGGGCATTTTCACCTCCTTATATGTGCAGAGATGCTTTGTTAAATAATGCTTTATTCATATTCTGACACTATTCACAATAAATATCAACAATATACTGTATCAAAAGACTCACACAGGACTTGCAGTTCTTGCTGATATAGTGCAATATCAACCAGTGACGTATCTTACAAATTAGAGTCAATAAATATGCAGCTGATGTGTCCATTTGATCTGAATTATAATTTATAATTATGAGGAAGTTATTAGTATTACAAAGGGTTTGCTGTCTGTCAGTCCCTCTAATAGCACTTCACCTGAGTGGGCAGTTGCTGGACAATCACAAAACCAGTGTAGGTGTGGACCGCAGTGTTAATCAGCCACATCCGTTTTACACTGTAACAATGGATTCTGACCCTTTGTCACCCACTTCATAATCTACGTCAGAGGATAACTTGTTGACCTGACAGTTTCACTCATTAGGCAAGGGCCCACGTCTTCCTGACTACATTGTTCTGTAAAAGTAGGCTTCAAATGGGATTTCAAATGACTAAGGTAATCATAAATCAGCAGCAGAGAAAACAAGGATGAGAGACGGATAGTAATGGCCGCTCTTATTTAACACTACTTGTACAATCAAATAGGGTCACCTGTGCACAGGGAAACACAAACAGTAAAAGGGTACTACTACCTATCTAGAAGAAGAAGAAGAGGAAGAAGAAGAACCAATACATGTGTTGGGGCAGCCATTCAACTTAGGTATTAAAAGTCTCTTTCAGCGGTGTCAAACCTGTTTGAGTTCACGACCCATTTAATCTCAATTTGGCCGGATCAGTAAAACCATTGCATAAATTAAAGCTGCAAGCAGCGATGGACGGGCCCTCGCGCCTCTGTGTGCGACGGGGTTACCGGCGGACGCCGCTCCTTGAGACTGTGCATTTCCGCAGCACTCAGACACTAGAAATTGTCAGCAATGAAAAGGGAACTCCCTGCCGAGTTCAACGATAACTCACACAAGACTCTACGTCGTACAGTTCATTAGTTGTGAAAGGGGACGTGGCCAAAACATAGGGGTCGGGGCAAACCTCCACCAATGAAGAAGGAACTCTGCTGCAGTTCAATGACACCTCACACAAGACCCTACGTTAAACGGTTCAAATGGTATGAAAGGGGGCGTGGATAAATCATAGGGGGCGGGTAAAAGCATCACCAATTAAAAAGGAACTCTCTGCTGAGTTCAATGATACCTCACACAAGGGTCTACCTTAAACAGTTCAAATGTTATGAAAGGGGGCGTGGCCTGAGTAAGTGGGCATCGTTAAAGTATATGGGGCGGTTCAGTATCACATATAGACCACACATAATAAGTTTCATGTAAATCGGATGATCATCATATGTCATATAAGGCAGATTTTGTGTTGCCAGCGGGGGGAGCTATGACCAAATGTAAATGTTGGCCTGTAGGTGGCCTCAGGCCTGGACCCTTGTCAAACGTGAGAAGTTACAACAACTTCTTTGTTGATCGATGAATGGTCAAAATGGCTGCCACGCCCACACCGTCTGACGAAAAGTTTTTCTTTTAACAACTTTTCATCTTTAAGGTGTTGAGATGGTACAGACCAAATTTGAAGTCCAGCAGATGAAATCTGTAGGAGGAGTTCGTTAAAGTATAGCACCTTGACTTTTAGGCCTACTTCCTGTTTCCACTAGGGGGCGCTATGACTTTGAGTAAATATCAGCCCTTATATGTCCTCAGGGTTGGACTCTTATGAATCGTGAAAGGTTTCGAGCCAATTGGACAATGGACACTTGAGTTACACCCACTTCCTGTTTTGATGGCGAAACACACAAAATGGCCGCCCTGCCACGGCTATGCCCTATGACCAAGGGGGCAGGCTTCTCTCCTCAGAGCGATGCCGCGATGGCGCCATTTTGCTAGCCCTGTTCCCATCACCCCCGTTAGCATCCCATTGACTGCAATTCATTTTGGCGTCACTTTGACAGCCAATAACTTTACATCTGAAGCGTTTAAAGACTTGATTTGTCCGTTGTTTATTTCTTAAGAAACACGACAATGTACACAAGGCTACATTACCTTGTACCTCACGTTATGGCTCCGTAGCAGACGTTTTTATAAAAATAGGCTAACGATTGCGTCATAACCACGCAACTTACTGTCGCATTGTAGAGGAATTACCGTATAGTACTACAGGAGAAGCTCGCAGGCAGTTTCGACGTACATTAGCTGTTTAGTTTAATTACTAATGTTAACTAGCATTTTGGTTAGCAATAATTAGCCTGTGCCTATGTTATCTCCTTACATATACCTACGCTCTCCGTCTCTGATAGATTGTGAACGATTGAGATTTCTCTTGGCACAGCTACCAGAAGACTTACAATGTTCAGAGACGTCGTTCACGTCACATCGGCGGCGGGAAGCTAAGTTTGCAGCTGCGCAGTAACGCTCAGTAACACTTTCCCATCACCGGAAAAGTGCTGGTAAGAGGCTTCACTTGTCTTCGTCAAAAACAGCGGGATCGCTGTGTCCATTTTATATACTGTCTATGCCTATGACCAAAAGTTTTTCTAGGAGGAGTTTGTTAAAGTACGACGTGGAAATGGCCAAAATCGCACTAATTTCGAACTTTCAATTCAAAATGGCGGACTTCCTGTTGGGTTTAGGGTATGGCTCCAATGACGTTTTCTGTACGTCTTGACTTGCTACATATGTGTACCAAGTTTCGTGAGTCTATGTTAAACGTACTGCAGGGGCTCAATTTTCTTAACTTTGTAGGGGGTGCTAGCGAGCCATTTTTGTGCGCCTATTCCTGAAACCCTTAAAATACGTACATTTTCACCAGACTTGACACGACTGCCAAATTTGGTGAGTTTTTGAATATGTTAAGCTGCAAGCAGTGATGGACGGGCCCTCGCGCCTCTGCGTGCGTCGGGGTTACCGGCGGACGCCGCTCCTTGTGAACGTGCATCTGCGCGGCACTCAGACATTACAAATCGTCGCCAATGAAAAGGGAACTCCCTGCCGAGTTCAATGACACCTCACACAAGACCCTACGTTAAACGGTTCAAATATGATGAAATGAGGCGTGGCTTAAGCATAGGGGGCGGGCCAAACCATCACCAATGAAGAAGGAACTTTCTGCTGAGTTCAATGATACCTCACACAAGGGTCTACCTTAAACAGTTCAAATGTTATGAAAGGGGGCGTGGCCTGAGTAAGTGGGCGTTGTTAAAGTATATGGGGCGGCTCAGTATCACATGTAGACCACATATTATAAGTTTCATGTAAATCGGATGATGTTTGTCATATGAGGCAGATTTCATGTTGCCAGCGGGGGGCGCTATGACGGAATGTCAATTTTGGCCTGTAGGTGTCCTCAGGTCTGGACCCTTGTCAAAAGTGACAAGTTTCGGGTGGATATGACAACAACTTCTTCGTTCATCAAAGAAAGGTCAAAATGGCCGCCACGCCACGCCCACACCGTTCGATGAAAAGTTTTTCTTTTAACAACTTTTCATCTTTAAGTTGTTGAGATGGTAAATAGCAAATTTGAAGTCCATCAGATGAAATCTCTAGGAGGAGTTTGTTAAAGTATAGCACCTTGACTTTTAGGCCTACTTCCTGTTGCCACTAGGGGGCGCTATGACTTTGAGTAAATATCGGCCTTCATATGCAAGGGGCCAGGCTTCTCTCCTCAGAGCGATGCCGCGATGGCGCCATTTTGCTAGCCCTTTCCCATCACCCCCGTTAGCATCCCATTGACTGCAATTCATTTTGGCGTCACTTTGACAGCCAATAACTTTACATTAGGGCTGTCAAATGATTAAATTTTTTAATCAAATTAATCAGAATTTTCAGTGGATTAATCATGATTAATCACTATTTGCAATTACACCTGAATCCTAACCATTTTTTTCTGAAATGCATACCAAAAGATACTAGTGCTGTCAAGCAATTAAAATATTTAATCGCATTAATGTCATAGTTAACTCGCTATTAATCGCACATTTTTATCTATTCTAAATGTCACTTGATTTCTTTTTGTCCCATTATATTTTATATATATATATATATATATATATATATATATATATATATATATATATATATATATATATATACTCATTTTAATTCTCTTATCAGAATGGAAAAGTAGATTGGCTTGCTTTGTGACATTGTCATATATGTTATGTTCAATTTCACACTAACATTCACACTTGGATCTAATAATCTGTCACATAATGTAACGCTGTTACCTCGATGTTCCATTGCAGATAGTACTGCAGATAGTACTACAGGTAGTACTGCCTCATTTGTTTCTCACTGACTGTAGAGTCACTACTCGCTCGCTCTGAAGATAACCGCCGTCACGAGCCTACAAGCTACGCGGCTAGCAAGCTAAAACCGGCCGAGGCCTGTGTCTGTTTTGTTTGCGGTCTGCGAAATTACAAGACCCGCCCTTAAATCACTACTATTGGCCAGGCGTCGAAGGTAACGTAACTCCATTTGTTCAGGTCCTATCCCCTGACCAATCCACTATCCTCACCACTCGCGGTGAAATGCCTAAACCAAACCAATCAGCTGCTTCGTAGGGCGGGACATGGCGTGGCCATAGACAGTTAAAGAAGTGGACTAACAGATCCCGTTGCTCTCACTATGCGTTACTCGTGCGTTAAAAAAATTATCAGCATTAAAATGGGTATGCGTTAACGCCGTTAATAACGCGTTAAACTGACAGCCCTACTTTACATCTGAAGCGTTTAAAGACTTGATTTGTCCGTTGTTTATTTCTTAAGAAACACGACAATGTACACAAGGCTACATTACCTTGTACCTCACGTTATGGCTCCGTAGCAGACGTTTTTATAAAAATAAGCTAACGATTGTGTCATAACCACACGACTTACTGTCGCATTGTAGAGTAATTACCGTATAGTACAGGAGAAGCTCGCAGGCAGTTTCGACGTACATTAGCTGTTTAGTTTAATTACTAATGTTAACTAGCATTTTAGTTAGCAATAATTAGCCTGTGCCTATGTTATCTCCTTACATATACCTACGCTCTCCGTCTCTGATAGATTGGGAATGATTGAGATTTCTTTTGCGCAGCTACCAGAAGGCTTACAACGTTCAGAGACGTTGGTCACGTCACATCTAGGGCGGGAAGCTCAGTTTGCAGCTGCGCAGTAACGCTCAGTAACCCGGAAATCCACATCACCGGAAAAGTGCTGGTGAGAGGCTTCACTTGTCTCCGTCGAAAACAGCGGGATCGCTGTGTCCATTTTATATACTGTCTATGTTCATATGTCCTCAGGGTTGGACTCTTATGAATCGTGAAAAGTTTCGAGCCAATTGGACAATGTTACACCCACTTCCTGTTTCGAAACTTTTCATCTTTAACATCTTAAGATGGCACAGACCAAATTTGAAGTTGATCGGATGAAATCTCTAGGAGGAGTTCGTTAAAGTACGACGTGGAAATGGCCAAAATCGCACTAATTTCAAACTTTCAATTCAAAATGGCTGACTTACTGTTGGGTTTAGGGTATGGCTCCAATGACGTTTTCTGTACGTCTTGACATGCTACATATGTGTACCAAGTTTCGTGAGTCTACGTTAAACGTACTGCAGGGGCTCAATTTTTTTAACTTTGAAAGAATAATAATTCCTTCAGTTTCAATAGGGCCTTCGCCGCTGTCGGCGCTCGGGCCCTAATAACAACACCTTCAAATGTGTCCCTTTTCTTTCAGTGTAAAAGGGTAAATGTTCACAATTAATGAACAATGTATTTACAAAACAGATGAACAGCCTGATATATTTTGAGGATAATAAGTGCAATTTCATATATGTTTTCAACTGTATTCTGGTCAGGATGGAAAAGGAAATGCGTCTAATAATAGCACCAAAATGATATTAAAGATGCTTTGAACACACCAAGCATAGTGGCTTCCCATTTACCTCTGTGAAGAAATAGGAACTGGTCGATATTTCTAGGAAAACCCAACACTGACAGACAAAGACATTTTCCACCAGCGGCTCCTGCATGAACAGTAGCCTAGGCTTGGCAATGTCTAACCTGTACGTTAGCATGTGGGATCTATAATAGCATATCCCGCATAGGGCCTGCTACTCTTATTAGGACAGTATGAGCCCCAGTGGACAAATAGGAATATAAACATTTTGGAATTAATGACTTCTCTGCAAATTTCACACTTTGCAAAGTCATCCAGTGGGCCGGATTGGACCCTTTGGCGGTACAGTTCTGGCCCTAGGGCTGTATGGTTGACATCCCTGGTCTATACAATACGTGCATGCATGAAATGTGGTTTAACTTGATCTGGTTCAACTTAGGGTCCTCATTATGGTCCAACTTAGCTCAGGTAAGAAGTTAACAGATGTGGCCTACGGAAGGATGTGCCTCTGAACTGTCCGACTCATTTGTTTGCAGAGTCCTCCAAACAAAGCCCACACTACCCTTCCTACGCCTTACGGGGGACTTTGTTTTTCAAAGTGTTTACTTGCTGCGACAAGTTTAGAAAAAATATGATCCCAATGACAAATTAAATGGGGCCAATATGTAAACAACAGCCGGTTGCTATAGTTTAACTGAAGAGTTTGCCACTCACCACTTGCAACCAATGAGTTAGCATGGCTGATAGTTACAGTATATATTCTGTCAAGTCAACTTTACAACATAATGATTTGTTAATGCAAAAGGAGCCCATAGATTTGATTATTGCCACTTGCAATGTTTCTGCATGTGTATGTTACAGTAATGTATGCATTGGTTGTCTTTGGATGTGAATTTACAGTATATGCGTTTCAGGTTTTTAGTCAAACAAAACAAAAGTAACTTAAATCACCATTACAGCTTACCAAATGTGTCGTCCACTAATGCTGGCAGCCCTCACAAAGCACAATCAAGCCATCAGACCCTCTCCTTCCTCTGTAAATATAGCAAGATCCGATATATGATATATAGCTACAGGTCTCACCTTATTTTTGGCATGTCAGCTGAATGACCAAAGTAGACAAACAGAAAATGTAGCTGCATATATAGGCCGACTGCCCTTTTGAAAAGACAAACCAGAAGGATACTCCCTACACACAAAAAAGCCTTCACCTGCCTGTCACACTTAAATCTTTATTGACACAAGCTCAAGTTCAAAACAAATGTATTCAGTTGACAGCAAAAACACATGACTAAGTATCTGTTGCTGCAGGAAGGACGCCCACCTCCCTTCCTGGATCAGGATGAGACAGGAAGCAGTTTATTGCCAGCGCCCTGTGCATAAACATCTGCAGATTCCCTGACAGCAGCAGCTGGTGCAGGACTCAACTTGAACTAGTAGTAACCTTTAACTTCTGCTGTGTACAATATAACACTGTGTAACTATTGAAAGACCCTACACAACCAAACAACAATTGGGTATAATTGTCTATAGCTGATGTAGAGTTAAGTCCACCTTTACCTGTGCCTGCCTAAAGAGTCAACCTGTTTTACATGTTACTATATGATCAAATATGACGAGGTTTCACCGTCATCCAAACCAGGAAGGGAGGGAGAAGGAAAGAAAGATGGGTTGAATCCTGAATCTCAGTGGTGTTTAGAGTAGTAGGGTACTCTTGCCCTCTGCTGGCCTGTAAAATCACTACATTTCAAATTTATTTCTGAAAAAGATTACTGTACATAATTGTTTTCATTTAGTTAGTTCAAATCATTATTTGAGAGTTTGGATATTTTTACATGAAGATTTATGAGTAGTCCTACATCATGGATGGAAATTAGAATAGTAAAACTGCTGTTACAACTATAGGCTATGAGAAAAAATCCAGTCCATGGTGTTCAAACAAGAGTTTTAATTGTTAGAGATCTAATTTTGTTTTCATAAACACCAATGAAACAGCAAAGGAAAAAAAAGAGAAAGAAAAAGGAAATCTAGTTCTTGGTGACATTTCGACCCAACTTTGTAGGCTAGGTGATTTGCAGTTTATAGCTTTAACAGTCTATGATTAACAGCCTACAGGCTATAGCCTATGTAAAAAAAACTACAGAAAATTACCCTATGGAATGATAAACCGAAAATCTCACTATTTCCAGGCATTGTGACTCCAATTAAAAGCTCTTACAGGAATATAGCCAGGGTCTGAAAATGTTAACTGTGGTAAAATCGAGCTTTTAAAATGCCATAGCTGCTTAAACAGGCGAACAGGAGGTCAGGAAATCAGCTGGGATGCTCACAGTCACGGAACATTCTAGGAATGTTCTGGTAAAATGTCATTGTGTGTAGTATTAACAAGCTCAACGCCATGCCATTAATTCATTTTGGAAATGGTGGTTTCATTTTTAAATTTGTGTTCTTATATTTTCCTACAGTAGGCTACCGTTGATAAACTATTACCGTTAGTCTGATCAGAGGTTGGCATCTTTGAGTGGTTGATATGAATAGCGTCACGACTACAACGGTCACCTGGATTTCTGATTGGCTCAGAGCGCTGATCCGGGTACTGCGCAAGAACGAGCCCATTAGCTAAAGGTACCAATATGGCGGAGGTAAGAGGGAAAACAGGGGAGAAGCAATCGATCTTAAATCGATATTTTTAAATGTTGTGTGCTATATTTTTCATTTCTATGTTATCGATTGAAGAAACAATAGTTTTTGCCTTCTGTATACCGTGTTTCGTGTCACAATTGTCATTTTTATTCCTCTAAAATATGCTTGAATGTCTGGACTGATCCTTCACTACAAGGCCGCTGCGCCTCGCTCAGCTGCTTTGGTGTAGCGGCTGTGTAAATTGATACGTAAATTTTACGTTAGCTTGCTGGTTAAAGGAAATAACTGATTATATCGTGTTTGTTATGAATGGAAATGTATTTTTTCTATTTGGGCAAAATTAGCGGCACCTGTATGGTAAAGCCCATCCAACTCCATCGATTGCAGTACCGAGCAAACCAAATTACTGTTTACATTTGTCGATGCATAACGTTAACGTCAACAGTAAGCTTTGGGGTTAGCTTGGTGGATAGCTAACTGTTACAGGAGCCGACACTGCGTAAACTGAACTGTCCCCCTCAAGATATTCCTCTATTTTCACTTCGACCGTCTCTTACGAAATAAATAATTTTATTTCCAAGGTATAAAGGTACATTTTGCATTTATGCTCTGGTTTTATTCTTTTGCAGGCTTCCCTAGGGAGTTCAAGTCCAGGTAAGAAAACCTTCACTATAAATTGAGTATAAGTATACACAGTTTATGATGTACTTAATTAAATGTATCTATGTTTTAATTTTGCACAACATGACATGTCAAGATTAAATGATACAATATATGTTTTTATCAGAGAAAATGACTTTGAAATCGACAAAATGTAATGATTTTCTGATTGCAATATAGTAACTATATGTGAATGTAGTATATGTGAATCTTTTAAGTGTGCATCTTCAATTTTTAGTGTTAAAAAAGCTAATTTGTGTTATAAGACTGAGACGTTTAAGGTTCCTTTTTCCTTCTCTCTCTCACTCAGTTGGCTCTTTATCGTCGGAGGACCATGACTTTGACCCAACAGCAGAAATGTTAGTCCATGAGTATGATGACGAGAGGACTCTAGAGGAGGAAGAGTCTCTGGATGGAGGGAGGAATTTCAGCTCAGAAATTGCAGATCTTGAAAAGGTAAACTAAAAAATGCACAAAATGCAGGATCTATCTTTGTAAATGTAACTCATTTGATGATTTTAAAGTTCCAGTTTAAAGGTTATTATGTGTTGTTAATACAAAAGCCTGAGTGCATGTCTTCTTAATGCAGTAGGGCTGCAAATATTGCCACTAGAAAAAAAGTGTGCTATTGTAACACAATGACAATTGCTTGTGCGACTTTTATGATGATATGGGGTAGGGGTGCACGATATTGGGGGGGGGGGGGGGGGCCTGACCTTGCAATATATTGCAACATATATTGCAATTAAAAAAAATAGTCTACAGGTAAGTTTCCCCTCACCTTTCCAGGGGCATATGCTCCCCAGAAGAAAATTTTGTAGCCGACATCTGGTATACTTTAAGAGCAAAGTTTGTGCTTTCGTTAACAATTTTGTGCTCTTGTAAACAATTTAATCTTTAATCTATCTTTCACTCAAGTGCAAGGTGTGTATATAGCTTTTTCAATTTTATTTATCACTGAATTACTTTTTTGTTTTCTTTTTTGACTCTTGAACTACTGTTACAAGTGAATTTCCCCAGTGTGGGATCAATTAAATTCTTATTTTATATGAATGGTGATGAAACGGCAAAACTTATTTTGCCTCTCCTCTTGTTTTTCTACCAGGAGGGGAACATGCCTTTGGAGGAGCTTTTGGCCATCTATCGCTATGAGGCCTCAGCAGGGTCTAGTATAGACAGCTCCTCTGGAGACCTGACTGATGAGCTGCCTGACATGACTCTGGACAAGGTAAATAAATGCTGTAATGTAGTGAATAAATATACTTGTGAAAAATAATTAGAAGTAAATGTACTATTTATATGTAATTCAGGTATTCTGTTGATCACCCTTTGTCTGTCCCAGTAAACAATGGACATAATTATTGCTTCCTAGGAGGAAATAGCTAAAGATCTGCTGTCTGGGGACTATGAGGAGGAGACCCAGTCCTCAGCTGATGATCTGACCCCTTCAGTCACCTCCCATGAGGCTACCGATTTCTTCCCGAGAACACTTCGATGTAAGTACTTTTTGTCTGTAGCCTAATTTATATATTTAAGCTTGCAATACAATGCAATAATTCAAAAGGAAGCTACCAAATTAAAAAAGAAATGTGGCAGTTCTCACTCACAAAGGGTATACAGTTGAGCACAGAGTACTACATTAGGTTAAATGTGCAACTGATTATTCTCATGATTCATTAAGTTGTCAGTTGTTTTTGGATTAATAATTTAGTTTATAAAATGTCATAGTTAAAAAACAAAAAAAACAAAAGTGGTTGTCACAAGTTCCCAGAAGCCAGTGTTTCCCCTGTGTTGATTGGCAAGTGGCACACCACCACAGTTAAATTTCTGCCGCCACGTCACGGTATCAATGTTGATTGTCGGAGAATAGCGCGGACACGCGATTTACAGGTAGAGCACAAACCCAGCCCCCCCGTCTCTATTCACATGCCGGGATTTTTGCCTGCGCGCCACACACACACACACACACACACACACACACACACACACACACACACACACACACACACACACGTCTAAAACACACAGCACCTGACTGGGAACGATACAAAGGATTACCAACGGCCGCTGGGGATGGGGGGGGGGCAGATGAACTCACGCTAGTCTCATTACTGTAAGTAGGCTACAATGAAACCTTCGTGAGTAAAAAGTCAATACTTATCAATGCACTCACCTGTATAGACCGGCATAAACATGTAGGAAGCGATATTTTTATCTGCTCTGTCTGCTCAGTCCACTCTCGTCCACCATGCTGTTTTAGGCGAACACAGCTCTACTCTGCAAATAGCCAATTTTTACCAACAAGCTAAGACAAATAAAGCTGTTGGTTGTAGTCTTAGCTTAGCTTGGCGGGAATCTAGAAATTTGGACAAATTCTTATAAACTTAACTGCTGGCTGAGGGAACCGTCCTCTCTCCTGGAGCGGTAAATCTGTGCATGTATTATAAGACCAAAACATGTGGCTACTTAACATGCACGTGAATGACGTGATCGTTACGTTCGCGTTCTTCATTCTTGATGATGATGCTAGTTGTATTTTGCAACAGCATCATTTCATTGCAAATGAGGCATATAGTATGAATGCTAGCCTGCTTATCAGTCCATTCATCATTAAAGCGGCTTTTCCACATCAATTTTCCCTTCAGCCTCTTTGACTGTGACACTTTTACCTGACAACAGCTTTTCTTTCTGCAAGCATTTTCCACCAATCAGGACGCTGCATACTACAACCATGTTTCCAATCACAGACTTTAACAATCACTCAGTGAACTGCCTCCTAGTCTGAGATCTTTTTCTAGTTAAAGAGCCAGTTACCATTATGCACTGCAGAACCCAATGCAATTTTTTTAATTACTTGTTTTGTCCAGCGAATGGATATTTAATTAACAATAATATGACATAATAGGGTCTCATTCTCTGTGAATGCCAACATTTGGGCATTTTTGCTTGATAAGACTCATACGATCAATCAATAAAAAAACTGCTCTTGTTGGTGATTCATTTTCAGTCTACTTGATTAATGGAGTAATCGTTTCAGCACTATGACTGAAGTCAGGAAATAGATTGTATAGCCTATTCAACTTTTACTATGCAACAAACATGTTTTAATTACTTAAAATATGTGTTTTAATAATATTAGCTACTGAAAGTATTAATCGGTCAAAAGTTGTATTGTTGGTTAATTATTAACATGCCTAGAACTAAAATTGACACCAGGTTTTGTAGGTAAAGCATCAGGCCTTAGCACACAGGAGGTGCAATTTGAAATCAGTGCATGTCAAGATATTTATGTGTTGTTTATTATTTTATCAGCTAATGCTGTCTCTGATGGTGATAAAGAGTCAGAGTGTGATGAAGATGGCCCAAGCCCAGAGGACTCAAGAAAGGTAAATGCCACATTTTGGAACCCATTAAGAGAGGAATACATAAAGTGCACTTTATGTTTTAAGTTGAATAAACACTGGTTTGCTAAACATAATCTGTATTTTTTTTTGGTTTGATTTTTTTTATCACAGGAAATAATGGTGGGAACACACTACCAAGCAGAGGTCCCTTCTGGCCTCTGTCACTACAAAGATGGAGAGAAAGGTGACTGCTGCTTTTTTAATTTCAGCATGTGTGCCTGACATTAGGGATGGGCATTCGATTAAATTTTCTTCGTCGATCGTCGGGAGAATTAATGATCAATTATCGATTAATCATTAATATTTTTATATTAAAATTCATTATTTATTTAAGTTTTTATAAAAAAACAATAAATAAATTAAATACAGCATGTTTTTACCTCAATGAGATCTTAATTACAAGAAGAACAACGTGTGGCAGTTAAACTGGAGGTTTGGCTAAACTTAAAGATATATGCGCTGCAGTGTTTAATTTAGCAGCGGAACCGTTGCTGCGAGCCGGCGTTGTTAAACAGAGACCCTCGTTTGTTCCAAAATAATAAATAAAAATAATCATGTTCAATAATAACTTAACCAAAAACATAATACTACTTAGATCTGACAGGTTTTGTCAAAATGTAACTCAAAACTATCCAAGGCACGGACAAAGCCTAATGCAAAATAACCAGTTACTCACATAGAACTTCTGCACCAGTCTACTGTTTTTTGTTGAGAAAAATAAGTAGGTTGACATGATCTGGGATCTCATGGGTTCCCTTAATACATCCATGGGTCAGGCGCGACCGCTACCTGGTGATCGTCAGTCCAGCCCATGGTCCAGCCACCGAACACACCCGCCGGCACAGGATGCAGGTAGCTACCTCCGCGCTAGCTACCTCCACGCTAACTTGGCCAGCCCGGGCCGGGGAACCTCATTCCGTTCATCGTTTCGTAGTGAGTTTCTACCAGTCTGGTGATGGTACGTCGTGACGGAATGTGAAATGCTGGTTCCAATATCCATCTCAATGAACGTGCAGATCCCTCCGGTAATTTCCCTCTGCTCGTTGTGCATCGCAGCTCTTTCTAGGTAGGTTGATACTGAGAGCAGGACGCACCGCCACCGACGTTAACCAGGGTCAGATGCACTTTGTTTAAGTGGTACATCATTTGAGTCGTGGCCGTGTTGTACTTATACACGGCGTCGCAGTGTTTGCAGTGAACTAAGTCGTTTTTTAAATCAAAATGGTCCCACGCCACACTTCGCCGTGACATCTTCATGTTTACTTTGAATCAAAACGTAACTCGCAGCTAACTGAGCAGCCTATGGCGCCCCCGGGTGGTAAAATGTTTAATTACTGCTGACACACTGGAAATCATTACATTGCTGCAATCACACTACACAACGCAACCTGCATTAGTTTAATCAATGACAAATTAACGTGTTCGACGAAATTCTTAATGATCAATCGTCGATCGTCGATAAATCATGCCCATCCCTACCTGACATGTTCTTTTAATGTGACTGCTTAATATGTTTCTATCCATAAAATAATATACACAAGGTGACTAATCTTACTGTAACTTTGTTATGCAGTTTATGAGGATGAAGATGAGTTATTATGGAGCCCAGGTATATTGCCAGAAAACAAGGTTAGAACATTCCTGTCCGACGTGTTGTCACGGACATCAGATGAAAAGACAGGATGTGACAAACCATGGATGCATGTTCGAGACAATGAGCAGGTCAGTCACGTCTTTATTTATCAATCCTTTCATGTTGTAACAGCGATGAGCATTGTATTGGCCATGTATGTGAGCTTATGCAGTGTATATCATTTTTTCTTTACTCTTACCATACACTATAGCAATCATGCTTTGAATTCTTCAGATTATTTGCTTCTAAAGTAAACGTGAGTCATATGGCCAATGGTCCAGTCCTGACCACTCCACTCTTTCCACATAGGCTTTGTATGAGCTTGTCAAGTGCAACTACAACACCCGCGAAGCACTAGAGAGACACTGCAGCCGTTTAAAGTCCTCAAAAGGTAAGCACAGGAAACATTTTCCTACTGTATGCATCGGTAAGTTAATAGCAATTAATACACTGTGAGCTCCCAGCATTGTCAAAAAGAATTCTTAAATTGTGCTGATGGAAAAACTTTGCAGTGAAATTGCTCATTCTGTTGAACTTAACTTTTAGGTTTCGGATATATATCTTCTAAATATCTTTGAATATTTGTCCCCGATTTACCCAGGGAGGAGCAAAAGTATAGGAACCACCCTTATATCCAACAAAAAGCAATTCAACAACAGTGTTACCTCAAAATTGGGTTTAATCAACACATCACTTACAGTCTACGAAAATATAAAAATTATAGGTTTCACAAAAGTATTTTATTTTAAGTCATTGTGTAACGCAATGTACCGGGGATTGTGTTTTTCTGGTCACTTGACCTTATTTTTTCTAACCTTTGCATCTAAACCTTTATATCTGCATAAACCTTATATCGCTGTGTGCTGTCATTTTATGATTGACGTTCAAACATGGCGAGGATTTTGATATTTCATAACTTAATAATTTATATCCAGTTGCTAACATTTATTTAAAGTGCACATCACCCAGATCTCTGTACACTTTGCAAGTCAGTTAAAAAATGTTGTATTAATCTTTGTATTAATCGATTCAGTAGTGATGTAAGATTAAATCCTGTGGTTTGCATTGTCCTGGTCGATCTACCCTTTCGTTTGTAAAATAAATAAATAAATTATGAATCCAAAATCAAGTCACGTAATCTCAAATATCTCTGCGCCTGGGCCTTTCCAAAGCCCTCCACCATCTGGGTGCGATCGTAGCGCTTACAAAAGCTTAGTAATATGGCCTGGAACTTCAGTGACTTTTCTGAGACTTTGCGCAATAATTCCAGAACGATAAATCCATGACTGAACAGTAATTTAATCATCTTTTACTGTTAGCTACTGCCGTCTGACAGGCAGCTTGCTCGGACAATAACTAACCCCAATAGTGCGTTCCATTTGTACTCGGAACCCAGATTTTCCGAGGTCAAAGTCGGAGACGCGCCCCCTGACTTTCGATATCCAAGCTTGGAACTCGGACAACCCCTGAGTACCCTGAGCTCAAAATCCAAAATGGATGCCCAATGCATCAACAGCAGTGAAAGCTGTAGTAACATACAGTTATTAGCACTTCTGTCTTATTTGTGTCTCACTAAATCAGTCATACACATAGTCCTGTAGAGGTCAACCGATATGGGTTTTCTCTGGCCGATGCCGATCTTTAGAAATCAGGGTCAGCCGATGGCCGATAGATGCTGCCGATTTATTTTGGCCGATATGTGCTTGTTTTTAAACCTCTGTTTTGAAAGATATAAAATGTAACACTAATATACACAAAAACATTTATTGAACACTTCACCAATCTACACTTGTATACTTAAGGCGAGACACGGCAGGCAAAAACATCGTGGTCAATTTTGAGATTTTTGGAATACGTCCTGTATTTAGTCAGGATCAGTCTCTTCTACGTATCTCTGACAGTGAGCAGATAATCTGTCAAATAACCATTTAGTCTACTTTATTTGCTTTCTCCATTGTTCTAAATATTGGTCTTTTGAATGATTCATAAGAAGCTCATCCCAGTGTATCACTGGATGTCCAGTGACATATGTCTTATATGCCCACATATGTGTGGGGGAAAAGCAGGGTTGAGGCTGCAGCCAGTATGGCTATTTCTATATGTAGTGAGGTTGCCTCTGCCATGATGACTGTGATGGAGAAATTGTGGCTTCAGAGCACAGACTGTCAATGCAATGAAGGATGACGACATGGTTAGGGTCTCAAAAGCCAATAGTGTCCATTCCTTCAGTGCAAAGCGGAGCCGTAAAAGTGTAAGCACAGCCAAAACAGTGAAAAGACACCAACAGGAGATGGAGGGACCAACATATGGTGCTGACATGGATATGTAGACTGTAAAGTAAATTGGGGAGACTAGGCTGTGTAGTGGTTGTGAAGTGTCAGTTTGAAGTTTGTGATGTAATGGTGTTCAGTTGACGGCCATGTTGATGTGGTGTTTTGGATGTTATGATCAGTGATGGATGAAGAAATAATTAGTTTTGGATGTTAAACAGTGTGATACATGGATCTTACTTGGACCTAAAGCATATTTTGTCTGTAATTCATGGCTTTCAATAGAAATTAGTGGAATTTTGCCATAAAAATCTTTAAAGGCCGTTTTCTCAAAATGAGTTTTTTCTCACACTCCTAGTGACGATTTTCCACTTCTGTAGCACCTACATACACCAAACTTCACAGTCGTATTCCTAACTGTATTTTGAAGGTTTTTACAAAGGGATTTGTTTATGTCATTCTTGGCCTGATTTATATTACATTTTATGCCTAAAAATAGGGTAAAAATCCATTTTTTAAGGGGGTAAAAAATGGATACAGGGGGACTGGGTAACAAAAGGAGATATTCATAATTCCCTTTGTAAATGTTTTTTGCATTGAATATAAACAAAATGCAATAATAATTTTGAACCTCGTTTTTTTTTTTTCAATGTTCAGATTCGTCACTTCAAAATATATGCAAATTAGCGCATATTTAATTAGATATAGCCTGATTATCACATTTAAACAAAATTACAGAAAACTTGCAATACATTTTATTCTCCTATTCAAGTGAGTAATCAACTGGTAAAGTTCTATGGTGATATCTGTAAGTAAAATCTTTTACCCTATTCACCTGTAGTGTCTCGCATTAAATTAAAAATGTATAATGTAAAAACATATTGTATAAATGTATGAAAAAATATATTAAATAAATGAAACGGGTAGGAAGAAAATAAACCTTTCAATAGAAAAATAAAGTTTAGTGCACTTAGCAGCATTTGTCAAACTTCTGAGAACACAAATCTGCAAACTTTCATTAATAAAATAAATTAACAATTTTAACAATAGTATGATCCATACAGAAAGTGACATGTTATTAATCTCAGCACTGTTTCCTCCTAACTCTTGTTGAATCACATAAGACTAGGGCTATCTAAAGTCAATTTTTGTTCACTTTGTTAGATCATTGTTCATTTGTTGAAGTATTTTATCTGTTTTGGGGATCCTACTGTTACTAGCTACATGTCCTGTTGCACTCATTAAGATCTCGCAGTTAATAGATACAGGCACTGAGAACTGAAGCTCCGTTTGCAATGATGATGATGATGATGATGATGATGATGATGATGATAATTATTATTTCAATTCATATAGCGTTTTTCATAGACTCAGAGTCGCTTTACAGGTGAGGTAGATTACAAAACGAGACAAGACAAAACAAGATTCAGGCACAGATGAAAGGGGAGGGGGCGGGGGGCTACGGATAGGCAGAGGTGAAGAGATGGGTCTTGAGGCGGGACTCAGAGGTGCGGATCTCTTGGGGGAGGGAGTTCCATAGCCTAGGAGCTACCCTGGAGAAGGCTCTGTCCCCATAAACTGCGAAGGTTGGACTTGTGGATGCAGAGGAGACCGGCTGCTGAGGTGGATCAGAGGGACCGTGAGGGTTGGTAGGGGGAGAGGAGGTCAGAGAGGTATGAGGGTGCCAGATGGTGGAGGGCTTTGTAGGTGAGGACCAGGATTTTGTAGGTGATCCGGTGGGAGATAGGAAGCCAGTGGAGTTGTTTTAGGACTGGAGTGATGTGGTGCCAGGATTTGGAGTGGGTGATGAGTCGGGCGGCTGCGTTCTGGACCAGTTGGAGTCGTTTGATGTTGGTAGAGCTGATGCCGAGGAGAAGTGAGTTGCAGTAGTCCAGTCAGGAGGAGATGAAGGCGTGAATGAGTCTTTCAGCAGCGGGGGGTGTGAGAGAGGGTCTGATTTTGGCAATGTTGCAGAGGCGAAAGGAGGAGGTTTTAATGACATGACGAATGTGGGGCTCAAGGGAGAGGGTGGAATCAAAGATAACGCCAAGGTTGCGGGCCTGGGGAGATGGGGAGACAATGGTGCCGTTGATGGTGAGAGTGGGGTTATTGATTTTGCTGAGGGGGAATTTCTGTTTTATCGCTGTTGAGTTTGAGGAAGTTGTTGCATCCAGGTTTTAATAGCTGACAGACAGGAGTTGATGTGGGAGAGGGGGGGGGGGGGGGGGATTTGGTGCTGAGGTATATCTGGGTGTCATCGGCATAACAGTGGAAGTCCAGGTTGAAGTGGCGGAGTATCTGACCAAGGGGGAAGATGTACATGATGAAGAGGAGGGGGCCGAGTACGGAGCCTTGGGGAACGCCTTGATTGGCTGTGGCAGAGGTGTGGTTATGGAGAGAGATGAAGTGGGATCTGTTGGACAGGTAGGAGCGGAGCCAGCTGAGTGCAGTACCTTCGTTACCGAGGTCTTTGAGTCTGGTGAGCAGGATGTTATGGCTCACGGTATCAAAGGCTCCACTCAGATCGATGAGGATGTTGAGGGAACCGGTGTCAGCAAAGTTGAGGACTTTGAGGAGAGCGGTCTCTGTGCTATGGAGGGGGCGAAAACCAGATTGGAGGGGTTCAAATTGGTAATTGGCATGAAGATGAGTTTGTAGTTGTGAGGCGACTATACGTTCCAGGGTTTTAGACAGAAAGGGGAGGTTGGATATTGGGCGGTAGTTGTTGAGGGAGGAGGGATCCAGACCAGGTTTTTTAAGGATTGGGTTGACAGTGGCAGTTTTGAAGGCAGAAGGGACAGTTCCAAGGGACAGTGAGGAGTTGAAGAGGTTAGTGAGGTAGGGGCATAGGACGGAGAGGCAGGACTTCAGGAGGGGTGTAGGGAGGGGGTCAAGGGAGCAGGTAGTGGGTTTGGAAGAGCTGATGAATTTAGAGATTTCAGGAGGGATGACCAAGTCAAACTGGGAGAGTTGGCAGTGTGGAGGAGGGGTTGGGAGGTCAGGAGAGATGGGGAGAGGAGGGACCGTGGTGGGTGCTGGAGTAGATACTGAGAGGTCAGATACAGGTTATAGAAATTGGTAAATGATGTTGATTTTGTCAGCGAAAAAGTGGAGGATTAGCTCCGTTAGCGGTTAGCTCCAGTTAGCGCTGTTATAAAGATATGGAGTGGAGGAGACTGCCACGGACAGGGGTAACAACCGAACTCTGATAAATGACGTTCGGGGAGCTTTCACAGCGATGTGGCCACGGTGTTTCTATGGTTATTAGTACAGTTAACCCCACAGCAAAAACACCAGCAACATGCTACTACTAACGATAGCGTCTGAGCCTGAAGTGCAACGTTGTTGACCTGTCATGCACACGGCGCAAGACTTCACAAGGGGAGGGGCTGGAGGCAGCTGGTCTTGGTGCGCTGTAAAAAATGTTGTCTATTCATGCTTTTAACACTAGGCTGCCCACAGATGCACCTGCCTATTAATCGGCTTGATATACTCGGATATTGGGATTAAATCGGTCGACCTCTATAGTCCTGTCCAACTTCTATTTGTGGACCTGTTGCTACAGTGTTTGTATGCAAAAAGAACACTGTAATGTGCTGTTATCAACTGGTATTGCTAACAATGGCTAACATGGATAGCGCCAACCCCACAAAGAAAAATCTGACTTGGAAATAAAACGCATTCAACTCGTGTGTGACATCATTCCCAGCTTTGAGGTAAATGGAATGCACTATATCCTGAAACAAGCAGGAGGGCCTTGTGTATATAGTCTGTGTGTATTGTAAGCAGACTCAGGCAGGTCATTTAGGCAACCCTGGATGTGGAAATGAGTTTGATTTGGCCTCCTGGTGTCTAATAGCAGACAGGAAATGCATTGGAGATGACGCACCGTTTTGGATAAAAGCGTATGAACATTTGTGGGAAGAAAATCTAAATAGTTTTGTATTTGTGTTAGTCACTGTTTATTTTTGTTTCCCCTGATTGCGAAGACTTGGGAAAACAATTTTCAAAAGCCAAACATATTTGTTTATTATTGTTCTCTGTGTGATTTCAGTACATTTCTGTGAGTGAGATTCAATTTCCGTTTAGATTTTTCTTTTGTATATTATATATATAACATAATTTATACATTCATGTGACATCCGTCCAGCATACATATCTTGTCCTGAAAAAAAATGATGTCCATAACTTGCATTACAGGGTTGAGGTTAGACAAGCAAAATTACATAAGGAAACCAGGCAAACCAAAGACTGGAATAAATGGCTTAGACCCCAGAGTGTTAACATATATCTGGTTTCATTTCAGAAAAATCACCTCCGTGGTCAGAAGAGGAATGCAAGAACTTTGAGCATGCACTACAGATGTATGACAAGAATTTTCACCTCATACAGAAACATAAAGTGAGTCTTATTTCATGATCTTATGAGATTCCCCTTTCAGACGAGCATGAAAAGGTACACACAAAGCTGTGAAAGTTTCTCATCCCTTTTTAATAACTGTTTTCCCCCACTCAGGTCACAACACGAACAGTAGCCGAATGTGTGGCATTTTACTACATGTGGAAAAAGTCGGAGCGCTTTGACTTCTTTGTGCAGCAGAATCGGTTTGGGAAGAAAAAGTATAGCTGCTATCCTGGTGTAACGTAAGTGACAGAAGAAGAATCAGTTAATCTGTTGTATTCTCTTTGTAGTTTTGCTTGTGTTCAATACATTGATAATGACAAAAGTTATACTGTACTTAAACTGAATGAAACTTACAATTAAACATGATTCTTTGTATCCAGTGACCTGATGGACCGGTTGGTGGATGAAGCGGAGGGACTGGCAGTGGACAGTTCCTCCTCTGTGTATTCAGGAGCAGGTGGAGGAGGACGACTGGAGGCCGCCACCGACCAACAGCTCAGCCTGCTCAACTCCATCACTGCCAGCGACCTCACAGGTCAGTAATGGGACTAAGTTCTGCATACTACATTAATTTTTTTGCAATGGCATACTATACTATGACTTTTTAATGGCATTTGTTAGGGCATACTATATTATGACATTTTTTATTGCATACTATTAAAGTTGTTCCTATACCAGTATCGAAAATTTCTCCAATACTGCATTGGTTTTAGCAAGTATGTGATATCCAATATCGTGTAATTTAGCCCGAAAAAAGATCCTTCAAGTTAGGACCCCTTCAGTCTTGAAGTTGCGCCCCTTTTGAGCTGTGATTGGCTAGTACTTTCCTCGACGTATCCCTGTGATTGGATGCTGTGTGGAATGAGTGCATCATTTCAGCCAAGTTAGCTAACTGGCGTAGCTTGCTATGTTTACCATGCATTGATGCTACACGGATTACAGAAAACGAGCCGGGCAAAGTTGTCACTCATCTGGCGATAGGAATATACTTTCCGATGTTGTGACAAAAGTGTGTGTGTGTGTGTGTGTGTGTTGAAGCATTAAGTTTTTCAATTTTACTCATTTAGTGGCTGCCTAGTTAGCTAGCTTGCTAATTCCACCCATCTTTAATGCTGGTTACAGAAAATAAGCACTTGTACTGTTTTTGTGTGTTCTTCTGTTTAAGAGTGTTTTTCATGGTGTTTTTGTAACGTTGTTTAGCCGACAACAAATTGGAGCATAACTGGGAGGAGTTCTCCCTTTGCCCCCCTCCCTCTGGTCATGGAGACCCAGGCACGCTGGTGTGTCGGAGGTCTGCACACAGACTCGAGCTAGTCTTGCTGACCAGAAATCAATTATTCTTTGACGCTCCAAAACAGTAGCCTACACAGCAAGTTGCACTCTGCTGCCACTGCAACTACTGTTTTGAGAGTGGTGAAGAATCATTTATTTCCGTTTTGGTCTGCTAGCGCAGAGCGTAACGTTCAGGTATAGTGCTGGGTATTGCCAATGATTTCCCAATTTGATACCGATTCGATATTAATTAGGTTAGGGGAATTTCAGTTACAATAGCAATTTTGCTTGGATTTAAATTGTTGTCTTTTATTAATCAATATCAGATCACTCAAACAAAGATTGATTTTAATTGGAGAATCAATTATTTTAACCCAGTACTATTCAGGAAACGTTAGTCAGAGCTGGTGTTTCTAAGATATTGCCAAATTGCTGACATTTTGCTCTGGAAAATCCCACCAGTGAAACGGCGATGTGCACAGTATGCAAGGCTTTAATTTCGAGGGGTGTTGCTAATTTCAGTTGTTGTTACACTACTGTTTTATGCTGTTACTGTACTATTTAACATTTTGAATGCCTTTTATTTTACAAAATGGCTGCACGCCAACAGTCTTTTAAAATCAATTATTCCTAGATTTATGTATTTTTGTTCTTTTTCAGTTATGACTGTCAAACTAGATGATGAAAAAGTTACATGGCATTCATTATCTCTATGTATTTGTTTGTTTTACAAAGGGTTTACCTGAGCCAGGCCATACAACAATGATAGCAATCATATCACATCCATGCAGCGTTAGTAGTATACAGATGTTAAAAAAATATATTTACTCATATATTTTCTTTTATTACGCACTGGTATCAGAGCGGTACTCAGAATCGATATCAGGAAGGGAAAAATGGAACATCTTTACATATAATACTAAACTATGACTTTAAAAAAAAAAAAAATAAAAACGTTTTAATGACACACTGTATTGTACTATGACATTTTGTATGACATTTTTATGGCATACTGTACTATACGATGATTTTTTTTTTTATGACATATTTATGGCATGCTATACCATGAGGACCAATTTAGGGAGCCAGCATGATTGAGGGCCGCACAGGAAACATGCACACAACACAAAATAGCCTTTCCATCTCTCTTATAAGTGAAAAAATAGTGCTTCAATAGTTCTTTTTATTTTATTCAGTAATGTCTGTCTGAACCCTGTTCAATGTTAATTGAGTGTCCTGTCTCTTTGCAGCTTTGAGTAACACTGTAGCCACAGTGTGCAACCCTGCAGAGGTTGGTTGCATGGACTCCTACAGCTTTCCCCCACTGGAAACTCTCCATCGTGGGTCTCTGAACCACGACGAATCCCTCGGGTTCCCTTCTAATGGCGCAGACACCGACTGCCTCAACATGCTCGACACCGGGTTCTACCACTCTGATCTGGGCCAGCTAGGAGGAGTGTGTGTCAACAAGGACTGCGAGCGGCCCTCCAAGAGACTCAAGATGGCCCTGCCTGACTCCTTTATCAATGACGTGTCTGTGGGTAACCTTGGAATGGACTTTGAAGCACGACGGACAACAACGCACCACCACCGAATCACCGGCGCAAAAATGGCAGTCTCTGTCACAGACTTTGGGAGTTTGGCTGGCAGCGGAGAGCCCAACGGTTTTCTGGGAGCACATGCACGGCACCACACACAGCACACTGCGGCACTTCAGTCAGAGTGATCTTCCTCGTCTTCATCCTTTTGTTCTTCCCTTTTGAAACACCTTATCCCGCTTGTGTATAAGACTGACCTCACTGGAGAATCCAATTTGTTTTATTTTATATATATATATATATATATATATATATATATATATATATATTATATATACGCGCGCGCACACACGTGTGTGTATGTATGTGTATATATATATATTGTGTGTGTGTGTATATATATATATATATATATATATATATATATATATATATATGTATATATATATATATATATATATATGTATGTGTGTATATATGTGTGTGTATATATATATATATATATATACACACACACTTTTTTGTTTTCATTTTTTGTGTAATATGACATCAGTGATGTCTATCATATAGAACTAAAATCTTGATTTCTCTCAAGAGTTTATATAGCCATTTATTTTATTCTCATTTTGCGGTCTTGAGATGTGTAACGTCCATGTACAGTGGGGCCCAGTGGCTGCAGTAGGAGAGTTGTGTATCTTCCTCCCCTGTATCCTCACACAACATCTTCAGAGCTACAGTATGTTTTCCTGCCATTCTTTTCAGCTGCCAAATTGACTAATTTTTCGGCCTCTAGTGTCAGTATTTAGTTGCTTGTCTTTGTTGTTTGAAGTGGTACTTTTTTTTTTTTTTTTTTTTTTTTTTTAATTAGTGTTTGGTTTACAGGTACTTTTTACTAACCAGGCTGGTGCAAATGGTTTTGTCCCCAAATAAACCTGGCTAGATATTGTATGAAGAGCAACACTAGCATGGAGATTAGCTTGGAGAACAGGAAGTGTGCTGGCTAAGGCCTTCCAGTTTGGTTTTCTTTTCTTTTTTTCCTGTTGAAGCTTGTCAGCTGTTGGTCTGCTTGCTTACTTCTAAACTGTTCGGATTGGCGATGTTAGAACATGTGAATGTTTAACTATTTTTCATCCCATTTAGTCAAATCCAAATTATAGTTACTGATTGATCATTTTTATTATTGACATTTTTAAACAGCTGATGAAGAATACCTGTGCAGAGTAGCATAATGGGAGTCACCTTGTTTTACAGTTGGGATATCAAGTTTTTTTTCTTTTGAAATCCTGCTTCTTTCTAGGAGGGTATCAGTCATACAAGCAAACCATAACAACAATATTGTAATGCAAAGATATTGGTTAGGTTAATCATTTAAACATAGACCTCATCAGGCACTGTAAAGTGTGTATTTATTACATATACTTATAGCTTTTGTTTAATCCTTTCACTGATGCTATACTTAGGAGAGTTTAATTGTATGTGCCCTTCAGTTGTAGGACAAATAAAGTTAGATTATGCTCCTAAATCAAGTAATGCAATTTTCAGACCACTTAGCAAGCTTGGTTGAACCTGCTAGCAGTATTATCTCTTTATTTAAAGCCACTCAGATTTTGTATTTAACCTCTGCCTAACCTGTACTGACTAGAGAATGCCTTGTCTAATCTAGTCAACAGTGTTTTGAGTCTAGTAGCAGAAATGGAGCTGTTGTCTCATGACTGAAGTCCATAATTGTGAATTGTAAAATGTTTAGCGGGTCATTGTCAGTTGATTGGATGCAGTAGTGTTTACTTAATTTATCTATGCATTGTGCTTATGAATAATTAGTTTGTTTCAGGGGTACATCATGTTTGTCATGTCCATAGATCCAGTAATTTACCAATATGTGTACAGGCAGGATTCATGCTTATAAACCATTATTAAGTTTGATCAAGTAATTCATTTTCCAAGGCCAGCATCAGAGAAGATATTCACTTCTGCGTTTCATGTAAATAATTAGCAAATAGCCTTTAAAAAGTCTATAACTGACCTCTTACACTTGTTGATACAAAGGTTTTAATTTGATTCCTTGTCAAAAGGCAATAATTTGTAGATATGTACAGATATTTTGGGTTTTGCATTTTACCAGTTGACTTGGTGTTTAAATTTTGTTTTGTCTTTTTGGAAAGTCATGATCCCCAGAACACAGCTGAAACCACGCATGCCAGCTGTGTCTGTTTCTCAAGTGTACCACTGAAAACGGCTTTACCTGAAGACGTATTGATATTACTCAATGTTGCAATTTTGCCTTCAAAACTTGCAGCCATGTGTAAAAGACGCTCATCTTTCTTTCATTATTATTTTTTTAATTACATGTCGTCGTCTATATTTGTCTTGATGGTAAAGGGATGTCTGCTGCTCTAAGTATGTGGAGAGCTAGTTTTCTTTTAATGCAATGTGCATAATGCAGTAGGTCCTCCAAGCTCTTCTAGCTTTAGCAGTGCAGTGGTATTTATTTCACCTGTGGTTTGTACAAAGACGTAAGAAAAACTGTCAGAATGTAAAGGCCATTAAGTAGTAGAAGTAGGTTTTTCACCACCCTGTGAACTCTCGAAAATGTGATATTTTATTGATATCTCTGGTATGAGACTTGTGTGTGCAAGGAAGCACTAAACAAATTTATTTTATATTTTGTATTGTGTTTTGAAGTTTAAAAAGGAAAAATTATAGCAGTTGTGTTTTTGAAAAAAAACTTGAGTCCTTTGAAGAAAACAAACACCTTTGTGAATAAAAAAACCTACAAAACTTAAAAATGTATATCCAGAAATATAGACAATCAAAAACTTCACTATGAGAAATGTTCAAGAAGCTATCTTTATTGTTTATAAGAATTGTACATAAACATTAAGTTTTTTTTTGTTTTTGTTTTTTTTCTTTTGTTAAACATTATTTTGTAATTTCTGTTGTACTTTAATACCTTGTGTACAGATCCAGAAATAAAGCTCTGGAAAAGGTTCAGAGATGATTGCATATTCTTCATCACACAAAAGATGTTAGTAGATTTACTCTACTAAATAAATTAGCTTAAAATGTTAGTCTATGTTGGGGAATTAATCATCTCTGTAAACAGATATCTGCATATGAAGGCAGATATGTGTTTATATAGGGATGTCGTCTCTTAGCTTGAACTCCATTCTCAGGTCTAAAGTTGCTAACTAGATCTAGTGGACGGCAGAGGAAGTCTTGCCACGGTTATCTGCTTGCTACACCAGAACCCCCGAAATATTAGCTGTTACCCACAGAGTCCTCAGACAGATAGCCAGTGGGTTTCGAAATTAAGGGACTAAGTACCGTACTAATTCCTTAATCTCATTTGGAGAAAACACTAATTAATGCAATGTGGTATAAATTAAAAGACTGTCCATCCTTACTTCATTTGTCATTTAGCTTGAAAGTTCATTCTTAACTTTGAAAACAGCAGTTGAAACAAATGATCTAAGCTCAAGGTCCACTAATGTGCTAGTTTGCTCAGTTCTCATGGTTTGTAGAAGAATTTTCCAATTGTCTGAGCAACCCTTGAGCTTGACCGTTACAGCTTTTGATGAAAGCTGTGTGATATGGTTGGAAGTCAGAGAAACCAAATAAGTGGACCTTGAGCTGAGTTTGTTTTGTCAACTGCCGTTTCCAAGGTTAAGAGTGACCTGTCACTACATTAGTAGTTCCTTTATCTTGGTCTTCTGAGAGGAATGGGCTGAGTAAGAAAGTCCTCAGCCTGAGTTACTTCTACACCACTGTCCTGTAGAGCATCATCTGCCTGTCTCTTGAGCTCTGAGACATCATCCTCTTCTTCTTCCTTCTGCAGGGAGCAGGGTTTGTACCTCTGGCTGAAGTGGTACAGCAAGCCCGAGCCACCACTGCTGCCATCTTAGGTGTACTGTGTCCGTGGTCCACTGTTTTCTCTATGTGCTCATCCCCAAGGGTGGCCTCATGAACCAGAACGTCCGCTCCATTGCACAACCTCAGTGGTCCTTCCCCTAGAACTGAGCTGCAGTCTCCTAAGATGCAGACCTTCCTCCCAGGAATGGCTTCTTCCAGCACCTCACCAGGCAAAACAACATGCCCGCTCTCCAGAGTTACAGGCTCACCAGCTTTCAGCTGCCCATAAATAAAGTGGCCCTGGTTTCAGGCCTGGGACACACACAATTAGGTAATTCACAATAATACACAGGATCCAAGAAGTATATTAGTATAGTAGAAATATATTCTTTTTAGAAATAGTATAGTATGTCATAAAAATGTCATGAAAAGTGATAGTATAGTATGTGATGAAAATGTCATAAAAAATCATAGTATAGTATGTCATAAAAATGTAATAGAATAATAAGTCATTTATGTCATAAAAGGTCATAAAAATCTGAATAGTACGCCATAAAAATGTCATAAACGTCATAGTATATTATGTCATAAAAAGTCATTAAAAAGTCATGGTATAATACGTCATAAAAAGTCATAGTATAGTACGTCATAAAAAGTCATAAAAATTCATGGGATAGTACGTCATAAAAATTTCATAGTATCGTATGTCATAAAAATGTCATAAAAAGTCAGGATAGTACGTCATAGAAATGTCATAGTATAGTATGTCATACAAATTCAGTACATCGTCGAAAAAAGCCATAGTATAGTATGTCGAAAAAAGTGATAAAAATTCCATAGTATAGTATGTAGAAAAAAAACCATAGTATAGTATGTTGAAAAAAGTGATAAAAAAGCCATAGTATAGTATGTTGAAATAAGCCATAGTATAGTATGTCGCAAAAAAGTGATAAAAAGCCATAGTATAGTATGTCAAAAAAGTGATAAAAAAGCCATAGTATAGTATGTCAAAAGTGATAAAAAAAAAGCCATAGTATAGTATGCAGAAATAAGCCACAGTATAGTATGTCACAAAAAGTGATAAAAAAGCCATAGTTTAGTATGTCGAAATAAGCCATAGTATAGTATGTCGCAAAAAGTGATAAAAAGCCATAGTATAGTATGTCAAAAAAGTTATAAAAAAGCCATAGTATAGTATGTTGAAAAAAGTGCTAAAAAGCCAATATATAGTATGTCGAAAAAAAATAGAAGAAAGCCATAATATAGTATGTCGAAAAAAGCCATAGCATAGTATGTCGAAAAAAGTGATAAAGAAGCCATAGTACAGTATGTCGAAAAAAGCCATAGGATAGTATGTCGAAAAAGTGATAAGAAAGCCATAGTATAGTATGTTGAAAACAAACCATAGTATAGTATGTTGAAAAAAGTGATAAAAATGCCATAGTATAGTATGTAGAAAAAAAACCATAGTATAGTATGTTGAAAAAAGTGATAAAAAAGCCATTGTATAGTATGTCGAAAAAAAAGCCATAGTATAATATGTCACAAAAAGTGATAGAAAAGCTATAGTATAGTATGCCGAAAAAAGCCATAGTATAGTATGTCACAAAAAGTGATAAAAAGCCATAGTATAGTATGTCGAAATAAGCCATAGTATAGTATGTCGCAAAAAGTGATAAAAAGCCATAGTATAGTATGTCAAAATAAGCCATAGTATAGTATGTCGCAAAAAGTGATAAAAAGCCATAGTATAGCATGTATGTCAAAAGTGATAAATAAGCCATATTAGAGTATGTCGAAAAAAGTGATAAAAAGCCAATGTATAGTATGTCGAAAAAAATTAGAAGAAAGCCATAGTATAGTATGTCGAAAAAAGCCATAGCATAGTATGTCGAAAAAAGTGCTAAAAAAGCCATAGTATAGTATGTCGAAAAAAGTGATTAAAAAGCCTTACAATATTTCGTTTTACAACTGTGAACTTAGAAAAATTCCAACAGAAAAATTTCGACACTTAGAAAAGATTCGACACTTCGAAAAAATCCGACACTTAGAAAAATTTCGACACTTAGAAAAAATCTGACAGAAAAATTTCGACATTTTGGAAAAAATCCGACACTTTGAAAAATTGACACTCAGAAAAGATTCGACACTTCGAAAAAATCCGACACTTAGAAAAATTTCGACACTTAGAAAAAACCCAACACTTGGAAAAATTTCGACACTTAGAAAAAATCCGACACTTAGAAAACTTCTGACAGAAAAATGTTGACACTTAGAAAAAATCTGACAGAAAAATTTTGACACTTAGAAAAATTTTAACTGAAAATTTGCGACACTTAGAAAAAATCCGACACTTAGAAAAATTTCGACACAGAAAAGTTTAGACACTTCGAAAAAATCCGACACAGAAAAATTTCAACATTTAGAAAAAGTCCGACACTTAGAAAAATTGACACTCAGAAAAGATTCGACACTTCGAAAAAATCCGACACTTAGAAAAATTTCGACACTTAGAAAAAACCCGACACTTGGAAAAATGTTGACACTTGGAAAAAATCCCACAATTACAAAAATGTTGACACTTTGAAAAAAATCTGGCACTCAGAAAAATTTTGACACTATGAAAAAATCTGACACTTGGAAAAATTTCGACACTAGGAAAAAATCTGACACTTGGAAAAATGTTGACACTTGGAAAAATTCCGACACTTCAAAAAATTTCGAGACTTGGAAAAAATCCGACACTGAAAAATTTCGACACTTCAAAAAATTTCGACACTTAGAAAAATTTTTACACTTGGAAAAGAAATTCGATGA
This sequence comes from Gymnocephalus cernua, assembly GCA_023631565.1. NCBI lineage: Eukaryota > Metazoa > Chordata > Actinopteri > Perciformes > Percidae > Gymnocephalus > Gymnocephalus cernua. Next base: position 15,613,354 of record CM042425.1, read on the forward strand.
TTTTTGACACTTAGAAATATTTCGACAGTTTGAAAAAAATACCACACTTCAAAAAATGTCGAAACTTCAAAAAATGTCGAAACTTCAAAAAATGTCGAAACTTCAAAAAATGTTGAAACTTCAAAAAATTTCGAAACTTCAAAAACTGTCGAAACTTCAAAAAATGTTGACACTTGGAAAAAATCTGACACTTGGAAAAATGTTGACACTTAGAAATATTTCGACAGTTTGAAAAAAATACCACACTGAAAAATGTCGACACTTCAAAAAATGTCGAAACTTCAAAAAATGTTGAAACTTCAAAAAATGTTGAAACTTCAAAAAATGTCGAAATTTCCAAAAATGTTGACACTGAAAAATGTCGACACTTCAAAAAATTTCGAAACTTCAAAAAATGTCGAAACTTCAAAAAATGTCGAAACTTCAAAAAATGTCGAAACTTCAAAAAATGTTGACACTTGGAAAAAATCCCACAATTACAAAAATGTTGACACTTTGAAAAAAATCTGGCACTTAGAAAAATTTTGACACTATGAAAAAATCTGACACTTGGAAAAATGTTGACACTTGGAAAAATTCCGACACTTCAAAAAATTTCGAGACTTGGAAAAAATCCGACACTGAAAAATTTCGACACTTCAAAAAATTTCGACACTTAGAAAAATTTTTACACTTGGAAAAGAAATTCGATGATTTTTGACACTTAGAAATATTTCGACAGTTTGAAAAAAATACCACACTGAAAAATGTCGACACTTCAAAAAATGTCGAAACTTCAAAAAATGTCGAAACTTCAAAAAATGTCGAAACTTCAAAAAATGACGAAACTTCAAAAAATGTCGAAACTTCAAAAAATGTTGACACTTGGAAAAAATCCGACAATTACAAAATTTTTGACACATAGAAATATTTAGACAGTTTGAAAAAAATACCACACTGAAAAATGTCGACACTTCAAAAAATTTCGAAACTTCAAAAAATGGCGAAACTTCAAAAAATGGCGAAACTTCAAAAAATTTTGACACTTGGAAAAAATCCCACAATTACAAAAATGTTGACACTTTGAAAAAAATCTGGCACTTAGAAAAATTTTGACACTATGAAAAAATCTGACACTTGGAAAAATTTCGACACTAGGAAAAAATCTGACACTTGGAAAAATGTTGACACTTGGAAAAATTCCGACACTTCAAAAAATTTCGAGACTTGGAAAAAATCCGACACTGAAAAATTTCGACACTTCAAAAAATTTCGACACTTAGAAAAATTTTTACACTTGGAAAAGAAATTCGATGATTTTTGACACTTAGAAATATTTCGACAGTTTGAAAAAAATACCACACTGAAAAATGTCGACACTTCAAAAAATGTCGAAACTTCAAAAAATTTAGAAACTTCAAAAAATGTCGAAACTTCAAAAAATGTCGAAACTTCAAAAAATGTTGACACTTGGAAAAGATCCGACAATTACAAAATTTTTGACACATAGAAAAATTTCGACACTTAGAAAAAATCCGACACTTAGAAAACTTCTGACAGAAAAATGTCCATCCATCCATCCATCGTCGTCCGCTTATCCGTGGTCGGGTCGCGGGGGGAGCAGCTCCAGCAAGGGACCCCAAACTTCCCTTTCCCGAGCCACATTAACCAGCTCTGACTGGGGGATCCCGAGGCGTTCCCAGGCCAGGTTGGAGATGTAATCCCTCCACCTAGTCCTGGGTCTTCCCCGAGGCCTCCTCCCAGCTGGACGTGCCTGGAACACCTCCCTAGGGAGGCGCCCAGGGGGCATCCTTACCAGATGCCCGAACCACCTCAACTGGCTCCTTTCGACGTGAAGGAGCAGCGGCTCTACTCCGAGCTCCTCACGGATGACTGAGCTTCTCACCCTATCTCTAAGGGAGACGCCAGCCACCCTCCTGAGGAAACCCATTTCGGCCGCTTGTACCCTGGATCTCGTTCTTTCGGTCATGACCCAACCTTCATGACCATAGGTGAGGGTAGGAACGAAAACTGACCGGTAGATCGAGAGCTTTGCCTTCCGGCTCAGCTCTCTTTTCGTCACAACGGTGCGATAAACTGAATGTAATACCGCCCACGCTGCGCCGATTCTCCGACCAATCTCCCGCTCCATTGTCCCCTCACTCGCGAACAAGACCCCAAGGTACTTAAACTCCTTCACTTGGGGTAAGGACTCATTCCCTACCTGGAGAAGGCACTCCATCGGTTTCCTGCTGAGAACCATGGCCTCAGATTTAGAGGTGCTGATCCTCATCCCAGCCGCTTCACACTCGGCTGCAAAACGATCCAGTGAGTGCTGAAGGTCACAGGCCGATGATGCCATCAGGACCACATCATCTGCAAAGAGCAGCGATGAGATCCCGAGCCCACCGAACTGCAACCCCTCCCTACCACGACTACGCCTCGATATCCTGTCCATAAATACTACGAACAGGATTGGTGACAAAGTGCAGCCCTGGCGGAGGCCAACCCTCACCTGAAACGTGTCCGACTTACTGCCGAGAACCCGGACACAGCTCTCGCTTTGGTCATACAGAGATTGGATGGCCCTGAGAAGGGACCCCCTCACCCCATACTCCCGCAGCACCTCCCACAAAGTCTCCCGGGGGACCCGGTCATATGCCTTCTCCAGATCCACAAAACACATGTAGACTGGATGGGCATACTCCCAGGCTCCCTCCAGGATCCTTGCTAGAGTAAAGAGCTGATCCGTTGTTCCACGACCAGGACGGAATCCGCATTGTTCCTCTTCCACCTGAGGTTCGACTATCGGCCGAACCCTCCTTTCCAGCACCTTGGAGTAGACTTTACCAGGGAGGCTGAGAAGTGTGATACCCCTGTAATTGGTACACACCCTCTGGTCCCCCTTTTTGAAGAGGGGAACCACCACCCCGGTCTGCCACTCCTTTGGCACTGTCCCAGACTTCCACGCAATGTTGAGTAGGCGTGTCAACCAAGACAGCCCCTCCACACCCAGAGCTTTCAACATTTCTGGACGGATCTCATCAATCCCTGGGGCTTTGCCACTGTGGAGTTGTTTGACTACCTCAGTGACCTCCACCAGGGAAATTGACGACAATCCCCCATCATCCTCCAGCTCTGCCTCTAACAAAGAGCGCGCATCAGCTGGATTTAGGAGTTCCTCAAAGTGCTCCTTCCACCGCCCTATTACCTCCTCAGTTGAGGTCAACAACGTCCCATCCTTACTGTACACAGCTTGGATGGTTCCCCGCTTCCCCCTTCTGAGGTGGCGGACGGTTTTCCAGAAGCGCCTTGGTGCCGACCGAAAGTCCTTCTCCATGTCTTCTCCGAACTTCTCCCACACCCGCTGCTTTGCCTCTTTCACGGCAGAGGCTGCAGTCCTTCGGGCCCATCGGTACCTTGCAACTGCCTCCGGAGTCCTCTGGGATAACATATCCCGGAAAGACTCCTTCTTCAGTCGGACGGCTTCCCTGACCACCGGTGTCCACCACGGTGTTCGAGGGTTACCGCCCCTTGAGGCACCTAAGACCCTAAGACCACAGCTCCCTGCCGCAGCTTCAGCAATGGAAACTTTGAACATTGTCCACTCAGGTTCAATGCCCCCAGCCTCCACAGGGATGCACGAAAAGCTCCGCCGGAGGTGTGAGTTGAAGGTCTGTCGGACAGGAGCTTCCTCCAGACGTTCCCAATTTACCCGCACCACCCGTTTGGGCTTACCAGGTCTGTCCAGAGTCTTCCCCCACCCCCTGACCCAACTCACCACCAGATGGTGATCAGTTGACAGCTCCGCCCCTCTCTTTACCCGAGTGTCCAAAACATACGGCCTCAAATCAGATGAAACGATTATAAAATCGATCATTGACCTTCGGCCTAGGGTGCTCTGGTACCAAGTATACTTATGAGCATCCCTATGTTCGAACATGGTGTTTGTTATAGACAATCCATGACTAGCACAGAAGTCCAATAACAGACAACCACTCTGGTTTAGATCAGGGAGGCCGTTCCTCCCAATCACGCCTCTCCATGTATCTCCGTCATTGCCCACATGTGCGTTGAAGTCCCCCAGCAGAACTATGGAGTCCCCCTCCGGAGCCCCATACAGGACTCCATTCAAGTTCTCCAAGAAGGCCGAATACTCTGAACTCTTGTTTGGTGCATATGCACAAACAACAGTCAGAGTTTTCCCCCCAACAACCCGCAGGCGTAGGGAGGCGACCCTCTCGTCCACCGGGGTAAACTCCAACGTTGCGGCGCTCAGCCGGGGACTTGTGAGTATCCCCACACCCGCCTGGCGCCTCACACCCTGGGCAACTCCGGAGAAGAAAAGAGTCCAACCCCTCTCCAGGAGTACGGTTCCAGAACCGAGACTATGCGTAGAGGTAAGCCCCACCAGATCCAACTGGTAGCGCTCCACCTCACGCACAAGTTCCGGCTCCTTCCCCCACAGCGAGGTGACATTCCATGTCCCCAGAGCCAGCCTCTGCTGCCCGGGTCTGGTCCGTCGAGGCCCCTGACCTTCACCGCCACCCGTGTGGCAGCGCACCCGACCCCAGCGGTTCCTCCCACAGGTGGTGGGCCCATGGGCTGGAGAGATAGGTGCCACGTAGCTTTTTCGGGCTGTGCCCGGCCGGGCTCCGTGGCAAACCCGGCCACCAGACGCTCGCTGACGAGCCCTCCCTCTGGGCCTGGCTCCAGACGGGGGCCCCGGGCTTCCTCCGGGCAGGGTCTCTCTATCCCTTCCTCGTTTATTCATAGGGTCTTTTGAACCATTCTTCGTCTGGCCCCTCACCTGAGACCACTTTGCCATGGGAGACCCTACCAGGAGCACAAAGCTCCAGACAACACAGCCCTCAGGTTCATAGGGACACCCAAACCTCTCCACCACGATAAGGTGATGGTTCCCGGAGAGGCGACAGAAAAAAAAAAAAAAAAAAAAAAAAAAATAAATGACAGAAAAATGTCGACACTTAGAAAAAATCTGACAGAAAAATTTTGACAGAAAAATTTTAACTGAAAATTTGCGACACTTAGAAAAAATCCGACACTTAGAAAAATTTCGACACAGAAAAGTTTAGACAGTTCGAAAAAATCCGACACAGAAAAATTTCAACATTTAGAAAAAATCCGACACTTAGAAAAATTTCAACACTTAGAAAAAATCCGACATTTAGAAAAAACCCGACACTTGGAAAAATTTCGACACTTTGAAAAAATCCGACACTTAGAAAAAATCTGACACTTAGAAAAATTTCGACTTAAAAATTTCGACATTTTGGAAAAAATCCGACACTTAGAAAAATTTCTACACTCAGAAAAGTTTCGACACTTTGAAAAAATCCGACACTTGGAAAAATTCCTACAGAAAAACTTCGACATTTAGAAAAAATCCGACACTTAGAAAGATTTCGACACTTAGAAAAATTTCGACTGAAAAATCTGGACACTTAAAAAATTCCGACAGAAAAATCTTGACATTTAGAAAAAATCAGACACTTAGAAAAATTCCAACACTTGAAAAAATTCTGACAGAAAAATCTCGACACTTAGAAAAAATCCGACACTTAGAAAAATTCAGACAGAAACATTTCGACATTTAGAAAAAATCTGACACTTAGAAAAATCTGACAATTAGAAAAATTTCGACAGAAAAATCTGGACACTTAGAAAAAATCCGACACTTAGAAAAATTTCGACACTTAGAAAAAATCCGACACTTAGAAAAATTCCAACAGAAAAATTTCGACATTTTGGAAAAAAATCCGACACTTAGAAAAATTTCGACACAGAAAAGTTTAGACACTTAGAAAAAATCCGACACTTAAAAAAGTTTCGACACTTAGAAAAAATCCGACAGAAAAATTTCGACACTTTGGAAAAATTTTTACTGAAAATTTGCGACACTTAGAAAAAATCCGACACTTACAAAAATTTCGACACAGAAAAGTTTAGACACTTCGAAAAAATCCGACACAGAAAAATTTCAACATTTAGAAAAAATCCGACACTTAGAAAAATTCTGACAGAAAAATTTCAACATTTTGGAAAAAATCCGACACTTTGAAAAATGTTGACACTCAGAAAAGATTCGACACTTTGAAAAAATCCGACACTTAGAAAAATTTCAACACTTAGAAAAAATCCGACATTTAGAAAAAACCCGACACTTGGAAAAATGTCGACACTTTGAAAAAATCCGACACTTAGAAAAAATCTGACACTTAGAAAAATTTCGACTTAAAAATTTCGACATTTTGGAAAAAATCCGACACTTAGAAAAATGTCTACACTCAGAAAAGTTTCGACACTTTGAAAAAATCCGACACTTGGAAAAATTCCGACAGAAAAATTTCGACATTTAGAAAAAATCCGACACTTAGAAAAATTTCGACTGAAAAATCTGGACACTTAGAAAAATTCCGACAGAAAACTCTGGACATTTAGAAAAAATCAGACACTTAGAAAAATTCCAACACTTGGAAAAATTCTGACAGAAAAATCTCGACACTTAGAAAAAATCCGACACTTAGAAAAAATCTGACACTTAGAAAAATTCTGACAGAAACATTTCGACATTTAGAAAAAATCTGACACTTAGAAAAATCTGACAATTAGAAAAATTCCAACAGAAAAATTTCGACATTTTGGAAAAAAATCCGACACTTAGAAAAATTTCGACACAGAAAAGTTTAGACACTTAGAAAAAATCCGACACTTAAAAAAGTTTCGACACTTAGAAAAAATCTGACACTTAGAAAAATTTCGACACTTAGAAAAATTCTGACAGAAACATTTCGACATTTAGAAAAAATCTGACACTTAGAAAAATCTGACAATTAGAAAAATTCCAACAGAAAAATTTCGACATTTTGGAAAAAAATCCGACACTTAGAAAAATTTCGACACAGAAAAGTTTAGACACTTAGAAAAAATCCGACACTTAAAAAAGTTTCGACACTTAGAAAAAATCTGACACTTAGAAAAATTTCGACACTTACAAAAAATCCGACACTTAGAAAAATGTCAACACTCAGAAAAGTTTCGACACTTAGAAAAAATCCGACACTTAGAAAAATTCCGACACTTCAAAAAATGTTGACACTTCAAAAAATGTCGAAACTTCAAAAAATGTTGACACATGGAAAAAATCCCACAATTACAAAAATGTTGACACTTTGAAAAAAATCTGGCACTCAGAAAAATTTTGACACTATGAAAAAATCTGACACTTGGAAAAATTTCGACACTAGGAAAAAATCTGACACTTGGAAAAATGTTGACACTTGGAAAAATTCCGACACTTCAAAAAATTTCGAGACTTGGAAAAAATCCGACACTGAAAAATTTCGACACTTCAAAAAATTTCGACACTTAGAAAAATTTTTACACTTGGAAAAGAAATTCGATGATTTTTGACACTGTGGTGGAAAATACCCAGGGTGCAGCAGGTGTAGATTAATTAACTGTTTTAGAATAATTGAAGATGAAACAAGTAACAAGAAATAGTAGACTGAAACCAATGTAGGTTTTTGTAATTTATTGAAGTACATATATTCTGCGCAGAATAGGAGAACTCGTTCACAAGATGCACGCAGCAACATGTGGAAGAGTCTTCAAAGTTCACACATCAAGAACATCAGCTTAAATACCCAGATAAGAGAGAGGGAGTGACATCGCTTTAAGCACACAATTCAATGTAATAACAAATGAAGATAGACCTTCTGGTCTGTCTGGTTCACAGGGATGTTGTGTCGTATAACTTGTAGAGACCTTGTGACTACGGTTGTATCTCAGTAAACCTAGGTTGGCTATTTTCTCACAGACAATTGTATTTAACTTCTCCTTGGGGGAGACATAACAAGAGCACATACAGAAAGACATAGTTAATTGGGTAAAATATAATTTTGCCATCACACTCCACTCTTTTGATTACAACCTAATCACAATAAAATAATTCAAAATTATATTTAAATATGTTGGTTGTAGTTAGCATGCTTTTTTTTGTGAGGGATAAAAAAGAAACCATTAAAGGGACAATATCTCACACAAAACAAAAACAAACAAAACACCACTCTTTAGGTTAAATGAAATCAAACTAAATGAGATAAATCATAAATCTGAGTGGCTGTCCAATAAAAGTTACACTGTGTCTGAGTCGTTGTCCGTTTCGTCAGTCTTTTGAGTCATATGTGGGAAAGTTGTTAAAGCCAGAGATTCACAATTACAATCAAATTCTCAAGAAATGCGTTGTCCCTAATTGTGCTAAACTAGAAACCTTATTTACTCAGTCAATGCTACAAACTTAATTATAGGCATTTTATTTGGCCTTTAAGCAGGGAAGGCTACTATGCAAGTAGTGATGTTATTTAAAGCTACAGCTTGAAACTTTGATGAAAACCTGTCTCAATATTTGCTTATATCAATCAGATTATCTGTGGAAACAAATTAGGGAAACAACCAAATTGCACACTAAAATAAGCTTCTGAAAGAATTTTAGGTGAGAAATACGCAATGAACTAACAGAATATTGATCATTTTTTATTCAATTTGACATTCAGTTTTACTGCAGTTCATGAGCAGTCATTTGACACTATGCAGAGATTCCTCGGTTCTGATTTGTAACTAGTTCTTGGAAAACCTAGGAAAAACAGAGGAACATTATCTTTTCACAGACTGTCTGTGTAATGTGCTCCTGTTTTTAGGCTAAACAAATTACCTACTCGACTTTAACTGTTACTAAAATTTACTTAAAAATCTACTTAAAAATCCAAATGACGTGAAACCTTATACTTTTAACATCTTATTTATGAAGCTACTATTATCCCTCCTGTTTGAGACATGTAAAACACATGACTCAAACACTCAGTATATATAAATAATGGTTTAGTGGTTTCTCCATTAACACTGTCCTGTCTTACACAGAAACACCTGTATAAAAGCAACAAAAGTTAAAACACCAATCACCAAAAGAAAACGTTTTCAACATCATGTTAATAGTTTAAACAATTTTATCATATAGTAACTAAAATGCAACCAAAATCTATAGTGCAGTTCTGCTGAAATCCCACTAGAGTACAATATTAAATGCTGATAGAATCTAATCTCTATAAACCTGAATCAGTTTCAATATGGTCTTAACCAAGAAACTCAGATATACCCAGCAAACTATGTTTATCATGTTTGCAACACAAAATAATACTAACTGCTGTCTAGTATTTAGCATAGCCACAAATTAAACTAAGCGCTGAGTGCTTCAGTCTGGTTATCCAATTTGTATTTTGAAAACATATCACATTGTACGATCTATGCCAAGACGTATATCAAAATCAACATTGCTGAACCTAAATTCGAAATCCAAATGTCTCCTCCCTCCACATGCACAAACCCTGCCTTATTATCTTTGGGTGTGTGTGTGTGAAAGCCCCTACCTTGGCTGCTTCTCTGAGCTTCTGTAGAGAAAAAAAAACAAACACACTCCTCCATTCTGCATGGTAACACACACATTTCAACGCCTTTAAAGAAGATGTTGCCTCACAGTTTAGAAAACTGTAAGTGTTCAAATAAATTCTGTTAGCCAATTAAATGGTTTTAGCACCTACTCATCAAATTGATTAGTAGGTCTAGTTGATAGACAACCCTAAAACAAGTAATACAATCATAAACATGTTTTGTGTAACAAAGTCCAATTTGTGTTACCCCAAAAGTATGTAAGATTACAATAGTATCTAAGTGTTTGGTTTGTTTATTTAAGACAAAGAGACTCAAAAATGATCTTCCCATCCAACGAAAATGATTTACTGGCCTGGAAACTGTATGTATAATGCTTGTTGTCCGTTATCTGTGTGTGTTACTCAGGGAGAGCCCGTCTGCCAGCTGTCCTTCTTCAAGGACAGAGGAGAGCCGTGTTATCGGAGTGTGGCTAATTCATTTGGAAGAAAGTGCAAAATAACCCAAACAGAGGCATGTGAAAGTATTTCAGGTTGTTATGCAAAAATAGAAAAACAGATCAGAAGTGGCATTCCGTGTCCACTGGAGTACTGAGGAAAAGAGGAAAGTTAGACAATGCATCAACAGGAACACGTTTATGTAACATCCCCTATAATCCCCTGAAGAATAGTAATAGTGTACGAAGTAAGTCCGTAACACGAAATGTTTTACAAGAGCTCAAAATCCCTACTTATCTAAAGGAAAATCAAACTTGGTCAGAAACGACTCCCAACAGTTAATAGGGAGTTAAAACCGGAAAAAACGCATGAGATCACTTCCTGTCTTAGATGGTGTGGTTTTTCTGGGACTTGTAGTCCGAGTTGCCGTGTGATGACTACAAGCAGAAAAAGAAACAGTGATCAAATGGACATCAACATTTTGGAGTTGCTCAGAGATAGCGCGGTATCTGAGAGTGAAACATCAATTGAAAAAAAAAAACTTTATTTTTACCGTGCACAACGAATTTGTGTGTTTGAAGCACAGGTGTCACTCAACCGGCGGGCACCTGCAGGCACAAACACGCGCTTGTGGTGAAGATGTGTCTGAACTAATCAGTGCAGTCAGTCGGTCTGTCACAGTCCAGTCAGGGAAAAAAAGTCCTGATAGTGTCTCCTGATCTATAGGAGAGAAAAACAAACAGGATGTGAGACAATGAGTAAAGAAAAATATGCTGTGGTTTTATCAGTCAAGTGAAAAGCACTGAAGCTCATCCTTTAATCCAAAAAACTCATCTGTGTGTTCTTCATCTGGAACAAAAAAAAAAAAACGAGAGTGCCCAGTCATTTTGTTGTGACTTTGGGTGTATCTCTCTAGGCAAAAACAATTTTTACGTCTTATCAGACGGGAGGTTTAACAGTCTGACAGAGAGAAACGCACACTTGGAGCTTTAAGCAAAAAGTGTGTGTTTATAATGCGTCCAAAATAGTTAGCCAACTAATGATTGGTATTCAGACACACAATTCCAAAAACGTATTACTCACAACCGTTATTCCAAAATGGAGACATATAACCTTTCTGCCTAATAAGTAGGCTTGTGCAACTAAAGCTTTGGAGGGGGTAAAATTAGTTTGTGGCCTGTTTTAGTTTTTTTTCCCTGGATAATCTGTAGGAAAACCTGTCAGAAAAAAAAACTATCTAATTTGCCGTCTATTCTACCTAAGAGGAAATAAAATTATAATCCCCATCCTCCCAAATAAAAATGACCAGCGTTAATGCTTTTTAACTCTAAGATTTTAATTTCAGAATCCCAAAACACACTCAGATTTATGAACGTTACTAATGTCAAATGCACGTCAGGCAGCTGTTACAGGATCTGAGAAAATACATAGTCTAGTCTACTGTAATTTGGGGGGGGGGGTAAACTCTGTCAAGAATATCGTCTTCAGACGCGTTTTATTGGAAACCTATCTGTATCACTCTATATCCTAAATAGCAAACAAAACAAAGAGCAAGACAGTGTATCAGTGCGAAGCAGTGTCTTCATTGCAAAGCATTGTGTGTGCATTTTGTTTTGAGTGTGATTTTTTTACTCATCTGTAGCCGGCGTGAGCGTGGTCCCCAGACTTTTCAGCACCTCCGCCCGTTTTGTTTCTCTGTCCCACCGTCCTTGGACACATCCGTCTCCAATGTCCAGGCTGACCACAGTTGAAACAAGTGACTTTATCCACTTGTTGAATGTTGCCACGGAGTCGTCTCCCCCCACCTCTCGCCTGCCTCCCAGGGTGACCCCTGTCTCTGTTGACAACAGCAGCTGTCATGGCTTCCAACAGTTTCATCTGTTTCTCCTCGCGGTGTTTTTGAGACCTTCTGTCCATGTTTCTATCTATCCGCTCGATGTCCAGCAGGACGAGCAGCTCTATCAGGCGTGGGTCAAGATCTTTGAGTTCTGTCTGCTGCTGATGCAGTGGAGGGGCTGAGGCAAGGAGTGGATCAGGTGTCTTCTCCTCTGGCATGCACGTGGTCTGTGGCTGCTCGGGCACGGCTGGTCCGTGCGTTGTCTGTAGTGGGTGAGATGGTGTTGGCGGAGGGCTTCCAAGCGGGAAACTCACGACCCTAGGACTCGGATAGAGAGAGTAAGAAGCATTACAGTCAGAGTGTGTGTGCATGTTATCAGTGTTTAGCAGAGAAGGCTCAGGTTGTAATTGCAGTTTCTCCCTGATGTTGGCTTCGTTTATCCATATTTGAAGGCATTTTTTGTTATCCTGTAAGAACTTTAATTCCTCTAATCCCCGTCTCAGATCTTTTAGCTTGCCCGTGCACAGCGTTCCCTTTTCAGGAAAGCCAAAACTCTCAACCCAATATGGTCCTACATATTTAACACTCTGCAAACCGTACTTTTTCACCATTTCCTCAAATAGTGACCCAGCCAGGGCGGGCGACGACAGATTGGAACCCATAAAATAGGTCCGAGAAAACGTTTTCTAACAGAGCGCAGGAGTCGTCACCCGTGCGGTTGCTTTTTTTTCAAAGACAAAGCAACAAAATTACGTGGGAATATTATTCCCGCGGCTGCTTTCTCTCAAATACAAAACAGCAAATTAGCGCAGGAGTAAGTTCTCCCCCGGCTGCTTTCTCTCAAATACAAAACAGCAAATTAAATCACGTGGGAGTAAGTTCTCCCCCGGCTGCTTTCTCTCAAATACAAAACAGCAAATTAAATCACGAGGGATTAAGTTCTCCCCCGGCTGCTTTCTCTCATCACAAAACAGCAAATTGAACGTCTTTCACCCTGCCAGGTCTTTCTCTGAGAATACGGTAGCCGGAGTGTTATTTGTGCAGTCAAGATAACAGAAAAAAACCCAAAAAGTCTTCAGTCTTGTCACGTGTCAAACACGACAGTATTTGTTTCTTATGTCTTCACAAGTCAATTCAAATTATTTTAATTTTTAGAAAAACATAAACTTACCCTGCTGTTAGGAGATTTTCCTTTTCTTTTAGATCAGCGTGGAGTGTCCCGGGGAGCTCCGTGCATGCTTACTGATCCTCCACTCTGAAACTTTGATTTAGAGGTTTGAGGCGTTATCTCTGGCCCTGGAGAGCACAGAAATCCCGGAGAGCAAGTCCTCAGCCCACGCACAGAAGCTCACCAGCAGACACCCAGCACTGACCCTGCTCGCAGCGCCAAAATTGTTGTGGAAAATACCCAGGGTGCAGCAGGTGTAGATTAATTAACTGTTTTAGAATAATTGAAGATGAAACAAGTAACAAGAAATAGTAGACTGAAACCAATGTAGGTTTTTGTAATTTATTGAAGTACATATATTCTGCGCAGAATAGGAGAACTCGTTCACAAGATGCACGCAGCAACATGTGGAAGAGTCTTCAAAGTTCACACATCAAGAACATCAGCTTAAATACCCAGATAAGAGAGAGGGAGTGACATCGCTTTAAGCACACAATTCAATGTAATAACAAATGAAGATAGACCTTCTGGTCTGTCTGGTTCACAGGGATGTTGTGTCGTATAACTTGTAGAGACCTTGTGACTACGGTTGTATCTCAGTAAACCTAGGTTGGCTATTTTCTCACAGACAATTGTATTTAACTTCTCCTTGGGGGAGACATAACAAGAGCACATACAGAAAGACATAGTTAATTGGGTAAAATATAATTTTGCCATCACAACACTTAGAAATATTTCGACAGTTTGAAAAAAATACCACACTTCAAAAAATGTCGAAACTTCAAAAAATGTCGAAACTTCAAAAAATGTCGAAACTTCAAAAAATGTCGAAACTTCAAAAAATGTCGAAACTTCAAAAAATGTTGAAACTTCAAAAAATTTCGAAACTTCAAAAACTGTCGAAACTTCAAAAAATGTTGACACTTGGAAAAAATCTGACACTTGGAAAAATTTTGACACTTAGAAATATTTCGACAGTTTGAAAAAAATACCACACTGAAAAATGTCGACACTTCAAAAAATGTCGAAACTTCAAAAAATGTCGAAACTTCAAAAAATGTTGAAACTTCAAAAAATGTCGAAATTTCCAAAAATGTTGACACTGAAAAATGTCGACACTTCAAAAAATTTCGAAACTTCAAAAAATGTCGAAACTTCAAAAAATGTCGAAACTTCAAAAAATGTCGAAACTTCAAAAAATGTCGAAACTTCAAAAAATGTTGACACTTGGAAAAAATCCGACAATTACAAAATTTTTGACACAGAAATATTTCGACAGTTTGAAAAAAATACCACACTGAAAAATGTCGACACTTCAAAAAATTTCGACACTTAGAAAAATGTTTACACTTGGAAAAAAAAATCGATGAATTTTGACACTTAGAAATATTTCGACAGTTTGAAAAAAATACCACACTTCAAAAAATGTCGAAACTTCAAAAAATGTCGAAACTTCAAAAAATGTCGAAACTTCAAAAAATGTTGACACTTGGAAAAAATCCGACAATTACAAAAATGTTGACACTTTGAAAAAAATCTGGCACTTAGAAAAATTTTGACACTAGGAAAAAATCTGACACTTGGAAAAATTTTGACACTTAGAAATATTTCGACAGTTTACTATGTATAAAAATTTTTTTTCGACACTTCAAAAAATTTCGAAACTTCAAAAACTGTCGAAACTTCAAAAAATGTCGAAACTTCAAAAAATGTTGACACTTGGAAAAAATCCGACAATTACAAAAATGTTGACACTTTGAAAAAAATCTGGCACTTAGAAAAATTTTGACACTAGGAAAAAATCTGACACTTGGAAAAATTTTGACACTTAGAAATATTTCGACAGTTTACTATGTATAAAAAAAAATTTCGACACTTCAAAAAATTTCGAAACTTCAAAAAATGTCGAAACTTCAAAAAATGTTGACACTTGGAAAAAATCCCACAATTACAAAAATGTTGACACTTTGAAAAAAATCTGGCACTTAGAAAAATCTGACAATTAGAAAAATTCCAACAGAAAAATTTCGACATTTTGGAAAAAAATCCGACACTTAGAAAAATTTCGACACAGAAAAGTTTAGACACTTAGAAAAAATCCGACACTTAAAAAAGTTTCGACACTTAGAAAAAATCTGACACTTAGAAAAATTTCGACACTTACAAAAAATCCGACACTTAGAAAAATGTCAACACTCAGAAAAGTTTCGACACTTAGAAAAAATCCGACACTTAGAAAAATTCCGACAGAAAAATCTGGACACTTAGAAAAAATCCGACACTTAGAAAAATTCCGACAGAAAAATGTTGACACTTAGAAAAAAATCTGACACTTAGAACAAATCTGACAATTAGAAAAATTCCGACAGAAAAATCTGGACACTTAGAAAAAATCCGACACTTAGAAAAATTCCGACAGAAAAATGTTGACACTTAGAAAAAAATCTGACACTTAGAACAAATCTGACAATTAGAAAAATTCCGACAGAAAAATTTGGACCCTTAGAAAAAATCCGACACTTAGAAAAATTCCAACACTTATAAAAATTACGACACTTCAAAAATTTCCGACACTTCGAAAAAATTACGACACTTAGAAAAATTTCGACACTTAGAAAAAATCCGACACTTAGAAAAAATCCGACACTTCAAAAAATCCGACACTTAGAAAAAATCCGACACTTAGAAAAGTTTCGACACTTAGAAAAAGTCCGACACTTAGAAAAATTCCGACAGAAAAATTTCGACACTTCGAAAAATTTCGATACTTAGAAAAAATCTGACACTTAGAAAAATCTGACACTTAGAAAAAATCTGACACTTAGAAAAATCTGACACTTAGAAAAATTTCGACATTTAGAAAAAAAATCCGACACTTAGAAAAATTTCTACACTTAGAAAGAATCCGACAGAAAAATTTCAACACAGAAAAAATCCGACACTTAGAAAAATTTCGACACTTAGAAAAAATCCGACACTTAGAAAAAATCTGACACTTAGAAAAATTCCGACAGAAAAATCTGGACACTTAGAAAAATTTCGACACTTAGAAAAATTTCGACTGAAAAATTCCGACACTTAGAAAAATCTGACACTTAGAAAAATTTCGACATTTAGAAAAAAAATCTGACATTTAGAAAAAAAATCTGACACTTAGAAAAAATCTGACAGAAAAATTTCGACACTTAGAAAAAATCCGACACTTAGAAATATTTCGACACTTAGAAAAAATCCGACACTTAGAAAAAATCTGACACTTAGAAAAATTCCGACAGAAAAATCTGGACACTTAGAAAAAATCCAACACTTAGAAAAATTCCGACAGAAAAATTTCGACACTTAGAAAAAATCCGACACTTAGAAAAAATCCGACACTTAGAAAAAATCTGGACACTTAGAAAAAATCCTACACTTAGAAAAAATCTGACACTTAGAAAAATTCCGACAGAAAAATCTGGACACTTAGAAAAAATTCCGACACTTAGAACAATTACGACACTTAGAAAAATTTCGACACTTAGAAAAAATCCGACACTCATAAAAATTACGACACTTCGAAAAATTTCCGACACTTAGAAAAATTTCGACACTTAGAAATAATCCGACACTTAGAAAAAATCCGACACTTAGAAAAATCCGACACTTAGAAAAAATCCGACACTTAGAAAAAATCTGACACTTAGAAAAATTCCGACACTTAGAAAAAATCTGACACTTAGAAAAAATCTGACACTTAGAAAATTTCCGACAGAAAAATCTGGACACTTAGAAAAAATCCGACACTTAGAAAGAATCCGACACTTAGAAAAATTTCGACTGAAAAATTTCGACACTTAGAAAAAATCCGACACTTAGAAAAAATGTTGACACTTGGAAAAATTCCGAAACTTCAAAAAATGTCGAAACTTCAAAAAATGTTGACACTTGGAAAAAATCCCACAATTACAAAAATGTTGACACTTTGAAAAAAATCTGGCACTTAGAAAAATTTTGACACTATGAAAAAATCTGACACTTGGAAAAATGTTGACACTTGGAAAAATTCCGAAACTTCAAAAAATGTCGAAACTTCAAAAAATGTCGAAACTTCAAAAAATGTTGACACTGAAAAATGTCGACACTTCAAAACATTTTCTAAACTTCAAAAAATTTCGAAACTTCAAAAAATGTCGAAACTTCAAAAAATTTCGAAACTTCAAAAAATGTTGACACTTGGAAAAAATCCCACAATTACAAAAATGTTGACACTTTGAAAAAAATCTGGCACTTAGAAAAATTTTGACACTATGAAAAAATCTGACACTTGGAAAAATTTCGACACTAGGAAAAAATCTGACACTTGGAAAAATGTTGACACTTGGAAAAATTCCGAAACTTCAAAAAATGTCGAAACTTCAAAAAATGTCGAAACTTCAAAAAATGTTGACACTGAAAAATGTCGACACTTCAAAAAATTTTCTAAACTTCAAAAAATGTCGAAACTTCAAAAAATGTCGAAACTTCAAAAAATGGCGAAACTTCAAAAAATGGCGAAACTTCAAAAAATGTTGACACTTGGAAAAAATCCCACAATTACAAAAATGTTGACACTTTGAAAAAAATCTGGCACTTAGAAAAATTTTGACACTATGAAAAAATCTGACATTTGGAAAAATTTCGACACTAGGAAAAAATCTGACACTTGGAAAAATGTTGACACTTGGAAAAATTCCGACACTTCAAAAAATTTCGAGACTTGGAAAAAATCCGACACTTAGAAAAATTTCGACACTTCAAAAAATTTCGAAACTTCAAAAAATGTCGAAACTTCAAAAAATGTCGAAACTTCAAAAAATGTCGAAACTTCAAAAAATGTTGACACTTTGAAAAAATCCGACAATTACAAAAATGTTGACACTTTGAAAAAAATCTGGCACTTAGAAAAATTTTGACACTATGAAAAAATCTGACACTTGGAAAAATTTCGACACTAGGAAAAAATCTGACACTTAGAAAAATGTTGACACTTGGCAAAATTCCGACACTTCAAAAAATTTCGAGACTTGGAAAAAATCCGACACTGAAAAATGTCGAAACTTCAAAAAATGTCGAAACTTCAAAAAATGTTGACACTGAAAAATGTCGACACTTCAAAACATTTTCTAAACTTCAAAAAATGTCGAAACTTCAAAAAATGTCGAAACTTCAAAAAATGTTGACACTTGGAAAAAATCCCACAATTACAAAAATGTTGACACTTTGAAAAAAATCTGGCACTTAGAAAAATTTTGACACTATGAAAAAATCTGACACTTGGAAAAATTTCGACACTAGGAAAAAATCTGACACTTGGAAAAATGTTGACACTTGGAAAAATTCCGAAACTTCAAAAAATGTCGAAACTTCAAAAAATGTCGAAACTTCAAAAAATGTTGACACTGAAAAATGTCGACACTTCAAAAAATTTTCTAAACTTCAAAAAATGGCGAAACTTAAAAAAATGGCGAAACTTCAAAAAATGGCGAAACTTCAAAAAATGGCGAAACTTCAAAAAATGTTGACACTTGGAAAAAATCCCACAATTACAAAAATGTTGACACTTTGAAAAAAATCTGGCACTTAGAAAAATTTTGACACTATGAAAAAATCTGACACTTGGAAAAATTTCGACACTAGGAAAAAATCTGACACTTGGAAAAATGTCGACACTTCAAAAAATTTCGAAACTTCAAAAAATGTCGAAACTTCAAAAAATGTCGAAACTTCAAAAAATGTCGAAACTTCAAAAAATGTTGACACTTTG
The DNA here is from genome assembly GCA_023631565.1 of Gymnocephalus cernua. Lineage (NCBI taxonomy): Eukaryota > Metazoa > Chordata > Actinopteri > Perciformes > Percidae > Gymnocephalus > Gymnocephalus cernua. The sequence continues at coordinate 15,632,022 of CM042425.1, forward strand.
AAAAAATCCGACAATTACAAAAATGTTGACACTTTGAAAAAAATCTGGCACTTAGAAAAATTTTGACACTATGAAAAAATCTGACACTTGGAAAAATTTCGACACTAGGAAAAAATCTGACACTTGGAAAAATGTTGACACTTGGAAAAATTCCGACACTTCAAAAAATTTCGAGACTTGGAAAAAATCCGACACTGAAAAATTTCGACACTTCAAAAAATTTCGACACTTCAAAAAATGTCGAAACTTCAAAAAATGTTGACACTTGGAAAAAATCCCACAATTACAAAAATGTTGACACTTTGAAAAAAATCTGGCACTTACAAAAATTTTGACACTATGAAAAAATCTGACACTTGGAAAAATTTCGACACTAGGAAAAAATCTGACACTTAGAAAAATGTTGACACTTGGCAAAATTCCGACACTTCAAAAAATTTCGAGACTTGGAAAAAATCCGACACTGAAAAATTTCGACACTTCAAAAAATTTCGACACTTAGAAAAAATTTTACACTTGGAAAAGAAATTCGATGATTTTTGACACTTAGAAATATTTCGACAGTTTGAAAAAAATACCACACTGAATAATGTCGACACTTCAAAAAATGTCGAAACTTCAAAAAATGTCGAAACTTCAAAAAATGTCGAAACTTCAAAAAATGTCGAAACTTCAAAAAATGTTGACACTTGGAAAAAATCCGACAATTACAAAATTTTTGACACATAGAAATATTTCGACAGTTTGAAAAAAATACCACACTGAAAAATGTCGACACTTCAAAAAATTTCGAAACTTCAAAAAATGGCGAAACTTCAAAAAATGGCGAAACTTCAAAAAATGTTGACACTTGGAAAAAATCCCACAATTACGAAAATGTTGACACTTTGAAAAAAATCTGGCACTTAGAAAAATTTTGACACTATGAAAAAATCTGACACTTGGAAAAATTTCGACACTAGGAAAAAATCTGACACTTGGAAAAATTTCGACACTAGGAAAAAATCTGACACTTGGAAAAATGTCGACACTTCAAAAAATTTCGAAACTTCAAAAAATTTTGACACTTGGAAAAAATCCCACAATTACAAAAATGTTGACACTTTGAAAAAAATCTGGCACTTAGAAAAATTTTGACACTATGAAAAAATCTGACACTTGGAAAAATGTTGACACTTGGAAAAATTCCGAAACTTCAAAAAATGTCGAAACTTCAAAAAATGTCGAAACTTCAAAAAATGTTGACACTGAAAAATGTCGACACTTCAAAACATTTTCTAAACTTCAAAAAATGTCGAAACTTCAAAAAATGTCGAAACTTCAAAAAATGTTGACACTTGGAAAAAATCCCACAATTACAAAAATGTTGACACTTTGAAAAAAATCTGGCACTTAGAAAAATTTTGACACTATGAAAAAATCTGACACTTGGAAAAATGTTGACACTTCGAAAAATTCCGACACTTCAAAAAATTTCGAGACTTGGAAAAAATCCGACACTGAAAAATTTCGACACTTCAAAAAATTTCGACACTTAGAAAAAATTTTACACTTGGAAAAGAAATTCGATGATTTTTGACACTTAGAAATATTTCGACAGTTTGAAAAAAATACCACACTGAATAATGTCGACACTTCAAAAAATGTCGAAACTTCAATAAATGTCAAAACTTCAAAAAATGTCGAAACTTCAAAAAATGTCGAAACTTCAAAAAATGTTGACACTTGGAAAAAATCCGACAATTACAAAATTTTTGACACATAGAAATATTTCGACAGTTTGAAAAAAATACCACACTGAAAAATGTCGACACTTCAAAAAATTTCGAAAATTCAAAAAATGGCGAAACTTCAAAAAATGGCGAAACTTCAAAAAATGTTGACACTTGGAAAAAATCCCACAATTACGAAAATGTTGACACTTTGAAAAAAATCTGGCACTTAGAAAAATTTTGACACTATGAAAAAATCTGACACTTGGAAAAATTTCGACACTAGGAAAAAATCTGACACTTGGAAAAATTTCGACACTAGGAAAAAATCTGACACTTGGAAAAATGTCGACACTTCAAATAATTTCGAAACTTCAAAAAATGTTGACACTTGGAAAAAATCCCACAATTACAAAAATGTTGACACTTTGAAAAAAATCTGGCACTTAGAAAAATTTTGACACTATGAAAAAATCTGACACTTGGAAAAATGTTGACACTTGGAAAAATTCCGAAACTTCAAAAAATGTCGAAACTTCAAAAAATGTCGAAACTTCAAAAAATGTTGACACTGAAAAATGTCGACACTTCAAAACATTTTCTAAACTTCAAAAAATGTCGAAACTTCAAAAAATGTCGAAACTTCAAAAAATGTTGACACTTGGAAAAAATCCCACAATTACAAAAATGTTGACACTTTGAAAAAAATCTGGCACTTAGAAAAATTTTGACACTATGAAAAAATCTGACACTTGGAAAAATTTCGACACTAGGAAAAAATCTGACACTTGGAAAAATGTTGACACTTGGCAAAATTCCGACACTTCAAAAAATTTCGAGACTTGGAAAATATCCGACACTGAAAAATTTCGACACTTCAAAAAATTTCGACACTTAGAAAAATTTTTTCACTTGGAAAAGAAATTCGATGATTTTTGACACTTAGAAATATTTCGACAGTTTGAAAAAAATACCACACTGAATAATGTCGACACTTCAAAAAATGTCGAAACTTCAAAAAATGTCGAAACTTCAAAAAATGTTGACACTTGGAAAAAATCCGACAATTACAAAATTTTTGACACATAGAAATATTTCGACAGTTTGAAAAAAATACCACACTGAAAAATGTCGACACTTCAAAAAATTTCGAAACTTCAAAAAATGGCGAAACTTCAAAAAATGGCGAAACTTCCAAAAATTTTGACACTATGAAAAAATCTGACACTTGGAAAAATTTCGACACTAGGAAAAAATCTGACACTTGGAAAAATGTTGACACTTGGCAAAATTCCGACACTTCAAAAAATTTCGAGACTTGGAAAATATCCGACACTGAAAAATTTCGACACTTCAAAAAATTTCGACACTTAGAAAAATTTTCACACTTGGAAAAGAAATTCGATGATTTTTGACACTTAGAAATATTTCGACAGTTTGAAAAAAATACCACACTGAATAATGTCGACACTTCAAAAAATGTCGAAACTTCAAAAAATGTCGAAACTTCAAAAAATGTCGAAACTTCAAAAAATGTTGACACTTGGAAAAAATCCGACAATTACAAAATTTTTGACACATAGAAATATTTCGACAGTTTGAAAAAAATACCACACTGAAAAATGTCGACACTTCAAAAAATTTCGAAACTTCAAAAAATGGCGAAACTTCAAAAAATGGCGAAACTTCAAAAAATGTTGACACTTGGAAAAAATCCCACAATTACAAAAATGTTGACACTTTGAAAAAAATCTGGCACTTAGAAAAATTTTGACACTATGAAAAAATCTGACACTTGGAAAAATTTCGACACTAGGAAAAAATCTGACACTTGGAAAAATGTCGACACTTCAAAAAATTTCGAAACTTCAAAAAATGTCGAAACTTCAAAAAATGTCGAAACTTCAAAAAATGTCGAAACTTCAAAAAATGTTGACACTTTGAAAAAATCCGACAATTACAAAAATGTTGACACTTTGAAAAAAATCTGGCACTTAGAAAAATTTTGACACTATGAAAAAATCTGACACTTGGAAAAATTTCGACACTAGGAAAAAATCTGACACTTGGAAAAATGTTGACACTTGGAAAAATTCCGACACTTCAAAAAATTTCGAGACTTGGAAAAAATCCGACACTGAAAAATTTCGACACTTCAAAAAATTTCGACACTTCAAAAAATGTCGAAACTTCAAAAAATGTTGACACTTGGAAAAAATCCCACAATTACAAAAATGTTGACACTTTGAAAAAAATCTGGCACTTAGAAAAATTTTGACACTATGAAAAAATCTGACACTTGGAAAAATTTCGACACTAGGAAAAAATCTGACACTTAGAAAAATGTTGACACTTGGCAAAATTCCGACACTTCAAAAAATTTCGAGACTTGGAAAAAATCCGACACTGAAAAATTTCGACACTTCAAAAAATTTCGACACTTAGAAAAAATTTTACACTTGGAAAAGAAATTCGATGATTTTTGACACTTAGAAATATTTCGACAGTTTGAAAAAAATACCACACTGAATAATGTCGACACTTCAAAAAATGTCGAAACTTCAAAAAATGTCGAAACTTCAAAAAATGTCGAAACTTCAAAAAATGTCGAAACTTCAAAAAATGTTGACACTTGGAAAAAATCCGACAATTACAAAATTTTTGACACATAGAAATATTTCGACAGTTTGAAAAAAATACCACACTGAAAAATGTCGACACTTCAAAAAATTTCGAAACTTCAAAAAATGGCGAAACTTCAAAAAATGGCGAAACTTCAAAAAATGTTGACACTTGGAAAAAATCCCACAATTACGAAAATGTTGACACTTTGAAAAAAATCTGGCACTTAGAAAAATTTTGACACTATGAAAAAATCTGACACTTGGAAAAATTTCGACACTAGGAAAAAATCTGACACTTGGAAAAATTTCGACACTAGGAAAAAATCTGACACTTGGAAAAATGTCGACACTTCAAAAAATTTCGAAACTTCAAAAAATTTTGACACTTGGAAAAAATCCCACAATTACAAAAATGTTGACACTTTGAAAAAAATCTGGCACTTAGAAAAATTTTGACACTATGAAAAAATCTGACACTTGGAAAAATGTTGACACTTGGAAAAATTCCGAAACTTCAAAAAATGTCGAAACTTCAAAAAATGTCGAAACTTCAAAAAATGTTGACACTGAAAAATGTCGACACTTCAAAACATTTTCTAAACTTCAAAAAATGTCGAAACTTCAAAAAATGTCGAAACTTCAAAAAATGTTGACACTTGGAAAAAATCCCACAATTACAAAAATGTTGACACTTTGAAAAAAATCTGGCACTTAGAAAAATTTTGACACTATGAAAAAATCTGACACTTGGAAAAATGTTGACACTTGGAAAAATTCCGACACTTCAAAAAATTTCGACACTTAGAAAAAATTTTACACTTGGAAAAGAAATTCGATGATTTTTGACACTTAGAAATATTTCGACAGTTTGAAAAAAATACCACACTGAATAATGTCGACACTTCAAAAAATGTCGAAACTTCAATAAATGTCGAAACTTCAAAAAATGTCGAAACTTCAAAAAATGTCGAAACTTCAAAAAATGTTGACACTTGGAAAAAATCCGACAATTACAAAATTTTTGACACATAGAAATATTTCGACAGTTTGAAAAAAATACCACACTGAAAAATGTCGACACTTCAAAAAATTTCGAAAATTCAAAAAATGCCGAAACTTCAAAAAATGGCGAAACTTCAAAAAATGTTGACACTTGGAAAAAATCCCACAATTACGAAAATGTTGAAACTTTGAAAAAAATCTGGCACTTAGAAAAATTTTGACACTATGAAAAAATCTGACACTTGGAAAAATTTCGACACTAGGAAAAAATCTGACACTTGGAAAAATTTCGACACTAGGAAAAAATCTGACACTTGGAAAAATGTCGACACTTCAAAAAATTTCGAAACTTCAAAAAATGTTGACACTTGGAAAAAATCCCACAATTACAAAAATGTTGACACTTTGAAAAAAATCTGGCACTTAGAAAAATTTTGACACTATGAAAAAATCTGACACTTGGAAAAATGTTGACACTTGGAAAAATTCCGAAACTTCAAAAAATGTCGAAACTTCAAAAAATGTCGAAACTTCAAAAAATGTTGACACTGAAAAATGTCGACACTTCAAAACATTTTCTAAACTTCAAAAAATGTCGAAACTTCAAAAAATGTCGAAACTTCAAAAAATGTTGACACTTGGAAAAAATCCCACAATTACAAAAATGTTGACACTTTGAAAAAAATCTGGCACTTAGAAAAATTTTGACACTATGAAAAAATCTGACACTTGGAAAAATTTCGACACTAGGAAAAAATCTGACACTTGGAAAAATGTTGACACTTGGCAAAATTCCGACACTTCAAAAAATTTCGAGACTTGGAAAATATCCGACACTGAAAAATTTCGACACTTCAAAAAATTTCGACACTTAGAAAAATTTTTACACTTGGAAAAGAAATTCGATGATTTTTGACACTTAGAAATATTTCGACAGTTTGAAAAAAATACCACACTGAATAATGTCGACACTTCAAAAAATGTCGAAACTTCAAAAAATGTCGAAACTTCAAAAAATGTCGAAACTTTAAAAAATGTTGACACTTGGAAAAAATCCGACAATTACAAAGTTTTTGACACAGAAATATTTCGACAGTTTGAAAAAAATACCACACTGAAAAATGTCGACACTTCAAAAAATTTCGAAACTTCAAAAAATGGCGAAACTTCAAAAAATGGCGAAACTTCAAAAAATGTTGACACTTGGAAAAAATCCCACAATTACAAAAATGTTGACACTTTGAAAAAAATCTGGCACTTAGAAAAATTTTGACACTATGAAAAAATCTGACACTTGGAAAAATTTCGACACTAGGAAAAAATCTGACACTTGGAAAAATGTCGACACTTCAAAAAATTTCGAAACTTCAAAAAATGTCGAAACTTCAAAAAATGTTGACACTTGGAAAAAATCCGACAATTACAAAAATGTTGACACTTTGAAAAAATTCTGGCACTTAGAAAAATTTTGACACTATGAAAAAATCTGACACTTGGAAAAATTTCGACACTAGGAAAAAATCTGACACTTGGAAAAATGTTGACACTTGGAAAAATTCCGACACTTCAAAAAATTTCGAGACTTGGAAAAAATCCGACACTGAAAAATTTCGACACTTCAAAAAATTTCGACACTTCAAAAAATGTCGAAACTTCAAAAAATGTTGACACTTGGAAAAAATCCCACAATTACAAAAATGTTGACACTTTGAAAAAAATCTGGCACTTGGAAAAATTTCGACACTAGGAAAAAATCTGACACTTGGAAAAATGTTGACACTTGGCAAAATTCCGACACTTCAAAAAATTTCGAGACTTGGAAAATATCCGACACTGAAAAATTTCGACACTTCAAAAAATTTCGACACTTAGAAAAATTTTTACACTTGGAAAAGAAATTCGATGATTTTTGACACTTGGAAATATTTCGACAGTTTGAAAAAAATACCACACTGAATAATGTCGACACTTCAAAAAATGTCGAAACTTCAAAAAATGTCGAAACTTCAAAAAATGTCGAAACTTCAAAAAATGTCGAAACTTCAAAAAATGTTGACACTTGGAAAAAATCCGACAATTACAAAATTTTTGACACATAGAAATATTTCGACAGTTTGAAAAAAATACCACACTGAATAATGTCGACACTTGGAAAAATGTCGACACTTCAAAAAATTTCGAAACTTCAAAAAATGTCGAAACTTCAAAAAATGTCGAAACTTCAAAAAATGTCGAAACTTCAAAAAATGTTGACACTTGGAAAAAATCCGACAATTACAAAAATGTTGACACTTTGAAAAAAATCTGGCACTTAGAAAAATTTTGACACTATGAAAAAATCTGACACTTGGAAAAATTTCGACACTAGGAAAAAATCTGACACTTGGAAAAATTCCGACACTTGGAAAAATTCCGACACTTCAAAAAATTTCGAGACTTGGAAAAAATCCGACACTGAAAAATTTCGACACTTCAAAAAATTTCGACACTTCAAAAAATGTCGAAACTTCAAAAAATGTTGACACTTGGAAAAAATCCCACAATTACAAAAATGTTGACACTTTGAAAAAAATCTGGCACTTAGAAAAATTTTGACACTATGAAAAAATCTGACACTTGGAAAAATTTCGACACTAGGAAAAAATCTGACACTTGGAAAAATGTTGACACTTGGCAAAATTCCGACACTTCAAAAAAATTCGAGACTTGGAAAAAATCCGACACTGAAAAATTTCGACACTTCAAAAAATTTCGACACTTAGAAAACTTTTTACACTTGGAAAAGAAATTCGATGATTTTTGACACTTAGAAATATTTCGACAGTTTGAAAAAAATACCACACTGAATAATGTCGACACTTCAAAAAATGTCGAAACTTCAAAAAATGTCGAAACTTCAAAAAATGTCGAAACTTCAAAAAATGTCGAAACTTCAAAAAATGTTGACACTTGGAAAAAATCCGACAATTACAAAATTTTTGACACATAGAAATATTTCGACAGTTTGAAAAAAATACCACACTGAAAAATGTCGACACTTCAAAAAATTTCGAAACTTCAAAAAATGGCGAAACTTCAAAAAATGTCGAAACTTCAAAAAATGTTGACACTTGGAAAAAATCCCACAATTACGAAAATGTTGACACTTTGAAAAAAATCTGGCACTTAGAAAAATTTTGACACTATGAAAAAATCTGACACTTGGAAAAATGTTGACACTTGGAAAAATTCCGAAACTTCAAAAAATGTCGAAACTTCAAAAAATGCCGAAACTTCAAAAAATGTTGACACTGAAAAATGTCGACACTTCAAAACATTATCTAAACTTCAAAAAATGTCGAAACTTCAAAAAATGTCGAAACTTCAAAAAATGTTGACACTTGGAAAAAATCCCACAATTACAAAAATGTTGACACTTTGAAAAAAATCTGGCACTTAGAAAAATTTTGACACTATGAAAAAATCTGACACTTGGAAAGATTTCGACACTAGGAAAAAATCTGACACTTGGAAAAATGTTGACACTTGGAAAAATTCCGAAACTTCAAAAAATGTCGAAACTTCAAAAAATGTCGAAACTTGGAAAAAAATCCGACAATTACAAAAATTTTGACACTTAGAAATATTTCGACAGTTTGAAAAAATTACCACACTGAAAAATGTCGACACTTCAAAAAATTTCGAAACTTCAAAAAATGTCGAAACTTCAAAAAATGTCGAAACTTCAAAAAATGTTGACACTTGGAAAAAATCCGACAATTACAAAAATTTTGACACTTAGAAATATTTCGACAGTTTGAAAAAAATACCACACTGAAAAATGTCGACACTTCAAAAAATGTCGAAACTTCAAAAAATGTCGAAACTTCAAAAAATGTCGAAACTTCAAAAAATGTCGAAACTTCAAAAAATGTCGAAACTTCTAAAAATGTTGACACTTGGAAAAAATCCCACAATTACAAAAATGTTGACACTTTGAAAAAAATCTGGCACTTAGAAAAATTTTGACACTATGAAAAAATCTGACACTTGGAAAAATTTCGACACTAGGAAAAAATCTGACACTTGGAAAAATGTCGACACTTGTAAAATTTCGAAACTTCAAAAAATGTCGAAACTTCAAAAATGTCGAAACTTCAAAAAATGTCGAAACTTGGAAAAAATCCGACAATTACAAAAAAAATTTCAATTTTGACACTATGAAAAAATCTGACACTTGGAAAAATTTCGACACTAGGAAAAAATCTGACACTTGGAAAAATGTTGACACTTGGAAAAATTCCGACACTTCAAAAAATTTCGAGACTTGGAAAAAATCCGACACTGAAAAATTTCGACACTTCAAAAAATTTCGACACTTAGAAAAATTTTTACACTTGGAAAAAAAATTCGATGAATTTTGACACTTAGAAATATTTCGACAGTTTGAAAAAAATACCACACTGAAAAATGTCGACACTTCAAAAAATGTCGAAACTTCAAAAAATGTTGACACTTGGAAAAAATCCGACAATTACAAAATTTTTGACACATAGAAATATTTTGACAGTTTGAAAAAAATACCAAACTGAAAAATGTCGACACTTCAAAAAATTTCGAAACTTCAAAAAATTTCGAATCTTCAAAGAATGTCGAAACTTCAAAAAATGTTGACACTTGGAAAAAATCCGACAATTACAAAAATGTTGACATTTTGAAAAAAATCTTGCATGTAGAAAAATTTTGACATTAGGAAAAAATCTGACACTTGGAAAAATTTTGACACTTAGAAATATTTCGACAGTTTGAAAAAAATACCACACTGAAAAATGTCGACACTTCAAAAAATTTCGAAACTTCAAAAAATTGTCGAAACTTCAAAAAATGTCGAAACTTCAAAAAATGTTGACACTTGGAAAAAATCCGACAATTACAAAAATTTTGACACTTAGAAATATTTCGACAGTTTGAAAAAAATACCACACTTCAAAAAATGTCGAAACTTCAAAAAATGTCGAAACTTCAAAAAATGTCGAAACTTCAAAAAATGTTGAAACTTCAAAAAATTTCGAAACTTCAAAAACTGTCGAAACTTCAAAAAATGTTGACACTTGGAAAAAATCTGACACTTGGAAAAATTTTGACACTTAGAAATATTTCGACAGTTTGAAAAAAATACCACACTGAAAAATGTCGACACTTCAAAAAATTTCTAAACTTCAGAAAATGTCGAAACTTCAAAAAATGTCGAAACTTCAAAAAATGTCGAAACTTCAAAAAATTTCGAAACTTGGAAAAAATCCGACAATTACAAAAATTTTGACACTTAGAAATATTTCGACAGTTTGAAAAAAATACCACACTTAAAAATGTCGAAACTTCAAAAAATGTTGACACTTGGAAAAAATCTGACACTTGGAAAAATTTTGACACTTAGAAATATTTCGACAGTTTGAAAAAAATACCACACTGAAAAATGTCGACACTTCAAAAAATTTCGAAACTTCAAAAAATGTTGACACTTGGAAAAAATCCGACAATTACAAAAATTTTGACACTTAGAAATATTTCGACAGTTTGAAAAAAATACCACACTGAAAAATGTCGAAACTTCAAAAAATGTTGACACTTGGAAAAAATCTGACACTTGGAAAAATTTTGACACTTAGAAATATTTCGACAGTTTGAAAAAAATACCACACTTCAAAAAATGTCGAAACTTCAAAAAATGTCGAAACTTCAAAAAATGTCGAAACTTCAAAAAATGTTGAAACTTCAAAAAATTTCGAAACTTCAAAAACTGTCGAAACTTCAAAAAATGTTGACACTTGGAAAAAATCTGACACTTGGAAAAATTTTGACACTTAGAAATATTTCGACAGTTTGAAAAAAATACCACACTGAAAAATGTCGACACTTCAAAAAATTTCTAAACTTCAAAAAATGTCGAAACTTCAAAAAATGTCGAAACTTCAAAAAATGTCGAAACTTCAAAAAATGTCGAAACTTCAAAAAATGTCAAAACTTGGAAAAAATCCGACAATTACAAAATTTTTGACACTTAGAAATATTTCGACAGTTTGAAAAAAATACCACACTGAAAAATGTCGACACTTCAAAAAATTTCGAAACTTCAAAAAATGTCGAAACTTCAAAAAATGTCGAAACTTCAAAAAATGTCGAAACTTGGAAAAAAATCCGACAATTACAAAAATTTTGACACTTAGAAATATTTCGACAGTTTGAAAAAAATACCACACTGAAAAATGTCGACACTTCAAAAAATGTCGAAACTTCAAAAAATTTCGAAACTTCAAAAAATGTTGAAACTTCAAAAAATGTCGAAACTTCAAAAAATGTCGAAACTTCAAAAAATGTTGACACTTGGAAAAAATCCGACAATTACAAAATTTTTGACACATAGAAATATTTCGAAGGTTTGAAAAAAATACCACACTGAAAAATGTCGACACTTCAAAAAATTTCGACACTTCAAAAAATTTCGAAACTTCAAAAAATGTCGAAACTTCAAAAAATGTCGAAACTTCAAAAAATGTCGAAACTTCTAAAAATGTTGACACTTGGAAAAAATCCCACAATTACAAAAATGTTGACACTTTGAAAAAAATCTGGCACTTAGAAAAATTTTGACACTATGAAAAAATCTGACACTTGGAAAAATTTCGACACTAGGAAAAAATCTGACACTTGGAAAAATGTCGACACTTGTAAAATTTCGAAACTTCAAAAAATGTCGAAACTTCAAAAATGTCGAAACTTCAAAAAATGTCGAAACTTGGAAAAAATCCGACAATTACAAAAAAAATTTCAATTTTGACACTATGAAAAAATCTGACACTTGGAAAAATTTCGACACTAGGAAAAAATCTGACACTTGGAAAAATGTTGACACTTGGAAAAATTCCGACACTTCAAAAAATTTCGAGACTTGGAAAAAATCCGACACTGAAAAATTTCGACACTTCAAAAAATTTCGACACTTAGAAAAATCTTTACACTTGGAAAAAAAATTCGATGAATTTTGACACTTAGAAATATTTCGACAGTTTGAAAAAAATACCACACTGAAAAATGTCGACACTTCAAAAAATGTCGAAACTTCAAAAAATGTTGACACTTGGAAAAAATCCGACAATTACAAAATTTTTGACACATAGAAATATTTTGACAGTTTGAAAAAAATACCAAACTGAAAAATGTCGACACTTCAAAAAATTTCGAAACTTCAAAAAATTTCGAATCTTCAAAGAATGTCGAAACTTCAAAAAATTTTGACACTTGGAAAAAATCCGACAATTACAAAAATTTTGACACTTAGAAATATTTCGACAGTTTGAAAAAAATACCACACTGAAAAATGTCGACACTTCAAAAAATGTCGAAACTTCAAAAAATGTCGAAACTTCAAAAAATGTCGAAACTTCAAAAAATGTCGAAACTTCAAAAAATGTCGAAACTTGGAAAAAATCCGACAATTACAAAAAAAATTTCAATTTTGACACTATGAAAAAATCTGACACTTGGAAAAATTTCGACACTAGGAAAAAATCTGACACTTGGAAAAATGTTGACACTTGGAAAAATTCCGACACTTCAAAAAATTTCGAGACTTGGAAAAAATCCGACACTGAAAAATTTCGACACTTCAAAAAATTTCGACACTTAGAAAAATTTTTACACTTGGAAAAAAAATTCGATGAATTTTGACACTTAGAAATATTTCGACAGTTTGAAAAAAATACCACACTGAAAAATGTCGACACTTCAAAAAATGTCGAAACTTCAAAAAATGTTGACACTTGGAAAAAATCCGACAATTACAAAATGTTTGACACATAGAAATATTTTGACAGTTTGAAAAAAATACCAAACTGAAAAATGTCGACACTTCAAAAAATTTCGAAACTTCAAAAAATTTCAAATCTTCAAAGAATGTCGAAACTTCAAAAAATGTTGACACTTGGAAAAAATCCCACAATTACAAAAATGTTGACACTTTGAAAAAAATCTGGCACTTAGAAAAATTTTGACACTATGAAAAAATCTGACACTTGGAAAAATTTCGACACTAGGAAAAAATCTGACACTTGGAAAAATGTTGACACTTGGAAAAATTCCGACACTTCAAAAAATTTCGAGACTTGGAAAAAATCCGACACTGAAAAATTTCGACACTTCAAAAAATTTCGACACTTAGAAAAAATTTTACACTTGGAAAAGAAATTCGATGATTTTTGACACTTAGAAATATTTCGACAGTTTGAAAAAAATACCACACTGAAAAATGTCGACACTTCAAAAAATGTCGAAACTTCAAAAAATTTCGAAACTTCAAAAAATGTTGAAACTTCAAAAAATGTCGAAACTTCAAAAAATGTCGAAACTTCAAAAAATGTTGACACTTGGAAAAAATCCGACAATTACAAAATTTTTGACACATAGAAATATTTCGAAGGTTTGAAAAAAATACCACACTGAAAAATGTCGACACTTCAAAAAATTTCGACACTTCAAAAAATTTCGAAACTTCAAAAAATGTCGAAACTTCAAAAAATGTCGAAACTTCAAAAAATGTCAAAACTTCAAAAAATGTCGACACTGAAAAATGTCGACACTTCAAAAAATTTTCTAAACTTCAAAAAATGTCGAAACTTCAAAAAATGTCGAAACTTCAAAAAATGTCGAAACTTCAAAAAATGTCGAAACTTCAAAAAATGTCGAAACTTCAAAAAATGTCGAAACTTCAAAAAATGTTGACACTTGGAAAAAATCCCACAATTACAAAAATGTTGACACTTTGAAAAAAATCTGGCACTTAGAAAAATTTTGACACTATGAAAAAATCTGACACTTGGAAAAATTTCGACACTAGGAAAAAATCTGACACTTGGAAAAATGTTGACACTTGGAAAAATTCCGAAACTTCAAAAAATGTCGAAACTTCAAAAAATGTCGAAACTTCAAAAAATGTCGAAACTTAAAAAAATGTTGACACTGAAAAATGTCGACACTTCAAAAAATTTTCAAAACTTCAAAAAATGGCGAAACTTCAAAAAATGGCGAAACTTCAAAAAATGGCGAAACTTCAAAAAATGGCGAAACTTCAAAAAATGTTGACACTTGGAAAAAATCCCACAATTACAAAAATGTTGACACTTTGAAAAAAATCTGGCACTTAGAAAAATTTTGACACTATGAAAAAATCTGACACTTGGAAAAATTTCGACACTAGGAAAAAATCTGACACTTGGAAAAATGTTGACACTTGGCAAAATTCCGACACTTCAAAAAATTTCGAGACTTGGAAAAAATCCGACACTGAAAAATTTCGACACTTCAAAAAATTTCGACACTTAGAAAAATTTTTACACTTGGAAAAGAAATTCGATGATTTTTGACACTTAGAAATATTTCGACAGTTTGAAAAAAATACCACACTGAATAATGTCGACACTTCAAAAAATGTCGAAACTTCAAAAAATGCCGAAACTTCAAAAAATGTCGAAACTTCAAAAAATGTTGACACTTGGAAAAAATCCGACAATTACAAAATTTTTGACACATAGAAATATTTCGACAGTTTGAAAAAAATACCACACTGAAAAATGTCGACACTTCAAAAAATTTCGAAACTTCAAAAAATGGCGAAACTTCAAAAAATGGCGAAACTTCAAAAAATGTTGACACTTGGAAAAAATCCCACAATTACGAAAATGTTGACACTTTGAAAAAAATCTGGCACTTAGAAAAATTTTGACACTATGAAAAAATCTGACACTTGGAAAAATTTCGACACTAGGAAAAAATCTGACACTTGGAAAAATGTCGACACTTCAAAAAATTTCGAAACTTCAAAAAATGTTGACACTTGGAAAAAATCCCACAATTACAAAAATGTTGACACTTTGAAAAAAATCTGGCACTTAGAAAAATTTCGACACTAGGAAAAAATCTGACACTTGGAAAAATTTCGACACTAGGAAAAAATCTGACACTTGGAAAAATGTCGACACTTCAAAAAATGTCGAAACTTCAAAAAATGTTGACACTTGGAAAAAATCCCACAATTACAAAAATGTTGACACTTTGAAAAAAATCTGGCACTTAGAAAAATTTCGACACTAGGAAAAAATCTGACACTTGGAAAAATGTTGACACTTGGCAAAATTCCGACACTTCAAAAAATTTCGAGACTTGGAAAAAATCCGACACTGAAAAATTTCGACACTTCAAAAAATTTCGACACTTAGAAAAATTTTTACACTTGGAAAAAAAATTCGATGAATTTTGACACTTAGAAATATTTCGACAGTTTGAAAAAAATACCACACTGAAAAATGTCGACACTTCAAAAAATGTCTAAACTTCAAAAAATGTTGACACTTGGAAAAAATCCGACAATTACAAAATTTTTGACACATAGAAATATTTTGACAGTTTGAAAAAAATACCAAACTGAAAAATGTCGACACTTCAAAAAATTTCGAAACTTCAAAAAATTTCGAATCTTCAAAGAATGTCGAAACTTCAAAAAATGTTGACACTTGGAAAAAATCCCACAATTACAAAAATGTTGACACTTTGAAAAAAATCTGGCACTTAGAAAAATTTTGACACTATGAAAAAATCTGACACTTGGAAAAATTTCGACACTAGGAAAAAATCTGACACTTGGAAAAATGTTGACACTTGGAAAAATTCCGAAACTTCAAAAAATGTCGAAACTTCAAAAAATGTCGAAACTTCAAAAAATGTCGAAACTTAAAAAAATGTTGACACTGAAAAATGTCGACACTTCAAAAAATTTTCAAAACTTCAAAAAATGGCGAAACTTCAAAAAATGGCGAAACTTCAAAAAATGGCGAAACTTCAAAAAATGTTGACACTTGGAAAAAATCCCACAATTACAAAAATGTTGACACTTTGAAAAAAATCTGGCACTTAGAAAAATTTTGACACTATGAAAAAATCTGACACTTGGAAAAATTTCGACACTAGGAAAAAATCTGACACTTGGAAAAATGTTGACACTTGGAAAAATTCCGACACTTCAAAAAATTTCGAGACTTGGAAAAAATCCGACACTGAAAAATTTCGACACTTCAAAAAATTTCGACACTTCAAAAAATGTCGAAACTTCAAAAAATTTCGAAACTTCAAAAAATGTTGAAACTTCAAAAAATGTCGAAACTTCAAAAAATGTCGAAACTTCAAAAAATGTTGACACTTGGAAAAAATCCGACAATTACAAAATTTTTGACACATAGAAATATTTCGAAGGTTTGAAAAAAATACCACACTGAAAAATGTCGACACTTCAAAAAATTTCGACACTTCAAAAAATTTCGAAACTTCAAAAAATGTCGAAACTTCATAAAATGTCGAAACTTCAAAAAATGTCAAAACTTCAAAAAATGTCGACACTGAAAAATGTCGACACTTCAAAAAATTTTCTAAACTTCAAAAAATGTCGAAACTTCAAAAAATGTCGAAACTTCAAAAAATGTCGAAACTTCAAAAAATGTCGAAACTTCAAAAAATGTCGAAACTTCAAAAAATGTTGACACTTGGAAAAATCCCACAATTACAAAAATGTTGACACTTTGAAAAAAATCTGGCACTTAGAAAAATTTTGACACTATGAAAAAATCTGACACTTGGAAAAATTTCGACACTAGGAAAAAATCTGACACTTGGAAAAATGTTGACACTTGGAAAAATTCCGAAACTTCAAAAAATGTCGAAACTTCAAAAAATGTCGAAACTTCAAAAAATGTCGAAACTTCAAAAAATGTCGAAACTTCAAAAAATGTTGACACTTGGAAAAATCCCACAATTACAAAAATGTTGACACTTTGAAAAAAATCTGGCACTTAGAAAAATTTTGACACTATGAAAAAATCTGACACTTGGAAAAATTTCGACACTAGGAAAAAATCTGACACTTGGAAAAATGTTGACACTTGGAAAAATTCCGAAACTTCAAAAAATGTCGAAACTTCAAAAAATGTCGAAACTTCAAAAAATGTCGAAACTTCAAAAAATGTTGACACTGAAAAATGTCGACACTTCAAAAAATTTTCAAAACTTCAAAAAATGGCGAAACTTCAAAAAATGGCGAAACTTCAAAAAATGGCGAAACTTCAAAAAATGGCGAAACTTCAAAAAATGTTGACACTTGGAAAAAATCCCACAATTACAAAAATGTTGACACTTTGAAAAAAATCTGGCACTTAGAAAAATTTTGACACTATGAAAAAATCTGACACTTGGAAAAATTTCGACACTAGGAAAAAATCTGACACTTGGAAAAATGTTGACACTTGGAAAAAATCCGACACTGAAAAATTTCGACACTTCAAAAAATTTCGACACTTAGAAAAATTTTTACACTTGGAAAAGAAATTCGATGATTTTTGACACTTAGAAATATTTCGACAGTTTGAAAAAAATACCACACTGAATAATGTCGACACTTCAAAAAATGTCGAAACTTCAAAAAATGCCGAAACTTCAAAAAATGTCGAAACTTCAAAAAATGTTGACACTTGGAAAAAATCCGACAATTACAAAATTTTTGACACATAGAAATATTTCGACAGTTTGAAAAAAATACCACACTGAAAAATGTCGACACTTCAAAAAATTTCGAAACTTCAAAAAATGGCGAAACTTCAAAAAATGGCGAAACTTCAAAAAATGTTGACACTTGGAAAAAATCCCACAATTACGAAAATGTTGACACTTTGAAAAAAATCTGGCACTTAGAAAAATTTTGACACTATGAAAAAATCTGACACTTGGAAAAATTTCGACACTAGGAAAAAATCTGACACTTGGAAAAATTTCGACACTAGGAAAAAATCTGACACTTGGAAAAATGTCGACACTTCAAAAAATTTCGAAACTTCAAAAAATGTTGACACTTGGAAAAAATCCCACAATTACAAAAATGTTGACACTTTGAAAAAAATCTGGCACTTAGAAAAATTTCGACACTAGGAAAAAATCTGACACTTGGAAAAATTTCGACACTAGGAAAAAATCTGACACTTGGAAAAATGTCGACACTTCAAAAAATGTCGAAACTTCAAAAAATGTTGACACTTGGAAAAAATCCCACAATTACAAAAATGTTGACACTTTGAAAAAAATCTGGCACTTAGAAAAATTTCGACACTAGGAAAAAATCTGACACTTGGAAAAATGTTGACACTTGGCAAAATTCCGACACTTCAAAAAATTTCGAGACTTGGAAAAAATCCGACACTGAAAAATTTCGACACTTCAAAAAATTTCGACACTTAGAAAAATTTTTACACTTGGAAAAAAAATTCGATGAATTTTGACACTTAGAAATATTTCGACAGTTTGAAAAAAATACCACACTGAAAAATGTCGACACTTCAAAAAATGTCTAAACTTCAAAAAATGTTGACACTTGGAAAAAATCCGACAATTACAAAATTTTTGACACATAGAAATATTTTGACAGTTTGAAAAAAATACCAAACTGAAAAATGTCGACACTTCAAAAAATTTCGAAACTTCAAAAAATTTCGAATCTTCAAAGAATGTCGAAACTTCAAAAAATGTTGACACTTGGAAAAAATCCCACAATTACAAAAATGTTGACACTTTGAAAAAAATCTGGCACTTAGAAAAATTTTGACACTATGAAAAAATCTGACACTTGGAAAAATTTCGACACTAGGAAAAAATCTGACACTTGGAAAAATGTTGACACTTGGAAAAATTCCGAAACTTCAAAAAATGTCGAAACTTCAAAAAATGTCGAAACTTCAAAAAATGTCGAAACTTAAAAAAATGTTGACACTGAAAAATGTCGACACTTCAAAAAATTTTCAAAACTTCAAAAAATGGCGAAACTTCAAAAAATGGCGAAACTTCAAAAAATGGCGAAACTTCAAAAAATGGCGAAACTTCAAAAAATGTTGACACTTGGAAAAAATCCCACAATTACAAAAATGTTGACACTTTGAAAAAAATCTGGCACTTAGAAAAATTTTGACACTATGAAAAAATCTGACACTTGGAAAAATTTCGACACTAGGAAAAAATCTGACACTTGGAAAAATGTTGACACTTGGAAAAATTCCGACACTTCAAAAAATTTCGAGACTTGGAAAAAATCCGACACTGAAAAATTTCGACACTTCAAAAAATTTCGACACTTCAAAAAATGTCGACACTTCAAAAAATGTTGACACTTGGAAAAAATCCCACAATTACAAAAATGTTGACACTTTGAAAAAAATCTGGCACTTAGAAAAATTTTGACACTATGAAAAAATCTGACACTTGGAAAAATTTCGACACTAGGAAAAAATCTGACACTGGGAAAAATGTTGACACTTGGCAAAATTCCGACACTTCAAAAAATTTCGAGACTTGGAAAAAATCCGACACTGAAAAATTTCGACACTTCAAAAAATTTCGACACTTAGAAAAATTTTTACACTTGGAAAAGAAATTCGATGATTTTTGACACTTAGAAATATTTCGACAGTTTGAAAAAAATACCACACTGAATAATGTCGACACTTCAAAAAATGTCGAAACTTCAAAAAATGCCGAAACTTCAAAAAATGTCGAAACTTCAAAAAATGTTGACACTTGGAAAAAATCCGACAATTACAAAATTTTTGACACATAGAAATATTTCGACAGTTTGAAAAAAATACCACACTGAAAAATGTCGACACTTCAAAAAATTTCGAAACTTCAAAAAATGGCGAAACTTCAAAAAATGGCGAAACTTCAAAAAATGTTGACACTTGGAAAAAATCCCACAATTACGAAAATGTTGACACTTTGAAAAAAATCTGGCACTTAGAAAAATTTTGACACTATGAAAAAATCTGACACTTGGAAAAATTTCGACACTAGGAAAAAATCTGACACTTGGAAAAATGTCGACACTTCAAAAAATTTCGAAACTTCAAAAAATGTTGACACTTGGAAAAAATCCCACAATTACAAAAATGTTGACACTTTGAAAAAAATCTGGCACTTAGAAAAATTTCGACACTAGGAAAAAATCTGACACTTGGAAAAATTTCGACACTAGGAAAAAATCTGACACTTGGAAAAATGTCGACACTTCAAAAAATGTCGAAACTTCAAAAAATGTTGACACTTGGAAAAAATCCCACAATTACAAAAATGTTGACACTTTGAAAAAAATCTGGCACTTAGAAAAATTTTGACACTATGAAAAAATCTGACACTTGGAAAAATTTCGACACTAGGAAAAAATCTGACACTTGGAAAAATGTCGACACTTGTAAAATTTCGAAACTTCAAAAAATGTCGAAACTTCAAAAATGTCGAAACTTCAAAAAATGTCGAAACTTGGAAAAAATCCGACAATTACAAAAAAAATTTCAATTTTGACACTATGAAAAAATCTGACACTTGGAAAAATTTCGACACTAGGAAAAAATCTGACACTTGGAAAAATGTTGACACTTGGAAAAATTCCGACACTTCAAAAAATTTCGAGACTTGGAAAAAATCCGACACTGAAAAATTTCGACACTTCAAAAAATTTCGACACTTAGAAAAATTTTTACACTTGGAAAAAAAATTCGATGAATTTTGACACTTAGAAATATTTCGACAGTTTGAAAAAAATACCACACTGAAAAATGTCGACACTTCAAAAAATGTCGAAACTTCAAAAAATGTTGACACTTGGAAAAAATCCGACAATTACAAAATTTTTGACACATAGAAATATTTTGACAGTTTGAAAAAAATACCAAACTGAAAAATGTCGACACTTCAAAAAATTTCGAAACTTCAAAAAATTTCGAATCTTCAAAGAATGTCGAAACTTCAAAAAATGTTGACACTTGGAAAAAATCCGACAATTACAAAAATGTTGACATTTTGAAAAAAATCTTGCATGTAGAAAAATTTTGACATTAGGAAAAAATCTGACACTTGGAAAAATTTTGACACTTAGAAATATTTCGACAGTTTGAAAAAAATACCACACTGAAAAATGTCGACACTTCAAAAAATTTCGAAACTTCAAAAAATTGTCGAAACTTCAAAAAATGTCGAAACTTCAAAAAATGTTGACACTTGGAAAAAATCCGACAATTACAAAAATGTTGACACTTTGAAAAAAATCTGGCACTTAGAAAAATTTCGACACTAGGAAAAAATCTGACACTTGGAAAAATTTCGACACTAGGAAAAAATCTGACACTTGGAAAAATGTCGACACTTCAAAAAATGTCGAAACTTCAAAAAATGTTGACACTTGGAAAAAATCCCACAATTACAAAAATGTTGACACTTTGAAAAAAATCTGGCACTTAGAAAAATTTTGACACTATGAAAAAATCTGACACTTGGAAAAATTTCGACACTAGGAAAAAATCTGACACTTGGAAAAATGTCGACACTTGGAAAATTTCGAAACTTCAAAAAATGTCGAAACTTCAAAAATGTCGAAACTTCAAAAAATGTCGAAACTTGGAAAAAATCCGACAATTACAAAAAAAATTTCAATTTTGACACTATGAAAAAATCTGACACTTGGAAAAATTTCGACACTAGGAAAAAATCTGACACTTGGAAAAATGTTGACACTTGGAAAAATTCCGACACTTCAAAAAATTTCGAGACTTGGAAAAAATCCGACACTGAAAAATTTCGACACTTCAAAAAATTTCGACACTTAGAAAAATTTTTACACTTGGAAAAAAAATTCGATGAATTTTGACACTTAGAAATATTTCGACAGTTTGAAAAAAATACCACACTGAAAAATGTCGACACTTCAAAAAATGTCGAAACTTCAAAAAATGTTGACACTTGGAAAAAATCCGACAATTACAAAATTTTTGACACATAGAAATATTTTGACAGTTTGAAAAAAATACCAAACTGAAAAATGTCGACACTTCAAAAAATTTCGAAACTTCAAAAAATTTCGAATCTTCAAAGAATGTCGAAACTTCAAAAAATGTTGACACTTGGAAAAAATCCGACAATTACAAAAATGTTGACATTTTGAAAAAAATCTTGCATGTAGAAAAATTTTGACATTAGGAAAAAATCTGACACTTGGAAAAATTTTGACACTTAGAAATATTTCGACAGTTTGAAAAAAATACCACACTGAAAAATGTCGACACTTCAAAAAATTTCGAAACTTCAAAAAATTGTCGAAACTTCAAAAAATGTCGAAACTTCAAAAAATGTTGACACTTGGAAAAAATCCGACAATTACAAAAATTTTGACACTTAGAAATATTTCGACAGTTTGAAAAAAATACCACACTTCAAAAAATGTCGAAACTTCAAAAAATGTCGAAACTTCAAAAAATGTCGAAACTTCAAAAAATGTTGAAACTTCAAAAAATTTCGAAACTTCAAAAACTGTCGAAACTTCAAAAAATGTTGACACTTGGAAAAAATCTGACACTTGGAAAAATTTTGACACTTAGAAATATTTCGACAGTTTGAAAAAAATACCACACTGAAAAATGTCGACACTTCAAAAAATTTCTAAACTTCAGAAAATGTCGAAACTTCAAAAAATGTCGAAACTTCAAAAAATGTCGAAACTTCAAAAAATTTCGAAACTTGGAAAAAATCCGACAATTACAAAAATTTTGACACTTAGAAATATTTCGACAGTTTGAAAAAAATACCACACTTAAAAATGTCGAAACTTCAAAAAATGTTGACACTTGGAAAAAATCTGACACTTGGAAAAATTTTGACACTTAGAAATATTTCGACAGTTTGAAAAAAATACCACACTGAAAAATGTCGACACTTCAAAAAATTTCGAAACTTCAAAAAATGTTGACACTTGGAAAAAATCCGACAATTACAAAAATTTTGACACTTAGAAATATTTCGACAGTTTGAAAAAAATACCACACTGAAAAATGTCGAAACTTCAAAAAATGTTGACACTTGGAAAAAATCTGACACTTGGAAAAATTTTGACACTTAGAAATATTTCGACAGTTTGAAAAAAATACCACACTTCAAAAAATGTCGAAACTTCAAAAAATGTCGAAACTTCAAAAAATGTCGAAACTTCAAAAAATGTTGAAACTTCAAAAAATTTCGAAACTTCAAAAACTGTCGAAACTTCAAAAAATGTTGACACTTGGAAAAAATCTGACACTTGGAAAAATTTTGACACTTAGAAATATTTCGACAGTTTGAAAAAAATACCACACTGAAAAATGTCGACACTTCAAAAAATTTCTAAACTTCAAAAAATGTCGAAACTTCAAAAAATGTCGAAACTTCAAAAAATGTCGAAACTTCAAAAAATGTCGAAACTTCAAAAAATGTCAAAACTTGGAAAAAATCCGACAATTACAAAATTTTTGACACTTAGAAATATTTCGACAGTTTGAAAAAAATACCACACTGAAAAATGTCGACACTTCAAAAAATTTCGAAACTTCAAAAAATGTCGAAACTTCAAAAAATGTCGAAACTTCAAAAAATGTCGAAACTTGGAAAAAAATCCGACAATTACAAAAATTTTGACACTTAGAAATATTTCGACAGTTTGAAAAAATTACCACACTGAAAAATGTCGACACTTCAAAAAATTTCGAAACTTCAAAAAATGTCGAAACTTCAAAAAATGTCGAAACTTCAAAAAATGTTGACACTTGGAAAAAATCCGACAATTACAAAAATTTTGACACTTAGAAATATTTCGACAGTTTGAAAAAAATACCACACTGAAAAATGTCGACACTTCAAAAAATGTCGAAACTTCAAAAAATGTCGAAACTTCAAAAAATGTCGAAACTTCAAAAAATTTCGAGACTTGGAAAAAATCCGACACTGAAAAATTTCGACACTTCAAAAAATTTCGACACTTAGAAAAATTTTTACACTTGGAAAAAAAATTCGATGAATTTTGACACTTAGAAATATTTCGACAGTTTGAAAAAAATACCACACTGAAAAATGTCGACACTTCAAAAAATGTTGACACTTGGAAAAAATCCGACAATTACAAAATTTTTGACACATAGAAATATTTTGACAGTTTGAAAAAAATACCAAACTGAAAAATGTCGACACTTCAAAAAATTTCGAAACTTCAAAAAATTTCGAATCTTCAAAGAATGTCGAAACTTCAAAAAATGTTGACACTTGGAAAAAATCCCACAATTACAAAAATGTTGACACTTTGAAAAAAATCTGGCACTTAGAAAAATTTTGACACTATGAAAAAATCTGACACTTGGAAAAATTTCGACACTAGGAAAAAATCTGACACTTGGAAAAATGTTGACACTTGGAAAAATTCCGACACTTCAAAAAATTTCGAGACTTGGAAAAAATCCGACACTGAAAAATTTCGACACTTCAAAACATTTCGACACTTAGAAAAAAATTTACACTTGGAAAAGAAATTCGATGATTTTTGACACTTAGAAATATTTCGACAGTTTGAAAAAAATACCACACTGAAAAATGTCGACACTTCAAAAAATGTCGAAACTTCAAAAAATTTCGAAACTTCAAAAAATGTTGAAACTTCAAAAAATGTCGAAACTTCAAAAAATGTCGAAACTTCAAAAAATGTTGACACTTGGAAAAAATCCGACAATTACAAAATTTTTGACACATAGAAATATTTCGAAGGTTTGAAAAAAATACCACACTGAAAAATGTCGACACTTCAAAAAATTTCGACACTTCAAAAAATTTCGAAACTTCAAAAAATGTCGAAACTTCAAAAAATGTCGAAACTTCAAAAAATGTCGAAACTTCTAAAAATGTTGACACTTGGAAAAAATCCCACAATTACAAAAATGTTGACACTTTGAAAAAAATCTGGCACTTAGAAAAATTTTGACACTATGAAAAAATCTGACACTTGGAAAAATTTCGACACTAGGAAAAAATCTGACACTTGGAAAAATGTCGACACTTGTAAAATTTCGAAACTTCAAAAAATGTCGAAACTTCAAAAATGTCGAAACTTCAAAAAATGTCGAAACTTGGAAAAAATCCGACAATTACAAAAAAAATTTCAATTTTGACACTATGAAAAAATCTGACACTTGGAAAAATTTCGACACTAGGAAAAAATCTGACACTTGGAAAAATGTTGACACTTGGCAAAATTCCGACACTTCAAAAAATTTCGAGACTTGGAAAAAATCCGACACTGAAAAATTTCGACACTTCAAAAAATTTCGACACTTAGAAAAATTTTTACACTTGGAAAAAAAATTCGATGAATTTTGACACTTAGAAATATTTCGACAGTTTGAAAAAAATACCACACTGAAAAATGTCGACACTTCAAAAAATGTCTAAACTTCAAAAAATGTTGACACTTGGAAAAAATCCGACAATTACAAAATTTTTGACACATAGAAATATTTTGACAGTTTGAAAAAAATACCAAACTGAAAAATGTCGACACTTCAAAAAATTTCGAAACTTCAAAAAATTTCGAATCTTCAAAGAATGTCGAAACTTCAAAAAATGTCGAAACTTAAAAAAATGTTGAAAAAAATCTGGCACTTAGAAAAATTTTGACACTATGAAAAAATCTGACACTTGGAAAAATTTCGACACTAGGAAAAAATCTGACACTTGGAAAAATGTTGACACTTGGAAAAATTCCGAAACTTCAAAAAATGTCGAAACTTCAAAAAATGTCGAAACTTCAAAAAATGTCGAAACTTAAAAAAATGTTGACACTGAAAAATGTCGACACTTCAAAAAATTTTCAAAACTTCAAAAAATGGCGAAACTTCAAAAAATGGCGAAACTTCAAAAAATGGCGAAACTTCAAAAAATGTTGACACTTGGAAAAAATCCCACAATTACAAAAATGTTGACACTTTGAAAAAAATCTGGCACTTAGAAAAATTTTGACACTATGAAAAAATCTGACACTTGGAAAAATTTCGACACTAGGAAAAAATCTGACACTTGGAAAAATGTTGACACTTGGAAAAATTCCGACACTTCAAAAAATTTCGAGACTTGGAAAAAATCCGACACTGAAAAATTTCGACACTGAAAAATTTCGACACTTCAAAAAATTTCGACACTTCAAAAAATGTCGAAACTTCAAAAAATTTCGAAACTTCAAAAAATGTTGAAACTTCAAAAAATGTCGAAACTTCAAAAAATGTCGAAACTTCAAAAAATGTTGACACTTGGAAAAAATCCGACAATTACAAAATTTTTGACACATAGAAATATTTCGAAGGTTTGAAAAAAATACCACACTGAAAAATGTCGACACTTCAAAAAATTTCGACACTTCAAAAAATTTCGAAACTTCAAAAAATGTCGAAACTTCATAAAATGTCGAAACTTCAAAAAATGTCAAAACTTCAAAAAATGTCGACACTGAAAAATGTCGACACTTCAAAAAATTTTCTAAACTTCAAAAAATGTCGAAACTTCAAAAAATGTCGAAACTTCAAAAAATGTCGAAACTTCAAAAAATGTCGAAACTTCAAAAAATGTCGAAACTTCAAAAAATGTTGACACTTGGAAAAATCCCACAATTACAAAAATGTTGACACTTTGAAAAAAATCTGGCACTTAGAAAAATTTTGACACTATGAAAAAATCTGACACTTGGAAAAATTTCGACACTAGGAAAAAATCTGACACTTGGAAAAATGTTGACACTTGGAAAAATTCCGAAACTTCAAAAAATGTCGAAACTTCAAAAAATGTCGAAACTTCAAAAAATGTCGAAACTTAAAAAAATGTTGACACTGAAAAATGTCGACACTTCAAAAAATTTTCAAAACTTCAAAAAATGGCGAAACTTCAAAAAATGGCGAAACTTCAAAAAATGGCGAAACTTCAAAAAATGGCGAAACTTCAAAAAATGTTGACACTTGGAAAAAATCCCACAATTACAAAAATGTTGACACTTTGAAAAAAATCTGGCACTTAGAAAAATTTTGACACTATGAAAAAATCTGACACTTGGAAAAATTTCGACACTAGGAAAAAATCTGACACTTGGAAAAATGTTGACACTTGGAAAAAATCCGACACTGAAAAATTTCGACACTTCAAAAAATTTCGACACTTAGAAAAATTTTTACACTTGGAAAAGAAATTCGATGATTTTTGACACTTAGAAATATTTCGACAGTTTGAAAAAAATACCACACTGAATAATGTCGACACTTCAAAAAATGTCGAAACTTCAAAAAATGCCGAAACTTCAAAAAATGTCGAAACTTCAAAAAATGTTGACACTTGGAAAAAATCCGACAATTACAAAATTTTTGACACATAGAAATATTTCGACAGTTTGAAAAAAATACCACACTGAAAAATGTCGACACTTCAAAAAATTTCGAAACTTCAAAAAATGGCGAAACTTCAAAAAATGGCGAAACTTCAAAAAATGTTGACACTTGGAAAAAATCCCACAATTACGAAAATGTTGACACTTTGAAAAAAATCTGGCACTTAGAAAAATTTTGACACTATGAAAAAATCTGACACTTGGAAAAATTTCGACACTAGGAAAAAATCTGACACTTGGAAAAATTTCGACACTAGGAAAAAATCTGACACTTGGAAAAATGTCGACACTTCAAAAAATTTCGAAACTTCTAAAAATGTTGACACTTGGAAAAAATCCCACAATTACAAAAATGTTGACACTTTGAAAAAAATCTGGCACTTAGAAAAATTTCGACACTAGGAAAAAATCTGACACTTGGAAAAATTTCGACACTAGGAAAAAATCTGACACTTGGAAAAATGTCGACACTTCAAAAAATGTCGAAACTTCAAAAAATGTTGACACTTGGAAAAAATCCCACAATTACAAAAATGTTGACACTTTGAAAAAAATCTGGCACTTAGAAAAATTTCGACACTAGGAAAAAATCTGACACTTGGAAAAATGTTGACACTTGGCAAAATTCCGACACTTCAAAAAATTTCGAGACTTGGAAAAAATCCGACACTGAAAAATTTCGACACTTCAAAAAATTTCGACACTTAGAAAAATTTTTACACTTGGAAAAAAAATTCGATGAATTTTGACACTTAGAAATATTTCGACAGTTTGAAAAAAATACCACACTGAAAAATGTCGACACTTCAAAAAATGTCTAAACTTCAAAAAATGTTGACACTTGGAAAAAATCCGACAATTACAAAATTTTTGACACATAGAAATATTTTGACAGTTTGAAAAAAATACCAAACTGAAAAATGTCGACACTTCAAAAAATTTCGAAACTTCAAAAAATTTCGAATCTTCAAAGAATGTCGAAACTTCAAAAAATGTTGACACTTGGAAAAAATCCCACAATTACAAAAATGTTGACACTTTGAAAAAAATCTGGCACTTAGAAAAATTTTGACACTATGAAAAAATCTGACACTTGGAAAAATTTCGACACTAGGAAAAAATCTGACACTTGGAAAAATGTTGACACTTGGAAAAATTCCGAAACTTCAAAAAATGTCGAAACTTCAAAAAATGTCGAAACTTCAAAAAATGTCGAAACTTAAAAAAATGTTGACACTGAAAAATGTCGACACTTCAAAAAATTTTCAAAACTTCAAAAAATGGCGAAACTTCAAAAAATGGCGAAACTTCAAAAAATGGCGAAACTTCAAAAAATGGCGAAACTTCAAAAAATGTTGACACTTGGAAAAAATCCCACAATTACAAAAATGTTGACACTTTGAAAAAAATCTGGTACTTAGAAAAATTTTGACACTATGAAAAAATCTGACACTTGGAAAAATTTCGACACTAGGAAAAAATCTGACACTTGGAAAAATGTTGACACTTGGAAAAATTCCGACACTTCAAAAAATTTCGAGACTTGGAAAAAATCCGACACTGAAAAATTTCGACACTTCAAAAAATTTCGACACTTCAAAAAATGTCGACACTTCAAAAAATGTTGACACTTGGAAAAAATCCCACAATTACAAAAATGTTGACACTTTGAAAAAAATCTGGCACTTAGAAAAATTTTGACACTATGAAAAAATCTGACACTTGGAAAAATTTCGACACTAGGAAAAAATCTGACACTGGGAAAAATGTTGACACTTGGCAAAATTCCGACACTTCAAAAAATTTCGAGACTTGGAAAAAATCCGACACTGAAAAATTTCGACACTTCAAAAAATTTCGACACTTAGAAAAATTTTTACACTTGGAAAAGAAATTCGATGATTTTTGACACTTAGAAATATTTCGACAGTTTGAAAAAAATACCACACTGAATAATGTCGACACTTCAAAAAATGTCGAAACTTCAAAAAATGCCGAAACTTCAAAAAATGTCGAAACTTCAAAAAATGTTGACACTTGGAAAAAATCCGACAATTACAAAATTTTTGACACATAGAAATATTTCGACAGTTTGAAAAAAATACCACACTGAAAAATGTCGACACTTCAAAAAATTTCGAAACTTCAAAAAATGGCGAAACTTCAAAAAATGGCGAAACTTCACAAAATGTTGACACTTGGAAAAAATCCCACAATTACGAAAATGTTGACACTTTGAAAAAAATCTGGCACTTAGAAAAATTTTGACACTATGAAAAAATCTGACACTTGGAAAAATTTCGACACTAGGAAAAAATCTGACACTTGGAAAAATGTCGACACTTCAAAAAATTTCGAAACTTCAAAAAATGTTGACACTTGGAAAAAATCCCACAATTACAAAAATGTTGACACTTTGAAAAAAATCTGGCACTTAGAAAAATTTCGACACTAGGAAAAAATCTGACACTTGGAAAAATTTCGACACTAGGAAAAAATCTGACACTTGGAAAAATGTCGACACTTCAAAAAATGTCGAAACTTCAAAAAATGTTGACACTTGGAAAAAATCCCACAATTACAAAAATGTTGACACTTTGAAAAAAATCTGGCACTTAGAAAAATTTTGACACTATGAAAAAATCTGACACTTGGAAAAATTTCGACACTAGGAAAAAATCTGACACTTGGAAAAATGTCGACACTTGTAAAATTTCGAAACTTCAAAAAATGTCGAAACTTCAAAAATGTCGAAACTTCAAAAAATGTCGAAACTTGGAAAAAATCCGACAATTACAAAAAAAATTTCAATTTTGACACTATGAAAAAATCTGACACTTGGAAAAATTTCGACACTAGGAAAAAATCTGACACTTGGAAAAATGTTGACACTTGGAAAAATTCCGACACTTCAAAAAATTTCGAGACTTGGAAAAAATCCGACACTGAAAAATTTCGACACTTCAAAAAATTTCGACACTTAGAAAAATTTTTACACTTGGAAAAAAAATTCGATGAATTTTGACACTTAGAAATATTTCGACAGTTTGAAAAAAATACCACACTGAAAAATGTCGACACTTCAAAAAATGTCGAAACTTCAAAAAATGTTGACACTTGGAAAAAATCCGACAATTACAAAATTTTTGACACATAGAAATATTTTGACAGTTTGAAAAAAATACCAAACTGAAAAATGTCGACACTTCAAAAAATTTCGAAACTTCAAAAAATTTCGAATCTTCAAAGAATGTCGAAACTTCAAAAAATGTTGACACTTGGAAAAAATCCGACAATTACAAAAATGTTGACATTTTGAAAAAAATCTTGCATGTAGAAAAATTTTGACATTAGGAAAAAATCTGACACTTGGAAAAATTTTGACACTTAGAAATATTTCGACAGTTTGAAAAAAATACCACACTGAAAAATGTCGACACTTCAAAAAATTTCGAAACTTCAAAAAATTGTCGAAACTTCAAAAAATGTCGAAACTTCAAAAAATGTTGACACTTGGAAAAAATCCGACAATTACAAAAATTTTGACACTTAGAAATATTTCGACAGTTTGAAAAAAATACCACACTTCAAAAAATGTCGAAACTTCAAAAAATGTCGAAACTTCAAAAAATGTCGAAACTTCAAAAAATGTTGAAACTTCAAAAAATTTCGAAACTTCAAAAACTGTCGAAACTTCAAAAAATGTTGACACTTGGAAAAAATCTGACACTTGGAAAAATTTTGACACTTAGAAATATTTCGACAGTTTGAAAAAAATACCACACTGAAAAATGTCGACACTTCAAAAAATTTCTAAACTTCAGAAAATGTCGAAACTTCAAAAAATGTCGAAACTTCAAAAAATGTCGAAACTTCAAAAAATTTCGAAACTTGGAAAAAATCCGACAATTACAAAAATTTTGACACTTAGAAATATTTCGACAGTTTGAAAAAAATACCACACTTAAAAATGTCGAAACTTCAAAAAATGTTGACACTTGGAAAAAATCTGACACTTGGAAAAATTTTGACACTTAGAAATATTTCGACAGTTTGAAAAAAATACCACACTGAAAAATGTCGACACTTCAAAAAATTTCGAAACTTCAAAAAATGTTGACACTTGGAAAAAATCCGACAATTACAAAAATTTTGACACTTAGAAATATTTCGACAGTTTGAAAAAAATACCACACTGAAAAATGTCGAAACTTCAAAAAATGTTGACACTTGGAAAAAATCTGACACTTGGAAAAATTTTGACACTTAGAAATATTTCGACAGTTTGAAAAAAATACCACACTTCAAAAAATGTCGAAACTTCAAAAAATGTCGAAACTTCAAAAAATGTCGAAACTTCAAAAAATGTCGAAACTTCAAAAAATGTCGAAACTTCAAAAAATGTCGAAACTTCAAAAAATGTCAAAACTTGGAAAAAATCCGACAATTACAAAATTTTTGACACTTAGAAATATTTCGACAGTTTGAAAAAAATACCACACTGAAAAATGTCGACACTTCAAAAAATTTCGAAACTTCAAAAAATGTCGAAACTTCAAAAAATGTCGAAACTTCAAAAAATGTCGAAACTTGGAAAAAAATCCGACAATTACAAAAATTTTGACACTTAGAAATATTTCGACAGTTTGAAAAAATTACCACACTGAAAAATGTCGACACTTCAAAAAATGTCGAAACTTCAAAAAATGTCGAAACTTCAAAAAATGTCGAAACTTCAAAAAATGTTGACACTTGGAAAAAATCCGACAATTACAAAAATTTTGACACTTAGAAATATTTCGACAGTTTGAAAAAAATACCACACTGAAAAATGTCGACACTTCAAAAAATGTCGAAACTTCAAAAAATGTCGAAACTTCAAAAAATGTCGAAACTTCAAAAAATGTCGAAACTTCAAAAAATGTCGAAACTTCTAAAAATGTTGACACTTGGAAAAAATCCCACAATTACAAAAATGTTGACACTTTGAAAAAAATCTGGCACTTAGAAAAATTTTGACACTATGAAAAAATCTGACACTTGGAAAAATTTCGACACTAGGAAAAAATCTGACACTTGGAAAAATGTCGACACTTGTAAAATTTCGAAACTTCAAAAAATGTCGAAACTTCAAAAATGTCGAAACTTCAAAAAATGTCGAAACTTGGAAAAAATCCGACAATTACAAAAAAAATTTCAATTTTGACACTATGAAAAAATCTGACACTTGGAAAAATTTCGACACTAGGAAAAAATCTGACACTTGGAAAAATGTTGACACTTGGAAAAATTCCGACACTTCAAAAAATTTCGAGACTTGGAAAAAATCCGACACTGAAAAATTTCGACACTTCAAAAAATTTCGACACTTAGAAAAATTTTTACACTTGGAAAAAAAATTCGATGAATTTTGACACTTAGAAATATTTCGACAGTTTGAAAAAAATACCACACTGAAAAATGTCGACACTTCAAAAAATGTTGACACTTGGAAAAAATCCGACAATTACAAAATTTTTGACACATAGAAATATTTTGACAGTTTGAAAAAAATACCAAACTGAAAAATGTCGACACTTCAAAAAATTTCGAAACTTCAAAAAATTTCGAATCTTCAAAGAATGTCGAAACTTCAAAACATGTTGACACTTGGAAAAAATCCCACAATTACAAAAATGTTGACACTTTGAAAAAAATCTGGCACTTAGAAAAATTTTGACACTATGAAAAAATCTGACACTTGGAAAAATTTCGACACTAGGAAAAAATCTGACACTTGGAAAAATGTTGACACTTGGAAAAATTCCGACACTTCAAAAAATTTCGAGACTTGGAAAAAATCCGACACTGAAAAATTTCGACACTTCAAAACATTTCGACACTTAGAAAAAATTTTACACTTGGAAAAGAAATTCGATGATTTTTGACACTTAGAAATATTTCGACAGTTTGAAAAAAATACCACACTGAAAAATGTCGACACTTCAAAAAATGTCGAAACTTCAAAAAATTTCGAAACTTCAAAAAATGTTGAAACTTCAAAAAATGTCGAAACTTCAAAAAATGTCGAAACTTCAAAAAATGTTGACACTTGGAAAAAATCCGACAATTACAAAATTTTTGACACATAGAAATATTTCGAAGGTTTGAAAAAAATACCACACTGAAAAATGTCGACACTTCAAAAAATTTCGACACTTCAAAAAATTTCGAAACTTCAAAAAATGTCGAAACTTCAAAAAATGTCGAAACTTCAAAAAATGTCGAAACTTCTAAAAATGTTGACACTTGGAAAAAATCCCACAATTACAAAAATGTTGACACTTTGAAAAAAATCTGGCACTTAGAAAAATTTTGACACTATGAAAAAATCTGACACTTGGAAAAATTTCGACACTAGGAAAAAATCTGACACTTGGAAAAATGTCGACACTTGTAAAATTTCGAAACTTCAAAAAATGTCGAAACTTCAAAAATGTCGAAACTTCAAAAAATGTCGAAACTTGGAAAAAATCCGACAATTACAAAAAAAATTTCAATTTTGACACTATGAAAAAATCTGACACTTGGAAAAATTTCGACACTAGGAAAAAATCTGACACTTGGAAAAATGTTGACACTTGGAAAAATTCCGACACTTCAAAAAATTTCGAGACTTGGAAAAAATCCGACACTGAAAAATTTCGACACTTCAAAAAATTTCGACACTTAGAAAAATTTTTACACTTGGAAAAAAAATTCGATGAATTTTGACACTTAGAAATATTTCGACAGTTTGAAAAAAATACCACACTGAAAAATGTCTAAACTTCAAAAAATGTTGACACTTGGAAAAAATCCGACAATTACAAAATTTTTGACACATAGAAATATTTTGACAGTTTGAAAAAAATACCAAACTGAAAAATGTCGACACTTCAAAAAATTTCGAAACTTCAAAAAATTTCGAATCTTCAAAGAATGTCGAAACTTCAAAAAATGTTGACACTTGGAAAAAATCCCACAATTACAAAAATGTTGACACTTTGAAAAAAATCTGGCACTTAGAAAAATTTTGACACTATGAAAAAATCTGACACTTGGAAAAATTTCGACACTAGGAAAAAATTTGACACTTGGAAAAATGTTGACACTTGGAAAAATTCCGACACTTCAAAAAATTTCGAGACTTGGAAAAAATCCGACACTGAAAAATTTCGACACTTCAAAACATTTCGACACTTAGAAAAATTTTTACACTTGGAAAAGAAATTCGATGATTTTTGACACTTAGAAATATTTCGACAGTTTGAAAAAAATACCACACTGAAAAATGTCGACACTTCAAAAAATGTCGAAACTTCAAAAAATTTCGAAACTTCAAAAAATGTTGAAACTTCAAAAAATGTCGAAACTTCAAAAAATGTCGAAACTTCAAAAAATGTTGACACTTGGAAAAAATCCGACAATTACAAAATTTTTGACACATAGAAATATTTCGAAGGTTTGAAAAAAATACCACACTGAAAAATGTCGACACTTCAAAAAATTCCGACACTTCAAAAAATTTCGAAACTTCAAAAAATGTCGAAACTTCAAAAAATGTCGAAACTTCAAAAAATGTCGAAACTTCAAAAAATGTCGACACTGAAAAATGTCGACACTTCAAAAAATTTTCTAAACTTCAAAAAATGTCGAAACTTCAAAAAATGTCGAAACTTCAAAAAATGTCGAAACTTCAAAAAATGTCGAAACTTCAAAAAATGTTGACACTTGGAAAAAATCCCACAATTACAAAAATGTTGACACTTTGAAAAAAATCTGGCACTTAGAAAAATTTTGACACTATGAAAAAATCTGACACTTGGAAAAATGTCGACACTAGGAAAAAATCTGACACTTGGAAAAATGTTGACACTTGGAAAAATTCCGAAACTTCAAAAAATGTCGAAACTTCAAAAAATGTTGACACTGAAAAATGTCGACACTTCAAAAAATTTTCAAAACTTCAAAAAATGGCGAAACTTCAAAAAATGGCGAAACTTCAAAAAATGGCGAAACTTCAAAAAATGGCGAAACTTCAAAAAATGGCGAAACTTCAAAAAATGTTGACACTTGGAAAAAATCCCACAATTACAAAAATGTTGACACTTTGAAAAAAATCTGGCACTTAGAAAAATTTTGACACTATGAAAAAATCTGACACTTGGAAAAATTTCGACACTAGGTAAAAATCTGACACTTGGAAAAATGTTGACACTTCCGACACTTCA
Source organism: Gymnocephalus cernua (assembly GCA_023631565.1). Lineage (NCBI taxonomy): Eukaryota > Metazoa > Chordata > Actinopteri > Perciformes > Percidae > Gymnocephalus > Gymnocephalus cernua. The sequence continues at coordinate 15,667,939 of CM042425.1, forward strand.
AAAAATTTCGAGACTTGGAAAAAATCCGACACTGAAAAATTTCGACACTTCAAAAAATTTCGACACTTCAAAAAATGTCGAAACTTCAAAAAATGTTGACACTTGGAAAAAATCCCACAATTACAAAAATGTTGACACTTTGAAAAAAATCCGGCACTTAGAAAAATTTTGACACTATGAAAAAATCTGACACTTGGAAAAATTCCGACAGAAAAAGTTTGACACTTAGAAAAAATCTGACACTTAGAAAAAATCTGACACTTAGAAAAATTCCGACAGAAAAATCTGGACACTTAGAAAAAATCCGACACTTAGAAAAATTCCGACAGAAAAATTTCGACACTTAGAAAAAATTCCGACACTTAGAACAATTCCGACACTTAGAAAAATTTCGACACTTAGAAAAAATCTGACACTTAGAAAAAATCTGACACTTAGAAAAAATCTGACACTTAGAAAAAATCTGACACTTAGAAAAAATCTGGACACTTCGAAAAATTTCGACACTTAGAAAAAATCCGACACTTATAAAAAATCTGACACTTAGAAAAATTCCGACAGAAAAAGTGTGACACTTAGAAAAAATCCGACACTTAGAAAAAATTCGACACTCAGAAAAGTTTCGACACTTAGAAAAAGTCCGACACTTAGAAAAATTCCGACAGAAAAATTTCGACACTTCGAAAAATTTCGACACTTAGAAAAAATCCGACACTTAGAAAAAATCTGACACTTAGAAAAATTCCGACAGAAAAATCTGGACACTTAGAAAAAATCTGACACTTAGAAAAAATCTGACACTTAGAAAAATTCCGACAGAAAAATCTGGACACTTAGAAAAAATCCGACACTTAGAAAAAATCCGACACTTAGAAAAAATCTGACACTTAGAAAAAATCTGACACTTAGAAAAAATCTGACACTTAGAAAAATTCCGACAGAAAAAGTTTGACACTTAGAAAAAATCCGACACTTAGAAAAAATTCGACACTCAGAAAAGTTTCGACACTTAGAAAAAGTCCGACACTTAGAAAAATTCCGACAGAAAAATTTCGACACTTCGAAAAAATCCGACACTTAGAAAAAATCTGACACTTAGAAAAATTCCGACAGAAAAAGTTTGACACTTAGAAAAAATCTGACACTTAGAAAAAATCCGACACTTAGAAAAAATCTGACACTTAGAAAAAATCCGACACTTAGAAAAGTTTCGACACTTAGAAAAAGTCCGACACTTAGAAAAATTCCGACAGAAAAATTTCGACACTTCGAAAAATTTCGATACTTAGAAAAAATCTGACACTTAGAAAAAATCCGACACTTAGAAAAAATCTGACACTTAGAAAAATCTGACACTTAGAAAAAATCTGACACTTAGAAAAATCTGACACTTAGAAAAATTTCGACACTTCGAAAATTTTCGACACTTAGAAAAAATCCGACACTTAGAAAAAATCCGACACTTAGAAAAAATCTGACACTTAGAAAAATTCCGACAGAAAAAGTTTGACACTTAGAAAAAATCCGACACTTAGAAAAAATCCGACACTTCAAAAAATCCGACACTTAGAAAAAATCCGACACTTAGAAAAGTTTCGACACTTAGAAAAAGTCCGACACTTAGAAAAATTCCGACAGAAAAATTTCGACACTTCGAAAAATTTCGATACTTAGAAAAAATCTGACACTTAGAAAAAATCCGACACTTAGAAAAAATCTGACACTTAGAAAAATCTGACACTTAGAAAAAATCTGACACTTAGAAAAATCTGACACTTAGAAAAATTTCGACACTTCGAAAATTTTCGACACTTAGAAAAAATCCGACACTTAGAAAAAATCTGACACTTAGAAAAAGTCCGACACTTAGAAAAATTCCGACAGAAAAATTTCGACACTTCGACAAATTTCGACACTTAGAAAAAATCCGACACTTAGAAAAAATCTGACACTTAGAAAAAATCTGACACTTAGAAAAATTCCGACAAAAGATTATGACACTTAGAAAAAATCTGACACTTAGAAAAAATCTGACACTTAGAAAAATTCCGACAGAAAAATCTGGACACTTAGAAAAAATCCGACACTTAGAAAAATTCCGACAGAAAAATTTCGACACTTAGAAAAAATTCCGACACTTAGAACAATTCCGACACTTAGAAAAATTTCGACACTTAGAAAAAATCTGACACTTAGAAAAAATCTGACACTTAGAAAAAATCTGACACTTAGAAAAAATCTGACACTTAGAAAAAATCTGGACACTTCGAAAAATTTCGACACTTAGAAAAAATCCGACACTTAGAAAAAATCTGACACTTAGAAAAATTCCGACAGAAAAAGTGTGACACTTAGAAAAAATCCGACACTTAGAAAAAATTCGACACTCAGAAAAGTTTCGACACTTAGAAAAAGTCCGACACTTAGAAAAATTCCGACAGAAAAATTTCGACACTTCGAAAAATTTCGACACTTAGAAAAAATCCGACACTTAGAAAAAATCTGACACTTAGAAAAATTCCGACAGAAAAATCTGGACACTTAGAAAAAATCTGACACTTAGAAAAAATCTGACACTTAGAAAAATTCCGACAGAAAAATCTGGACACTTAGAAAAAATCCGACACTTAGAAAAAATCCGACACTTAGAAAAAATCTGACACTTAGAAAAAATCTGACACTTAGAAAAAATCTGACACTTAGAAAAATTCCGACAGAAAAAGTTTGACACTTAGAAAAAATCCGACACTTAGAAAAAATTCGACACTCAGAAAAGTTTCGACACTTAGAAAAAGTCCGACACTTAGAAAAATTCCGACAGAAAAATTTCGACACTTCGAAAATTTTCGACACTTAGAAAAAATCTGACACTTAGAAAAAATCTGACACTTAGAAAAATTTCGACTGAAAAATTTCGACACTTAGAAAAAATCCGACACTTAGAAAAAATCTGACACTTAGAAAAAATCTGACACTTAGAAAAAGTCCGACACTTAGAAAAATTTTGACACTTAGAAAAAATCTGACACTTAGAAAAAATTCGACACTTAGAAAAAATTCCGACACTTAGAACAATTCCGACACTTAGAAAAATTCTGACACTTAGAAAAATTCCGACAGAAAAATCTGACACTTAGAAAAAGTCCGACAGAAAAATTTCGACATTTTGGAAAAAATCCGACACTTAGAAAAATTTCGACACTCAGAAAAGTTTAACACAGAAAAATTCCGACAGAAAAATTTCAACACTTAGAAAAAATCCGACACTTAGAAAAATCTGACACTTAGAAAAATTCCAACAGAAAAATCTGGACACTTAGAAAAAATCCGACACTTAGAAAAAATCCGACACTTAGAAAAAATCTGACACTTAGAAAAAATCTGACACTTAGAAAATTTTCGACTGAAAAATTTCGACACTTAGAAAAAATCCGACACTTAGAAAAAATCTGACACTTAGAAAAAATTCCGACACTTAGAACAATTCCGACACTTAGAAAAATTTCGACACTTAGAAAAAATCCGACACTTAGAAAAAATCCAACACTTAGAAAAAATCTGACACTTAGAAAAAATCTGACACTTAGAAAAAATCTGGACACTTCGAAAAATTTCGACACTTAGAAAAAATCCGACACTTAGAAAAAATCTGACACTTAGAAAAATTCCGACAGAAAAAGTTTGACACTTAGAAAAAATCCGACACTTAGAAAAAATTCGACACTCAGAAAAGTTTCGACACTTAGAAAAAGTCCGACACTTAGAAAAATTCCGACAGAAAAATTTCAACACTTCGAAAAATTTCGACACTTAGAAAAAATCCGACACTTAGAAAAAATCTGACACTTAGAAAAATTCCGACAGAAAAAGTTTGACACTTAGAAAAAATCCGACACTTAGAAAAAATTCGACACTCAGAAAAGTTTCGACACTTAGAAAAAGTCCGACACTTAGAAAAATTCCGACAGAAAAATTTGGACACTTAGAAAAAATCTGACACTTAGAAAAAATCTGACACTTAGAAAAATTCCGACAGAAAAATCTGGACACTTAGAAAAAATCCGACACTTAGAAAAAATCCGACACTTAGAAAAAATCTGACACTTAGAAAAATTTCGACACTTAGAAAAATTTCGACTGAAAAATTCCGACACTTAGAAAAATCTGACACTTAGAAAAATTTCGACATTTAGAAAAAAAATCTGACACTTAGAAAAATGTCGACACTTAGAAAAAATCTGACACTTAGAAATATTTCGACACTTAGAAAAAATCCGACACTTAGAAAAAATCTGACACTTAGAAAAATTCCGACAAAAGATTATGACACTTAGAAAAAATCTGACACTTAGAAAAAATCTGACACTTAGAAAAATCTGGACACTTAGAAAAAATCCAACACTTCGAAAAATTCCGACAGAAAAATTTCGACACTTAGAAAAAATCCGACACTTAGAAAAAATCTGGACACTTAGAAAAAATCCGACACTTAGAAAAAATCTGACACTTAGAAAAATTCCGACAGAAAAATCTGGACACTTAGAAAAAATTCCGACACTTAGAACAATTCCGACACTTAGAAAAATTTCGACACTTAGAAAAAATCTGACACTTAGAAAAAATCTGACACTTAGAAAAAATCTGGACACTTCGAAAAATTTCGACACTTAGAAAAAATCCGACACTTAGAAAAAATCTGACACTTAGAAAAATTCCGACAGAAAAAGTTTGACACTTCGAAAAATTTCGACACTTCGAAAAAATCCGACACTTAGAAAAAATCTGACACTTAGAAAAATTCCGACAGAAAAAGTTTGACACTTAGAAAAAATCCGACACTTAGAAAAAATTCGACACTCAGAAAAGTTTCGACACTTAGAAAAAGTCCGACACTTAGAAAAATTCCGACAGAAAAATTTCGACACTTAGAAAAATGTTGACACTTAGAAAAAATCCGACACTTAGAAAAAATCTGACACTTAGAAAAAATCTGACACTTAGAAAAATTCCGACAGAAAAATCTGGACACTTAGAAAAAATCCGACACTTAGAAAAAATCCGACACTTAGAAAAAATCTGACACTTAGAAAAAATCTGACACTTAGAAAAATTTCGACTGAAAAATTTCGACACTTAGAAAAAATCCGACACTTAGAAAAAATCTGACACTTAGAAAAAATCTGACACTTAGAAAAATTCCGACAGAAAAATCTGGACACTTAGAAAAAATCCGACACTTAGAAAAAATCCGACACTTAGAAAAAATCTAACACTTAGAAAAAATCTGACACTTAGAAAAATTTCGACTGAAAAATTTCGACACTTAGAAAAAATCCGACACTTAGAAAAAATCTGACACTTAGAAAAAATCTGACACTTAGAAAAAGTCCGACACTTAGAAAAATTTCGACACTTAGAAAAAATCTGACACTTAGAAAAAATTCGACACTTAGAAAAAATTCCGACACTTAGAACAATTCCGACACTTAGAAAAATTCTGACACTTAGAAAAATTCCGACAGAAAAATCTGGACACTTAGAAAAATTTCGACACTTAGAAAAAATCCGACACTTAGAAAAAATCTGACACTTAGAAAAAGTCCGACAGAAAAATTTCGACATTTTGGAAAAAATCCGACACTTAGAAAAATTTCGACACTCAGAAAAGTTTAACACAGAAAAATTCCGACAGAAAAATTTCAAAATTTTAGAAAAAATCCGACACTTAGAAAAATCTGACACTTAGAAAAATTCCGACAGAAAAATCTGGACACTTAGAAAAATCTGGACACTTAGAAAAATCTGGACACTTAGAAAAATTCCGACACTTAGAAAAATTCCGACAGAAAAATTTCAACACTTAGAAAAAATCCGACACTTAGAAAAATCTGACACTTAGAAAAATTCCGACAGAAAAATCCGACACTTAGAAAAATTCTCACAGAAAAATTTCGACATTTTGGAAAAAATCCGACACTTAGAAAAATTTCAACACTTCGAAAAAATCCGACACTTAGAAAAATTTCAACACTTCGAAAAAATCTGACAGAAAAATTTCGACACTTCGGAAAAATCCGACACTTAGAAAAAATCTGACAATTAAAAAAATCTGACACTTAGAAAAATTCCGACAGAAAAATCCGACACTTAGAAAAATTCTGACACTTAGAAAAGTTCTGACAGAAAAATTTCGACATTTTGGAAAAAAATCCGACACTTAGAAAAATTTCGACACTCAGAAAAGTTTTGACACTTAGAAAAATTCCGACAGAAAAATTTCACCACTTAGAAAAAATCCGACACTTAGAAAAATCTGACACTTAGAAAAATTCCGACAGAAAAATCCGACACTTAGAAAAATTCTCACAGAAAAATTTCGACACTTAGACAAATTCTGACAGAAAAATTTCGACATTTTGGAAAAAATCCGACACTTAGAAAAATTTCAACACTTCGAAAAAATCCGACACTTAGAAAAATTTCAACACTTCAAAAAAATCTGACAGAAAAATTTCGACATTGAGAAAAAATCCGACACTTAGACAAATTCTGACAGAAAAATCTCGACACTTAGAAAAAATCTGACACTTAGAAAAATTCTCACAGAAAAATTTCGACATTGAGAAAAACTTCGACACTTAGAACAATTCCGACACTTAGAAAAATTCTGACACTTAGAAAAATTCCGACAGAAAAATCTGGACACTTAGAAAAATTTCGACACTTAGAAAAAATCCGACACTTAGAAAAAATCCGACACTTAGAAAAATTTCAACACTTCGAAAAAATCCGACACTTAGAAAAATTTCAACACTTAGAAAAATTCCGACAGAAAAATTTCGACACTTAGAAAAATTCCGAAACTTAGAAAAATTCCGACACTTAGAAAAATTCCGACACTTAGAAAAATTCCGACACTTAGAAAAATTCTGACAGAAAAATTCTGACAGAAAAATTTCGACATTTTGGAAAAAATCCGACACTTAGAAAAATTTCGACACTCAGAAAAGTTTAACACGGAAAAAATCCGACAGAAAAAATCCGACACTTAGAAAAATTTGGACACTCAGAAAAGTTTCGACACTTAGAAAAATTCCGACAGAAAAATTTCAACACTTAGAAAAAATCCGACACTTAGAAAAATCTGACACTTAGAAAAATTCCGACAGAAAAATCCGACACTTAGAAAAATTTTCACAGAAAAATTTCGACACTTAGACAAATTCTGACAGAAAAATTTCGACATTTTGGAAAAGATCCGACACTTAGAAAAATTTCGACACTTCGGAAAAATCCGACACTTAGAAAAATTCTCACAGAAAAATTTCGACATTGAGAAAAAATCCGACACTTAGACAAATTCTGACAGAAAGATTTCGACATTTTGGAAAAAATCCGACACTTAAAAAAATTTCAACACTTCAAAAAAATCCGACACTTAGAAAAAATTTAACACTTAGAAAAAATCTGACAGAAAAATTTCGACACTTCGGAAGAATCCGACACTTGGAAAAATGTCGACACTTAGAAAAATTCCGACACTTAGAAAAATTCCGACACTTAGAAAAATTCTGACACTTAGAAAAAATCCGACACTTAGAAAAACTTCGACACTTAGAAAAATTTCGACACTTAGAAAAAATCCGACACTTAGAAAAAATCTGACACTTAGAAAAATTCCGACAGAAAATTCCAACACTTAGAAAAATTCTGACAGAAAAATCTCGACACTTAGAAAAACTCCGACACTTAGAAAAGTTCTGACAGAAAAATTTCGACATTTTGGAAAAAATCCGACACTTAGAAAAATTTCGACAGAAAAAATCCGACACAGAAAAAATCCGACACAGAAAAAATCCGACACTTAGAAAAATTCCGACAGAAAAATTTCAACACTTAGAAAAAATCCGACACTTAGAAAAATCTGACACTTAGAAAGATTCCGACAGAAAAATCTGAACACTTAGAAAAAATCCGACACTTAGAAAAATTCTGACAGAAAAATCTCGACACTTAGAAAAAATCCGACACTTAGAAAAATTCTCACAGAAAAATTTCGACACTTAGACAAATTCTGACAGAAAAATTTCGACATTTTGGAAAAAATCCGACACTTAGAAAAATTTCAACACTTCGAAAAAATCCGACACTTAGAAAAATTTCAACACTTCGAAAAAATCTGACAGAAAAATTTCGACAATTCGGAAAAATCCGACACTTAGAAAAAATCTGACACTTAAAAAAATCTGACACTTAGAAAAACTTCGACACTTAGAAAAACTTCGACACTTAGAACAATTCCGACACTTAGAAAAATTCTGACACTTAGAAAAATTCCGACAGAAAAATCTGGACACTTAGAAAAATTTCGACACTTAGAAAAAATCCGACACTTAGAAAAAATCTGACACTTAGAAAAAGTCCGACAGAAAAATTTCGACACTCAGAAAAGTTTCGACACTTAGAAAAAATCCGACACTTAGAAAAATTTCGACACAGAAAAAATCCGACAGAAAAAATCCGACACTTAGAAAAATTTTGACACTCAGAAAAGTTTCGACACTTAGAAAAATTCCGACAGAAAAATTTCAACACTTAGAAAAAATCCGACACTTAGAAAAATCTGACACTTAGAAAAATTCCGACAGAAAAATCCGACACTTAGAAAAAATCTGACACTTAAAAAAATCTGACACTTAGAAAAACTTCGACACTTAGAAAAACTTCGACACTTAGAAAAAATCCGACACTTAGAAAAAATCTGACACTTAGAAAAATTTCGACACTTAGAAAAAATCCGACACTTAGAAAAAATCTGACAGAAAAATCTCGACACTTAGAAAAACTCCGACACTTATAAAAGTTCTGACAGAAAAATGTCGACATTTTGGAAAAAATCCGACACTTAGAAAAATTTCGACACTCAGAAAAGTTTAAGACAGAAAAATTCCGACAGAAAAATTTCAACACTTAGAAAAAATCCGACACTTAGAAAAATCTGACTCTTAGAAAAATTCCGACAGAAAAATCTGGACACTTAGAAAAAATCCGACACTTAGAAAAATACTGACAGAAAAATCTCGACACTTAGAAAAAATCCGACACTTAGAAAAATTCTCACAGAAAAATTTCGACATTGAGAAAAAATCCGACACTTAGACAAATTCTGACAAAAATTTCGACATTTTGGAAAAAATCCGACACTTAGAAAAATTTCAACACTTCGAAAAAATCCGACAGAAAAATTTCGACATTTTGGAAAAAATCCGACACTTAGAAAAATTCCGACACTCAGAAAAGTTTAACACAGAAAAATTCCGACAGAAAAATTTCAACACTTAGAAAAAATCTGACACTTAGAAAAATCTGACACTTAGAAAAATTCCGACAGAAAAATCTGGACACTTAGAAAAATTTCGACACTCAGAAAAGTTTCGACACTTAGAAAAAATCCGACACTTAGAAAAATTTCGACACAGAAAAAATCCGACAGAAAAAATCCGACACTTAGAAAAATTTGGACACTCAGAAAAGTTTCGACACTTAGAAAAATTCCGACAGAAAAATTTCAACACTTAGAAAAAATCCGACACTTAGAAAAATCTGACACTTAGAAAAATTCCGACAGAAAAATCCGACACTTAGAAAAATTCTCACAGAAAAATTTCGACACTTAGACAAATTCTGACAGAAAAATTTCGACATTTTGGAAAAGATCCGACACTTAGAAAAATTTCAACACTTCGAAAAAATCCGACACTTAGAAAAATTTCAACACTTCGAAAAAATCTGACAGAAAAATTTCGACACTTCGGAAAAATCCGACACTTAGAAAAAATCCGACACTTAGAAAAATTCCGACACTTAGAAAAATTCCGACACTTAGAAAAATTCTGACACTTAGATAAAATCCTACACTTAGAAAAACTTCGACACTTAGAAAAATTTCGACACTTAGAAAAAATCCGACACTTAGAAAAAATCCGACACTTAGAAAAATTCCGACAGAAAATTCCAACACTTAGAAAAATTCTGACAGAAAAATCTCGACACTTAGAAAAACTCCGACACTTAGAAAAGTTCTGACAGAAAAATTTCGACATTTTGGAAAAAATCCGACACTTAGAAAAATTTCGACACTCAGAAAAGTTTCGACACTTAGAAAAAATCCGACACTTAGAAAAATTTCGACACAGAAAAAATCCGACAGAAAAAATCCGACACGTAGAAAAATTCCGACCGAAAAATTTCAACATTTTGGAAAAAATCCGACACTTAGAAAAATGTCAACACTTAGAAAAAATCCGACACTTAGAAAAATTTCAACACTTCGAAAAAATCTGACAGAAAAATTTCGACACTTCGGAAAAATCCGACACTTAGAAAAAATCTGACACTTAAAAAAATCTGACACTTAGAAAAATTCCGACAGAAAAATCCGACACTTAGAAAAATTCTCACAGAAAAATGTCGACACTTAGACAAATTCTGACAGAAAAATTTCGAAACTTTGGAAAAAATCCGACACTTAGAAAAATTTCAACACTTAGAAAAAATCCGACACTTAGAAAAATTTCAACACTTGGAAAAAATCTGACAGAAAAATTTCGACACTTCGGAAGAATCCGACACTTGGAAAAATGTCGACACTTAGAAAAAATGCAACAGAAAAATTCAGACACTTTGGAAAAATCCGACACTTAGAAAAATTTAGACACTGAAAAAATCCGACACTTAGAAAGATTTTGACACTGAAAAAATCCGACACTTAGAGAAATTCTGACACTTAGAAAAAGTCCGACACTTACAAAAATTTCAACACTTAGAAAAAATCCGACACTTAGAAACATTTCGACACTTTGGAAAATCCGACACTTAGAAAAATTTCGAAACTTCGGAAAAATCCGACACTTAGAAAAAGTTCGACAGAACAAATTCGACACTTAGAAAAATTTCGACACAGAAAAAATCCGACACTTAGAAAAATTTCGACACTTAGAAAAAATCGGACACTTAGAAAAATTTCAACACTTAGAAAAAAATCCGACAGAAAAATTTCGACAGTTAGAAAAAATTCGACACTTAGAAAAATCTTGACACTTAGAAAAAATCCGACAGAAAAATTTCGACACTTCGAAATTTCTTTTTGACAATTAGAAAAATTTTGATACTTAGAAAAATGTCGACACTTAGAAAAAATCCCTCATTTAAATTTTTTTCGACACTTAGAAAAATGTTGACACTTAGAAAAATGTCACCAGTAAGAAAGATTTCGACACATAGAAAGAATCCGACACTTATAAAAATTTTGACACTTAGAAAAAATCCGACACTTAGAAAAAATCCGACACTTAGAAATATGTCGAGACTTAGAAAAATGTCAACACTTATTTCGACAAACTATACTATGGCTTTTTTATCACTTTTTTCGACATACTATACTACGGCTTATTTCGACATACTATACTATGGCTTTTTTATTGCTTTTTCGACATACTGTACTATAGCTTCTTTCAACATACTATACTGTGGCTTTTTTATCACTTTTTTGACATACTATACTATGGCTTTTTTAACACTTTTCAACATACTATACTATGGCTTCTTTATCACTTTTTTCAACATACTGTACTATGGCTTTTTTATCACTTTTTTGACATACTACACTATGTTTTTTTATCACTTTTTTATTCGGCTGAATATTGGCCTAATATTAAGCCGAATGTTGGCCAAATATTGGGTCAAATATTTGGCCGATGTTCGGCCAAATGTTCAGCTTATATTCGGCCGATATTTGGCCAATATTCGGCCAAATGTTCAGCTTATATTCGGCCGATATTCGGCCCAATATATTCGGCCAACATTCGGCTCAATATTCTACCAATATTCGGCCCAATATTGGGCAGAATATGAGCCGAATATTGGCAGAATATATTTATATTTCGTGAAATAAATGATAAAAAAGCCATAGTATAGTATGCCACAAAAAGTGATAAAAAGCCATAGTATAGTATGCCACAAAAAGTGATAAAAAGCCATAGTATGTTGAAAAAAGTGATGAAAAGCCATAGTATAGTATGTCGAAAAAAGTGATGAAAAGCCATAGTATAGTATGTCACAAAAAGTGATAAAAAGCCATAGTATAGTATGTAAAAAAAAGCGATATTATATTCTGCCCAATATTCAGCCGATATTCGGGCAATATTCGGCCGATATTCGGCCCAATATTTGACCTATGTATACTACCGTATGTAGAAAAAAGTGATTAAAAATTCATAGTATAGTATGTCGAAAATAGGTCACACTATAGCATGTTGAAAAAGGTGATAAAAAAGTCATAGTATAGTATGTCGGAAAATTTGATAAAAAGTCATAGTTTACTTTGTCGAAAAAAGTGATTTAAAAAGTCATGGAACAGTATGTCAAAAAAGTGATATTCGGACAAATATCGGCCCAATATTCCGCCAGTATTTGTCGATATACTATATATATTTCAACATACTATACTATGACTTTTTATCACTTTTTTTTGTTCGGTCGGTCGTCGGTCATCGGCCATCGGTTTGTCGGACGGACGGTCGGTCGGTCGTTGGTTGGTTGTCGGCCATGGGCCGGTCGGTCGTGGGCCGTCGGTCATCGGCCATCACTTTTTACGATATACTATACTACCGATATATTGTGCCAAATATAAAAAGCCATAGTATTGTATGTCAAAAAAAGTGATGTCCTGTAGAAATGGGGGCCTAAAATGCCCAAAAACTAATCTAAAAAGATAAATAAAAATAATTTAATAAAAGAGTCAGGTGGGAGTCAAGAGGGAGTCAGATGGGAGTCAATCGGGAGTCATAAACAAATTTATTTTATATTTTATATTGTGTTTTGAAGTTTAAAAGGGAAAAATTATAGTAGTTGTGTTTTTGAAAAAGAAAACTTGAGTCCTTTGAAGAAAACAAAAAGACTTTTGTGAATTAAAGCCTACAAAACTTAAAAATGTATATCCAGAAATATAGACAATCAAAAACTTCACTGAGAAATGTCCAAAAAGCTATCTTTATTGTTTATAAGAATTGTACATACACATTGATTTGTTTTTTTTCTTTTGTTAAACATTAACAACACACATAAAACATGGGGTTGTCAATATATAATGAGGCAATATAAAAACTACATTAATCATTTATTATCTTGGTCTTCTGAGAGGAATGGGCAGAGTAAGAAAGTCCTCAGCCAAAGTTACTTCTACACCACTGTTCTGTAGAGCATCATCTGCCTGTCTCTTGAGCTCTGAGATATCATCCTCTTCTCCTTCCTTCTGCAGGGAGCAGGGTTTGTACCTCTGGCTGAAGTGGTACAGCACTAGCCTCTGTGCACAGCAAGCCCGAGCCACCGCTGCCGCCATCTTAGGTGTACTGTGTCCGTGGTCCACTGCTTTCTCTATGTGCTCATCCCCAAGGGTGGCCTCATGAACCAGAACGTCCGCACCATTGCACAACCTCAGTGGTCCTTCCCCTAGAACTGAGCTGCAGTCTCCTAAGATGCAGACCTTCCTCCCAGGAATGGCTTCTTCCAGCACCTCACCAGGCAAAACAACATGCCCGCTCTCCAGAGTTACAGGCTCACCAGCTTTCAGCTGCCCATAAAGTGGCCCTGGTTTCAGGCCTGGGGGACACACAATTAGATCATTCACAATAATACACAGGTTCCAAGAAGTATATTAGTATAGTGGAAGTATATTCTTTTTAGAAATAGCTTATTGTACCAAAGGAGTGTCCTAGTATTAGGCGACCTGTGTAAATCAGACTTAATTTGGGTAAAAGTCATAGAAATAAAATGTCATAAAAAGTCATAGTATGGTATGTCAAAAAATGTCATGAAGTCATTGTATATTATTTCATAAAAAGTCATAGTATAGTAGGTCATAAAATGTCTAAAATGTTGTAGTATACTATGTCATAGAAAATTTAAAAACGTCAGTGTTGTATGACTTGAAAAAAGTCATAGTAAAGTATGTCATGAAGTTGTCATAAACAAGTCATAGTATAGCATGTCATAAAAATGTCATAAAAAGTCACAGTATAGCATGTCATAAAAATGTCATGAAGTCATAGTATATTATTTCATGAAAGTCATTGTATAGTATGTCATAAAAATCTCATAAAAAGTCATAGTATAGTAGGTCATAAAATGTCTAAAATGTTGTTGTATACTGTCATGAAAAAGGTAAAAAAGTCAGTGTTGTATGACATGAAAATGTCATAAAAGGTCATAAAAATGTCATAGTATAGTATGTCATAAATCTCATAAAAAGTCATAATATACTATGTCATATAAATGTCATAAAAGTCATAGTATAGCATGTCATACAAATAGCATAAAAGGTCACAGGATAGTATGTCATAAAATGTCTTAAAAATCTCATAGTATAGTATGTCTCAAAAATGTCATAAAAGTCATAGTATAGTATGTAGAAAAAGTCATAGTATAATATGTAAAAAAAGTCATAGTATAGTATGTAAAAAAGTCATAGTATAGTATGTCATAAAAAGTCATAGTATAGTTTGTCATAAAAAGTCATAGTATAGTAGGTCAAAAAATGTCATAAAAGTCATAGTATAGTATAACCCTTTTCAGATATATATGATGAGTTAGTGGTATGGACCTACTTTTCTGTCATTTTTCGCTACAAAAGAAACATAAACAGGCACAAAGTGCATTTACCTAGTTCCTTTAGGATTTCAGTCTTCAGTCTTCCGGCTCGATCACGCTCCTGAACGCAAAAACCAAAGGAGGGGATGCGGTGAAACAACCTGAAGGCCTTGACCACAAACTTCTTGTCTTCAAAGAGGAGGTAACAGTCACTGGAGACATCCAGGGAGATCGTCCTGCCCTGCTGCTCCTGTGGGTGCAGAGGACCGCACTCCCCTGTCATCTGAAGAGACACAACACAAAACATAAAGATTGCATGCTCCTGTGTGAGTGAAGAATACTGTCACTGCTCTCTTGGGCTGAGGAAATATTGTCAAATAAGTTTAAATAAATGAATGGAAGTCAAGTTTAAAAATTAGGCTGATTTTCTTAGTTGACATTTTGACACAGAAGTTTTAAATTACACACATTCAGAAATTCACCTGAGTAAGGTTGTGTGTGACCGAAATGTTGTGAAATAAAGTATTTGCATGCGTAATGGACAGTGTGCGGGACGTCTTCAACAAATTACACACATTAACATTGCAAAATGGATGCAGATGAAGTGAAGGACATGCATTGACCTTACAGAAAGGAAAGTCTATTATGCATGGATTTGTTAAATGTCATGAATGCAAAAATATGCTAAGGTACGATAGCTAGAAGCCCATTTCATGCTTTGGTAGTTCAGGGTGGAGCTGGGTTAAAAGAGAATCCACGCCAGTTTGTCCGACCGGGCCTGATTTTTAGTAGGCCAGTAGGCCAATGAAAAGGAACTTTATTCATAAGTCAGATATAAAGACTGGCCTTTTTTTTATATCAGCGATAAAATAAATGGAATCCAGAGACTAATATTTACACAATATATTAATATATTGGTTGAGCCCTATTGAAAGTGATTTGTATTGTGCTTTATACTATAAAGAGCCTTAAGGCGTGATTTATTACCAAACAGGGATAACTTCAAAAATAGCCACATACCTCCAGACTGAGTTGTCCCTCTTCTGGACTCTGGTCAGTTGTGGGCTCCAGCTCATGTACTGGAGTAGCATACATAATATAGATGAGAGCAGAGTATATTTGAATTAAGTACAATGAAACAACAAAGATATAAATGAATAAAGTAAAAAGGTAAATTAATTTTATGTGTAAAATACAGCAAATGAAGGCTGAAAAAGTGTTAACATTATTACAACACAATTGTAAACGTAATAGCTGAAGCATAGCTGTGATTTGGTTAAAACCTTGATGATGTTTTGCAAAATATCATCTTTATTGTAAAGGTTACATGTTCTATGAATTGAATTGAAATTGGAAATGCTGGGTGTTCAAGAGAGATGCATATATAAAGCCAATTTTGTCTTTGTCTTTGCTACTTTGATATTCTGTATTCTAAACATGTTTGCTACCTAAAGTCTTTGTTTCTAAAACGTGTATAGTTGGATGAACTCATTTTGATATAAAAGTGACTGAATTGAATAACTAGTATGCAGAGTTAGAAAAAATCTTTATCTGAATAAACTGTAATATCTTCTCTTGAAGGTGGCAGTCAGACTCACAAATGCAAAGAAAGTGCAATTTCCTGTCAGAATGTGCAACCCATAGTTTACATTGGCTGTTTCTGCTAATACTAATGGATCGCCAGTGTTTTAAAAACTGCAGTAGTGTGGACACATTAGAGCTCAGTTGTACATTTTGGACCTGCCTGCATAAGGGAAGAGCAGCTGTGATCCTGTGAGGCCAAGTGTCACTCTTAGAAAGTGCCGGAGGCCCCGGGGCCCGTAGATGTCCACACAGTTCAGGTTCTGCTGCTCGGGGTTGGTGTTGAGGCTCACAGTGCAAAGGAGACCAGGCAGACCAAACAGGTGATCTCCATGCAAGTGGGAGATGAAAACCTTGGTGATTCGACCTGGGTAGAAAACACGACATATTAAGGTGGTATTATGACAATTTGGAGAGAGAGAGAGAGAGAGAGAGAGCAGTTTGTCTCAAGTAAATTAGATTATAGACTGTTTATTAGAGGAATAAGCCCTTGAGATGAATCAAATAATTGTTTAGGTGGTCAGGCGGGAGTCAGATGGGAGTCAAGGGGGAGTAAAGTGAGAATCAAGCGGGAGTCAAGCGGGAGTCAAAAGTATATTACAAATTTAGTAAAATCTCTGGTTACACAATAAATTGGTTAAAAATGTCTAAAATGTCGAAGTGTACTATGACATAAAAAATGTAAAGAAAGTCAGTGTTGACATGAAAATGTCATAGTAAAGTATGTCATAAACATTTCATAAATAGTTATTAAAAACAACAACAGTATGTCATAAAAAGTCATTAAAAAAGTCATAGTATAGTATGTCTATGCCATAAAAATGTCATAAAAAATAGTATAGTATGTAAAAAAGTCATAGTATAGTATGCCATATAAATGTCATAAAAAATCATAGTATAGTAAGTCTATGTCATAAAAAGTCATTAATAAAGTCATAGTATAGTATGTCATAAAAATGTCATTAAACTAACTTCACCCCGGAACCAAAAAAAAAACGTCTAGGCACAGCAAAGGCAATTTCATTTGTGAGTGTGAAGAGTACTTACAAGTACCAAATGACTATAGTTTTTGACAGACTTTTTAAGAACTTAAATATTAAACTTGGAAAGGAAGAATTAACGTTATAGAGAACCTCATATCAGTTCAAAGGTTTTGATGATAGGATGGAGAGTTGGAGGGCGGGCGGTAGGTATTAAAATAACAGTTTATTCAGGCTGTTTTTAACAACTTTAAAAACTTTGTTTTAGTTTCCCAGTACGAGGAGCTGCAGTGACTCACCGGCTCTGAGTTGACTCTTCATCAGTTGGGTCTGGGTTCCCTCCCCGCAGTCAAACAGCCAGCATTCCCCCTGTGTCCGCAGCACCAGAGCCGAGGCACCGCGCTGAGGAGACGGGTAGGCCGAGCCGGTCCCCAGGAATGTCATATCCATGCTCATTCTCCTAAAGTTACAAAGCAACGGGTGAAAACTGTCTACAACTAGCTAGAAATGAAGAGGCATGCTAGCCCATGGATGTATTGGTATTAGAGAACGGACTAGCTCGACTAGCTCCTATGTCAACGACTAGTTAGCTCCACTGACATTAGCTCACTGTAAACAGTCACACGGTGATGACGGGACACTCGCGACGGTGCGACGTTCAGGTCAAGTCGGACTGTGCAATATAATAATTATTAGCACATTTGAATCTAATAATACACATTTGAGTTAGGCCTACATGACACAGCTTGAAAGCAAGATTAATTTGGTCCTTCCCAAACCTTAATATTTGTCTGGTTGAATTCAATTTGTACATTAATCCTTACAAAAAGTGAACGTAGCCCCTGATTGGTATATTGACTTTATTGATGTTATTGTGATGTATGTATGCCATTTTCATGTAATTTATTTACTTTTTCATTTTCAATGATTGATAGCTACTTTTTAACACACTGGAATCTTTAATTGTATAAAAATGATCATGACCTGCTGAATGTCTGCTCAAAATGTTCAATAAAGACAAAAAAGTATTGTGTATAATACAGTATATTAGTTTGTTTCATTTGAAAGTTTAGAGCTTACTGAAACGCTCATCTCAGTTGCATCAAACGTTTAAAAACTTTCTGAAACTCATCTGCTTGTCTTGACATCTCCTGCTTTATTGCAGTGACATTTCTCATGGGTTCAACTCATCAATTTACTGGTCTTAACATAAATACCATACAGACTATAACTGGATTGAAACAACTAAAACATCAGGGAAAACAAAACAAATTTAAATAAATAAAGTTGGTCAGTCACAGAAAACATTTGCAAATTAAAAATCAGCACCCAAAGGAAGCCAGTGTGAAAACTGATTTTATTCTGCACTTTTAACAGCAGAAATGCTATAAGGCAATATTATTATTTAACAAAAATAAACTTCAGAAACACAGACTTAAAGGCACACTTCAATGAAATATGGAGTTACCTTATGGGGTTGACAAGAATCACATGAGCAAAACAAATTCTTACGGAACACAGCAAAAACTCATAATGGACGATTATGGTCTGTAACAACAACTGGATAAACACATGATCCAACACTGACTGAGGTTAAACTGTTTCTAAATAGTTTTTTTTAAATACAACTATAGTAAAATGTTTGAGTACAACACGTTACCTGTATAATGTGTTCACAACCTGAAGCCGCACGGTCTATCAGAGGAAAAGCTGCTCACTGAATACTATACAATAACATCATTTTGAACAAAACAGCTTATTTTTTTTAATTCAGTGCTGTGAGCAATATACTATGAATGAAATAGACAACAAATGAACCAGTTACATTAAAACCAGACTCAAACACATTTGAGCTGTGAGAGTGTGTGTGTGTGTGTGTGTGTGTGTGTGTGTGTGTGTGTATGTGTTGGTGTCCATTGTATACGGTCGAGGTTCCTCAATTCTCACATTTTACATTAAACGCATAATTTTTGTTCTTTGGCTTAATCACTACAATAGACTGCATCGGTCTGTCAGGGCACTGAGCAAAATATAAAGATCTTATGAACAATCTTGGAAGGTTTACTGTCAGTACTAATATCTCACTGAGAGGATTACATTTAATTGAAATTGTATTTTATATGATTTCACGTGACAGATAAATTGATTGATTGAGATACTGTAAGCGCAGCACATCACACTGTAAATGGCATAGACATATAGATGTGAAATATTAGGAAAATAGAACTGGAATATAGTTGATGGATATCTTACTTTTAGAAATGCATGTTATGATCTTGAGAAGGTTGTGCTTCTGTCATCTTCTCTGTGACTATTAAAATGTATAACTGATAGGAGATCACTGTGATCACAAAATGCTCTAGCCTTGCTCGGTTTCTTCATAACAAATATATATTGCCAGTAAAAATGTGATAATCTTGTAGGCAGTATTACCTCTTAACAGTGTCAGGATCATTTTGGGACATGAACAAATGAATAAGCAGAAAAAATAATTCCCCAGAATATAGTGAATCTACTGTATTAAAAAGGTCAAGATTTCAATTTCAGCAGGCTGTTTGGGTCACTTTCTTATTATGCCAATAATACAATTTTTGAATCGCTCATGCATCAAACACCACGCATGTGGAACTTAAACTTCTAGAGAACTTGAGGTCTGCTCCAACTTTGTTTGTTTAAATTAACCCTTGAGATTTTTCTGTTTGCCACTGCCTTTTATGAAATGACATGTAGTGCTATTTATTAATATCTTGCACTAGACTGTAATCTGTCTTATTCTATTTTAGCTTACTTTCATCTTCTATTTACTATTCTATTTTTTTCTTCTATTTTACTCTTCTAAAACGTATTTGTCTTTTTTGTTTGTAAGTCTCGTACAGCAATTTGAATTGCCTCATTGAAAGGTGCTGTACACATACACTTGCCTACGGTAGTTTGCATCTCTCTTTCTTGTCTGAGCTAATAGGACTGTGTTAGTTTTATCAGTTATTAGTAATGCTCACGGTAGACCAGAACAGTAAAGCCACGTCTGTAAATTTGTTGAATATGTTCCAAGGAGTGAAACCAACCGACCAACCTGACGAAACACCAGTGGATGTACTTAACACAACTTTATAAACACTAGACAGTCTCAGTTTCTACAAAAGTTTATGTATAGTACACAAAATATAATAGAAATAGAAGAAAACATTTATTTATCCAACAATTTGATACTGCACATTGTTTCCTTAAATATTTAGGGTATAGGTTGTATTCAGTTTGTCACAGTTCAGCAATAGGGTTCATTTTTAGGGATGCTTATTTTTTTTTCTTACCACAACTTATTAAAGGAGTGTTCATGACAGGCTGTCTGAGGAATATACAGCATGTGGGCAAAACATCTAAATACAAACCCAGAAATTAAAACAAAATAAATTCAGAGAAATAAATACAATGTGACAAAAGCATTCAAACAAATTAAATGCTGGAGTGGATGTTTTTTTCTCAATTGTTTTAGATATAATTTTTTATTAAATTTCCCTTCATAAGATCTCATCATCATTTTCAAGGTCTTTCTTTAGTTGTTCATGTAGCTACATATAGTAGCAACTACAAGTAGTAGTAAGTGCTAGCTAAGCTCTGCATCAGGAGTGTATACAACAACTGTTTTGCATCAAATCAGAATCATCAATACATAAAATATGGAGTGAGTAACTTTTAAAATTGGTGAAAAAGACAATAGTATTGTATATTATGTATGTGTATGGCATTTGATTAGCATGGCACCCACTTATTTCAAGTTACTTATGACTAAAAAGAAAGATAGTGGATGATAACACAAAACAAATCATGGAGTCATTTCTACTTGTAAAAAACCCAGTTTAACCTTGAGCAGAGGCACAGTGTTGAGTGTTTGGTTTACTATTCAGCGCAATCTAATTAGCGTTCAAATTGTTAGGTGAAAGTTTGGTGTTTTAGTACATAACAATCACAATTTATTGTGGTAATTTACTGTAATATAACACATTGTTATGTCTGTTATTTTCTTTTTAACAAATGAATATGTATCTCAAAGTTTCAACAATGAAACCAGATTTCCACACTGCCTTTTCCCACCACCAGGTGGCACTCCAGGTACTGTGCAGGTTTACATGTGATGCAGAGGTGATAAAGAACTGGGATGTGAAGTATAAAATAGCCATTTCCATTCAAATATCCTCTTTCAAATGCCATTTTCCACTACATTTTCACAGATCTAATAAAGCTGTTTTAGTGCAAATGCAGCGCCAGGGCAGCACTAATGGACATCTACTGCCTTTTTCATGATCACGTTTGCACTAAGAAAACTATGATAATCTCAAATGATAAGAATTGAGCACAAAACAAACGGCAGAGTAGGGGTCTGGTCTACTTCTAGTTAGTCTTGGGGCTGAAGCTGACAGCTGGCCAGTCATAGGTGTCTGGCAAGAAGGAGTCGTATTGGGTGTCCCACATAGTAGCCCGTACAAAGCTATCCTTGTCCACAGGCTCAGGGTAGTGAAACGCCATGCCGTTAGAATAGACAAACTCCACCACCTATAGCAGAAAAAAGAAGGTTTAGCATTGACTAATACTGAGAGACAACACAACACAAATAGAACAGGCAGATGCAAGCACTTTGCAGACAAATGGAAGACAAACTGACCAAATGTTAGTACAACCAAAGAGCTAACTAGCTTAAGGTTACAGCTTACTACAGTATGTTTGTTAGGCTTTGGTGGAACTGGGTTATGGATTATGAAAATCAGATAATGATAGAGGAGGATAATGATAGAGGAGGTTATCAATAGCAGAAATATTCAGCCAAGGTTGGGGCCTTTATATTATCATTAAGAGAAATTGTCATTTTCAGGAGACTTGCCTTGACAGCCATCCGGACAGAGACCTCTCTGATGTTGGAGAGAGGAGGATAGAGTCTGCCTTCTTCGAGCTCTTTATCTGTCAGCTGCTCTGCAAGGGTCTGGAAAGGAGTATACAAACGCTTTTAGGCTAAAGATGAATTTCTGGGGTCAAAAAAAAAAAAAAACAGACACAAAAACTACTACTATTAGATAGATAGATAGATAGATAGATAGATAGATAGATAGATAGATAGATAGATAGATAGATAGATAGATAGACATAGACACACACACACACATACATATATATACATACATATATATAAAAGGCTGATCCTGCTTCGCACTTTTTCTATCCGTCTTCCCAAGATGATATCTTGCCAACATTCAGACAGATAGAAAAAGTGCAAAGCAGGATCAGCCTTTTATAACCTATGTATCTGTTAGCTGTTAGTCTAGAAAGAGAGGAAACATGAGACACCAAAGTGTTAAAAAGGGTTTCTATGACCATCTACAGCGCCTGCATACTACATGACATGAGTCAGCAAAAAAGTGCAGGTTTGCAAGTTTAAAGAAGAGACTGAGAAATACTTAGTAATGACTTCAGACCTTAGCAGCCTCTAAGAATACTGTGTCACTAATGTGTCTCACTCCACTCAGGATCACAGCCAAGGCCACACCTGAAATGCACATAAAGTATGTTTTAAAAAACAATGGCTTTACTTTCTGTATTTTGTTTATTGTCAATAAGTCTCCCTTTAGTGCAGACATCGTGCAAACGCTAAGCTTTGGTTTTTTCTTGACATTTTATATGTTTTATTTTATGTATGTCGAGGGAATCTGTACATAATCCATACTCTCTCATTAATATAAATTATGAATTTTTAATTTCTTTTTTCTTTCACCTGGAAAGATGTAGGCGTTGTTCCCTTGTCCAGGAGTGATGAGGCGGCCATCACTCAGAGTCACTGGACCGAATGGACTGCCACTGGCAAAAAGACATCTACCCTGTGGGACAAAGAAACAAAAAAGTGAAAGTGATGATAGGGGGAAAAAGAAAGGACAATAAACAAGAAGAGTGAATTGGGACCACAAGAACTCTTAAGGCTTGATTTCAGAGTTAGTCAAAAAGAAGCAAAGGACAGCAAAAAGAAAGAACGGTGTACATCAGTGAGTGTGTAGGCCTCCTCTGCTGTGCACTCTGCTTTATTGGTTGGGTTGCTCAGGGCAAAGATGATTGGTCGTTCGTTCAGGGTTCCCATGACCTTGATGACATCGTGGGTGAACAGACGTCCAGCTCCTGACACACCTGGAAGAAGGGAAGAGAAACTTAGATTTAATGATTGAATGAATAATAAATAGCCTAAATATAAAATATAGTTATTCAATTGGGCTGATCCAATCTCCTGCTTGGATAAAATGAAACAAATCATAACATATCATAAGAGCATTATGAATTTATTTGTTCAGTTTAACGACTAAAACTTAAAAATCCATATTCCAAACTGTACTGCGAGGCTTTACAGTTACAAGAAATTTCAATACAGAAAATAAGAAGTTCCTTACCAATGATAGCTGTGGGTTTGATGGTGTTGACAGCATCTAGGAAGCTCTGTACAGTCCCTGGACTGTCATGGACAAATGCCTCTTGGTTAGAGTCTGTTTCCTGAGGTCTTCCCTGGTGGCAACAAAAAAAAATCAATACAGAAGAAAACCTCTGTTCACCAATTACACAGTGAGCTAGGCAGTAAGCCACACAGGCATATGACATATGTTCTGGTTGTTGATGTCTTTGTCAAACAGACTAACCTTTACTAGTAGGCCATGTTTATCGTACATCCAGATCTTATTTCTGGCCTCAGCTTGGGTCATCCCCTTCTCCATCATGGCCATGACAATCAGATTGGCAATACCAAGGGCAGCCTAAGTAGGAAATAATTTAACATTTTCAAAGTACTTAGACAGTGTATCCTTAATACAACTTTAAACCTTATTTTCTAATAAGACAATGCCTAAGATGCCTAAGAAAATCCACCTTTTCCCAAGAAAGGTTTTGGTCAATGTTGAGCACAGTTTCAATTATTTTAAGTTCTTAAGAAATGTTGGACTATCATGTCTTTGGTATTACCAGCTCTGGTCAGTAGGGGCAGGGTGTGATTTGCTGGGGGGGATGTGTGGGATTACCCCCTGTCCGGTCTATATATCCCTGACTAATTGGGGGCTAAATGTATTAAAGTGATGAATTCTACTTCACCAATAGACCATATGTTATATACCTCAGCGTTTCCCCTACGTTGATTTGCAAGTGGCGCACCGCCACAGTTAAATTTCTGCCGCCACGCCACGGTATCAATGTTGATTGTCGGAGAATAGCGCGGACACGCGCTTCACAGGTAGAGCACAAACCCAGCCCCCTGTCTCTATTCACATGCCGGGAGTCTTGCCTGCGCGCCACACACACGCAGCCGAGTTGTGTGTGTGCGCGTTAACGTTACCGCACACACACACACATCTAAAACACGCGCAGCACCTGACTGGGAACGATACCGAGGATTACCAACGGCCGCTGGGGGGGCAGATGAACGCTAGTCTCATCACTGTAAGTAGGTTACGATAAAACCTCCGTGAGTAAAAAGTCAATACTTATCAATGCACTCACCTGTATAGACCGGCATAAACATGTAGGAAGTGATATTTTAATCTGCTCTCTGCTCTCGTCCACCGCGCTGTTTTTACCAAACGACAAAAAAAGACATACCTGCCACCACGGCTTAAAAAAATCCTAGGGGAAACACTGTACCTAAAATAGAAGTAATTCCAACTAAGTAAAGCGCTGTAACGTGAACAGATGTGATAGAACGATAAAATCTGAGCGGGAGTTGGTAGTCAATACGTGACTGTGAGCCGGGTACAGGCCCCTTTCAGGGGCCATGGAAGTTGAATTTTGCAGAGAAAAAGTGAGCGTCATGTGGCAGCGACAGAAGTTAAGTTTAGGCACCAAGACGTCTAGTTAAGTTTAAGAAAAAGATTGTGGTTAAAACACTACCGAGGAATGAACAAGCATTTCCTGGGTGAAAGTATTTTGTTTTCGCTGCAAAGTGAACTTCGCTCCCTGGCTTGAAAGCACTGTGTTTTATGCTGACACATTGTTCTATTTCATTATGAAATTATTTTCAATTGGATACTGAAGTTCATAAATAAGTGCTTTGGCATGCCTGGCCAAGTGGCTCTATCCATGGTATTGGAAGGGGGTTTATTTCTTGTATGTTTTGCTTTGTTGTGCATGATCAAAAAACATCCAAATTATTTTGATATATGGAAACATTGGAGAGAGAAAAAGAGAAAAAAGAAAAAATAATTACAGAAAAGAACTTAATTTGATTAATGGATACCTCTCCAGCTCCCAGAAAAAGCACCCGATGTTCAGTGATGGGTTTGCCAATGGCTCTCTGGGCTGCTAACAGACCAGCAAGGGCTACAGACGCAGTGCCTGGAAACATGCAGAAGAACCCAACAGTAAACAACATCTCTGCCTTAAAGAGAACAGAGCAATTACCATTTGTTTAAAAGGTAGGATGGTTGAAATATGAGCACATGAATGCATTGTATTTCAGCCCAGTTTTCAAAATGGTCCCTGCTTGCAACAGCATTCCCTTGCAGCAGTAATGTGACTTAAAGGTCACAATATGTCCACTGTAGATTATTTAACTCAAGTAAGGTTCAGGTTTTCGATATTTCAAATGATGAAATGAAAAAAAACTAACTGTTGGAAGGTAGACTAATCATTTGTAGTGATGGGCTGAAACAAGCAATGGTTCTTTAACACCAACAGAACTGTACTTAATTCAATTGTTGTTTTAATTGAATGAGTAAACTTTATGGCACTATGACAACAAGTACAAATCCCAAGTGTTGTGTGAAGGATTATATGTGAACCTTGGATATCATCGTTGAAGGTGCAGTACTTCTCCCTGTACTTTCTAAGGAAGCGGAAGGCATTGTGGTTCCCAAAGTCCTCAAATTGGATCAGTGTGTCCTGCCCATATTTGTCCACCACAGCTTCCATGAACTCATCAATCAGATCATCGTAGGCTTGAGAGTGATCTCGCTCCTGGTACAGCCCCATGTACAGCGGGTCCCTGAGGAGAGTCTGATTGGCAAGGGCAAACACATGAAGGACGATGAGGTGTACACGTACATGCATACAGTATACAGAAATATACACTGAACTGTCTTACCTCATTGTTTGTGCCAACATCTATCACCACAGGCAGACAACTCTCAGGTCTAATGCCGGCACAGGCAGTGTACAGGCAAAGTTTTCCGACAGGGATGCCCATTCCATAAACACCCAGATCCCCTAATCCTAAAATACGTTCTCCATCAGTTACTACTACTGCCTACAGAGGAGGTGGAAAATAAGTACATTAGTCAGCAAAACTGCAGATTAACATTTTACAAGCAAAATACAAGCAAGGTAAATGTATAAAAATGTGGAAAAGACTTTCCCTAAAGTTTACCGTGATATTTATAACTCTGATTTCCATCTATTCATAGTGGCGGTCTCCATATGCACAGTTTCTTTCTTTTCTTTCTTTACTATTTCTAAAATCCTCAGTCTGTGGGTTTGAGAGCGATGAACGTCCCTAGGAGTCTCTTTTACACTATAATATAGATATTAGCTGAAGTGGTGTACGGTGGGGGGATTTGCAGGTACTCACTGCAACATCAGTCTCTGGCCAGTTGTCCAGGATGGAACGGATGTGTCCTTTGTCCAGAATGGAGATGAACAAACCTCTTGTGAGAGAAACATGATGAGTTAACTACTTTAATGATCACTGTAAGATTATATTTACTACAAAACAGTGAGACAAAAGTTATCTCCAGTACAATAACATTCGTCATGGTGTTGACACAAATTGAACTCCCATTCACCATTTTAAGAATATCAACAGCTCCAGCAAAAGCCTATATTTTACCCATTACCCATTATATATTTCCATGTCACTTTTTACAGGAGGATGGATTTTGTGCACATCAGGCGTAAAGCAGTGTAGACTATAGGCATTAAGCTCAATTTTCTTCTTCTCTGTCTTAAATATTAATTCCTGAGAGTGCAACAGGCACAGTATGTCTGCACCAAGTACAACAACCCACATTAAAGACTCAAACTGTCAGCTTTACATTCTTACTTGGGTCTTCTAAAGATGTGTCCATAGTGTGTGCAGGCCAATCCTACAGTGGGAGTGTAGACAATTGGCATCAATTCCTCTATGTCTTCCATCAACACCCTATAGAAAAGCTTCTCATTCCTTTCCTGAATGCCCATCAAGTAGATGTACCTGTACGGAAAAAGAAGAAAAATGAGGAAAGAGAGAGAGAGGAAAAGTTAAACTGTATAGAGGGAAATATTTCAGATAAACACATGATTACTAACGAATGCCTCAAAGCAAAACAGAGACGATCATACTGTGTCTGTACTTTCAAGATGCTTTAAGCAAAATATGTCCTTACTTCTGTAGGGGATCAGTCATCTTCTTAAGATTATTCTGAAAGCGCATGGCCTGAATGTCCTGAGTCTCTACTTTGGGAGGCAAAAGACCATGTATTCCTAAAATCTGTCGCTCCGGTAGAGAGAAGGCCATGCCCTGGGGAAAAACAAAAGAAAGAGAGAGGAGTGAGGTGGGAGACTAAGAGAATTTAGGTACAGTATCTAACTTTTTTCAAATACTCATTGTTAGAGAACAACTTTAATACTTAAAGGGATACTTCATCGATTTAGCATTAAGCTTTGTATCAGTAGAAACACGGTAGTATTTTTGAATGACCGTGCATCCCTCCCTCATGTCCCCCTGAGACTAGAGATATCTGTATTGTGGGTCTGGTAAAAAAATCTTCCAATGACGTAAAATGACAATTTTTGCCGAGAGTCTGTGGACTACAGCCAGCTAGTTCCGCATGTTTTCAACCCGCCCATAGACAGTCAAAGCGAGGCGATCTCAGCCGGAAAAAAACAACTGTCAGCCATCTTGAATCTTCGCTAAACAGGCTCTCTTTTCAGCAGCAAACTTTTACAACAGTTATGTGCATTCAAACTACCACACATGTGTACCACCGGGATACATTGGTACAGATCGGAAAATATGCAGGAAAACGTTATTACAGAAGGAATACTCGACATACTTCGCGAGTTTCGCCTGCTACGGAGACCAGTGCCTCAGCCGATGCCGCTAGCCAGGGAAAGGGACATCCAAAGCGGTCTAACGCTAGCCGTCCACCTGTCCCATAAATCCTGCTTGCAAGTGTCCGCTCATTAAAACAACAAACTGGACTAGCTACATCCAACTTCAACAAAACTCCCAACGCGAGTTCAGAGACTGCTGTGTTTTTGTGGAAACATGGCTGAACAACAGTGTACCAGCAGCGGGACTATCCAGCTACCAGGCTGCTCTCGCCAGCTAAGACTCGTGGAGGTGGGCTGTGTTAACATGGACTGGTGCAGAAATGGGGTGATTTGTATCCAACTAACTGCTAACTGCTGGAGTTTGTGACCGTTAAATGCCGACCATTCTACATTCCAGCTAATTCACGGCTGTGTTTATTCTCGGTTTTCACAGCCCACCAAGCGCTAATGCTAGTATGCGTTGAGCTGAACTTTACGGAGCCTATAATGTGTGTGCACTAAATGTAGCCCGTTTCGTATGTCGTTTTTATATAATGTCGTTTTTATATATTTTAAATGTGTAACACCACTTGAGCCACGGTGAAACGTTTCGTCTATATATGGTTGAAATGACAATAAATCACACTTGAGTTGAGTTGAATGCCTCACTGTCTGTCTATAAATGGTAGGCGTGGCTTGGGAGTGGACTCAAAGCAGCAAAGCAGGTGCATTCTGGGATTTGGTGTCTTTCATCAATATGAGCCAAAAACACATTTTCTGGCTTTTCTCAGCCTAGAAGGCACCAATTTCAATTTTTTTCTTCACATTTCTACTACAGAAGTGACCCAATTTTAAGATATATTCAGCTTTCCAGCGGTGAAATATGCCTTTAAGAGTTCAACAGGTTTTAAAATATGAAAATATTTACATGTTTTAAAATAGTGTACTGTGCTTGTGCAAATATGTAAAGTATGTCATGTTTTCACACTACCATTTTCAATTCTGAACTTCTGAACTCTTCTCGCAAACAGACAATTGTACTTTTCTAATATCCCTAATTAAGACTTCTGTTAAATCCACATATATAATTCAATTCAACTTCATTTCAGACACACATGTCCATATCAGTACAAAAACATGCAAAACACAACAACACAGACAAGACAAAAAGATTGAATTTCATAAGATCAAAGTGATTAAAACACATGCAGACATTTGTTCTAATGTTTCCAAAAGCAAGAAATGTACCTTGTGTCACTGTGTGGTGTCAGCCAAAGCCACTATAATTACATTTTTTTTAATATCCTTCAGGGCATATTTAGACCTTTTCACAGATGTAAACATAAACAGTCTAAATGGACCCAAGTTGATTTCCTGTTGCAGTGTATGGGAATGGCATCATTTGACAGGAAGTTAACAAGGGGCCAGGCTGTTTCCTAGCAATGTAATTCCATTGAAACAGTCTATACACATATCTGTTCCATGTTTACTTTTAAAACCAAATTGATTGTCAGTAGTTATGAGGTATTCTTGTAACCTATCCAGCAAAATACCTTTTAACACTTTGGAAAGTATACTAGCCAGGGCAATAGGTCTGTTATTTTCTATGCTGGTTATTTTACAGGTTTTGTCTTTTACTACAGACACTAGTAGGACAGATAACATAGCATCAGGTAGTATGCCATGCATTAATCAGTGTATGTGTACACATCCCTGCCTATAGGAAATGACAAATTAAAACTTATGAGTGAAATGCAATCTCTGTTGCAATGGTAAAAGACTCCATTGAAAGTTGGTATTACAAATGTTAAAACTTTTCGCCGCCAACATTTATTGTAGTATTATATACACCTACAGACACACAACACATTTGTATGATGTATTTCATAGACATCACTTCACATGCTCACAAGTTTAAATAGAATCTCTCTCCACTGCATGACGTTCTGCTTTCATACTCAAAATGACTTAATCACCTTATATAACAATAACACAACAAAAAAAATATATCACTGAACCAATTTTCAGAATTGTTTCTGCAGGAGATGTTCACATACTATGATGTAGTTTTGTCACCACTCACCAGAGGGCGCATTGGATGACCTTTTAGACCAGGCTAACCTAAAAAATAAATGTGGGCAGCTGGCTAAAAGGGGGGAGACCAGCTGAAAGGAAGGAAAAGCGGTAAGAGAGGGAGTAGCCTCAGAGAAGCCAATAAGGAGGCTTTGCGGCAGTAACACCCCCTGTACAAAAGAGAGGATGGGGGAGGAGGGACACAACGTGTCTTCGTGATCCTGCAGTTTGTCGGTTTACCAACCCATCTCTGAATGAAATATGGGCATAACACATGGAAGCCATAATGTCTGGGGCTGGGGAAGGGGTTAAGTATTCTGAGAGTGATGAATGCTGATGGCTCACCTGGCAAAATCCTGAGTCATGGTGATGGAGCATTTCACTTCACAAAACTCTGGGACTCAGTTCCTGCTAACATAATACAACATGCTGCTAACCTCTCATATCTAGCTTAGTTTTTCTCTTTTTACCTGGAACTGAATGTTTTTTTGGTTTGTTCAAATTGCTTTTTAGCATTTATTTTGTGTGTTGAGTGATTCAAACAGGGCTCAAAAACCACTGTACTATACTGTTTTTATATGTATTTCTTAAATATATGTATCTCTATATCCTATGATTTTTCTGTTGAAGTGAACTGAAACAATTTGTATTGTATAACAATCGCAATCCTTCTGACAGTGTGATGTAATAAACAATGCATTCTGCAACACTAAAACCTTTACTGTTCAGTAAGACCCTCAGCATACACACACACTCCCTACAATGTGCAGTGGGCTACATGATCCCTGAGAATGTGAACAGAAATGTAAACCACTATTTCTCACTCACACACACACACACACACACACACACACACACACACACACACACACACACACACACACACACACACACACACACACACACACACACACACACACACACACACACACACATAAAATTAAACTTGTTGACTAAGAAGCCTAACATCTATTATTGTCATCTATAATTATGAAAAATGTAATTGTGGAATGTAAATTATTCTCCTTATTCTGTCTGTCTTTCTCCTTTCTTTCATGCCTTCTTTCTATGTTGATGTCACTCTTCTCCAACAAAGGTTCCGCCTTACTCACAATAAGGTCCTTACACAGCTGAGCAGCTGACATCTGGTCACACCCAATGATCCTACTCGCCATACTGACCCTACTCGCCATACTGACCATGCGCTGAAACCTATTCTGGTCTAGGCTGTGCATGTTTCTAAACAAGATCAAAGGACAGCATACTCTGAAGGACAGCCTTGTAAAACAGCTGCAAAATATAACATTCACTGTTGCAGTTTTTTGGCCTTTTCAGTGGCACATACATCAAACCTCAGCTGGTCATCAATCTCTATCCCTAAGTATCTGTATGTATTTACCCGTTTGATGGGTTCATTATTATTAACCTTGGTGAGTGGGATTTCTCCTTTACTACGTCTAAAATCTATGACCATTTCCTTTGTTTTAGTCACATTGACCTTAAGGAAATTGTCAGAACACCACTGAATAAAGTTCCCTACCTCTTCCTCAAAACCACTCAGGGATGATTTATCAGGCTGTAGGAGCCCCACTAAGGCTGTGCCATCTGCATACTTGAAAAAGGTATGAGTGGAGACTGAAGATCGACACTCGTTCGTATACAGCGTGTACAATATTGGAGACAAAACACAGCCCTGTGGGGCCCCCGTATTTATAGATTTAGGGAAGGAAACAGCTGTGTTAAATCTAACCTGCTAGATTCGCTTCAAAAGAAAATCATTAATCCACAAAATAAGCCCAAGATCCAGCAGATTGCCCACCAGCAGATGGCTGGGCTCAATAGCGTTAAAAGCACTGCTAAAATCAACAAATACAATCTTCACCAAGCTGTTGGGTTGTTCAAGATGTAAGGTAATTGTCAGCAGTGCATCCTCAACTCCCTGCTCTGGCTGTAAAGGTGTCACGATTTTGATTCGAAATTAAGTCACAATCTTGAACTTCAAATTAAAAAATGGAATCGGCGATGCTCCCACGCCCCCATGTCATGTCTGGTCGGCTTGTCAAGTGGAAAAAAAACACACACGTGTTGAAGTGCTGCGAGTCAACCTCCTCTAACTTAGCTACAGCCAGTAAAAAGATATCATGGCAACTGCAGATGCAGGAGACCCAGCGACAGAACTTGAACCCCTTCCTCTTTCACTGAAGTCGGCGGTGTGAAAGTATTTTGGACTTCCAGTGAGTGACAACGTTCGATAGCAGTGACAGCACCATTTGGCTTAGTTATCAATGCCGTTAGCATCGTGGCTAACACTTTTGTTACTTTATTTTTTGACAAATCGTTTTGGCTCTGCTTTCTAACATGATGTCATTCTGTTGATTTGTGTCGTTGTGTGCTCGTGGTGGGAAATGAATGCAAACAGAGAGCGGCGTGTCGGAAATGCAATGCGCTGTTACGTAGGTCCCTTTCAAGGCCAGGATAATGTTGGAAGTCCCTCTAGTGGACAGAATATGTAACAACTAGGCATGTGCCGGTATCACTTTTTCATGCTGCGATTAATTGAGAGAGCATTTATCACGGTATACGGTATTATCACGATATTGTAATTTTACAAGAGAAACAGGTTAAAAAAAGAAACAAACTTCAGTTTTGTCCTTTTAGTAACTAAAATTATTTTTTTTATTTAATTATTATTATTATTCTGCCTAACTTCCATTATTAATTACATAACTTTTAGCTGAATATTGCATTTTTTGTTGATAAAATACGAGACGCAATACG